>CM058047.1:8008971-8129719 GCA_030169165.1 Centaurea solstitialis | reverse complement strand
AACCTGGTTGGTATTTTTATGAACGATTTTATATGATGCGTTCTAACTATAACTTCAATTCAATTACATTGTCGAACAATTTTCTTTATCAAAATTTATATGCATTTGGCATTATGTTACGTAGTTTTACCTTATGAATCACATGACACTCTGTTGTAGAATCCCGAGACAACCTAGCTATACATGTCAAATCAAAGTTAATTTTATGGTTAACACTTAAGATAAATAGTAACGGAAATGGAATATGTTATATGCATGGTTTTCAAAAGCGTGTGAGGCGTACGCCTCGAGGCGAGGCGGTCCAAAATCGTACCTGAGGCGTCGCCTCTCACTCCCTAAACAAGGTGTACGCCTCAATACAAAGGCTAAATTATTTAAAGAAATGACTGAAACTTTCTCTATTTTCTTTTGAAAGCATTATTCTTCTCTAATTCTTCAAAGCCCTATTTGCTATTTGTCATTAGTTGTTCGTGAATTCCAGGTTTCTCCCCCCTTTTTTTGCATTTTCTTCGATTCTCTTCAAAGTGTAAATAATCATTGTGAATAAAACTTGTACGAATCAAATTTCCTCTTTTCTTCTTCCTCTGGATTCATTATAAATACAACAAGTCATACATAAATTCACAAATCATCCCCGATACTAATTAATTAAACAACCAAATATTCACAAAAATATATATCTTTGTGTTCGTATATCGAAGATCGATGTATGATATGGTTAGGAAGATGGGTTTGGGTTGTTTGTGTATGTTTGGGTTTGGTGGTGAAAGGTGTTACAGTTGCATATGCATCAGAAGACGATAATGAGTTGCAGTCTTATAGGACTGCTTTTCATTTCCAACCTCCCAAAAACTGGATCAACAGTACATACTTTCTCTTAACCTGCTTTTATAAAACATGGTTTTTTTTCTTTATTATTATTTAATTTTAATGAAGGACGTATGTGCATGTTTCATAATGCAATACTTAATGATAATTTTGAGGTTACACGACCATAAAGTGTTGGTGATTTTTATGTCATCAAACTTTTTTGATGTACTTGTGATTCACATGGTGTCTTTTAGGTAATATATAATATGCGTTAGGAGATACAAACTTACACTAACAAATATTGTGTGTCTCACTTAAGATCACTCTTAGATGGGGTCAAGAGGGTTCGGTGGTGGTTAATAAAAGGTGGGGGAAGGACCCCTACTAAAACATGAAGAAGTAAAATTTTAGAGAAAAAATTATCTTTTTTTTTTAAACTTTAGACCATATTCCCGCTAGTAATTTCTTGTGAGGGCCCTACCAACAAAAAAATACTCTAAAATCAACTAGAATACAAAAAGAAAAAAAAACTCTCGAAAAAACTTTAAAAATTCTTTGCATATAAATCTTTGGAATCGATAAAAAACATATAAATCTTTGCAAATCAACTAAAAAAACTTTAAAAATTCCTTAAAATGATGGAATATGCCTAAAAACATATTAGACTACCTACGGATTTTTAATTTAACTTAAAAATGCCCCTGCTAGACAAAAATCCTAAATCTGTCACTGAGAGGGATGCACCTTCATACATGCCCTAGGACGGTCGGTTCCGTCCCCCTGGTAATTTCATCCTAAATTTAAATGAAATTTCATTTTGAATTTACATGAAATTTCAAAGAGATTCCCTGAAAAACATCTTTCTCTACTTTCTTTTTCCAATTTAAGTCTTTGATAAGCTTTTGGCCTTTTGCATTTGAGTGTATTGGTAAAACTACTTCTTTTAGGTATCATAGCTAGGGCTGTAAACGAACCGAACGAACACGAACGGAGGCTTGTTCGTGTTCGTTCGTTTAACTTAACCGAACAAACGAACGAACACTAACGGTAAACGAACAAAAATTTTTGTGTTCATGTTCGTTCATTTAGGTATTTGGTGTGTTCGTGTTCGTTCATGTTCGTTCGTTTAAGATGCTAATCGAACATAAACGAACGAACGTAAAAGTTAAATGAACATAAACGAACGAACATAAAAGTTAAACAAACAAACATAAACGAACAAGCTTACTTGTCATTTCATTAACTATTAAGAGGTACATTTTTTTAAAAACTTAATATAAAACCAAAAGAATAATCAAATTCAATTTTAAAACTAAATTGATATCTAAAAATATATAGCTTAGATAAATAAGTATTAAATGTTTTAATACAAACGAACATAAACGAACGACATAAACGAACGTAAACGAACGACATAAACGAACGTAAACTAACGACATAAACAAACGTAAATGAACGAACGTTCACGAACGTAAATGAACGAACGATGCCTTTGTTCATGTTCGTTCGTTTAACTAAACGAACAAAAAAACTTGTTCATGTTCGTTCGTTTATTAAATAAACGAACATAAACGAACTTCCCACCGAACGGTTCACGAACGGTTCACCAAACGTTCGGTTCATTTACAGCCCTAATCGTAGCCATGTGATCACAATATTTGTTTAATAAGAGGTCCAAATATCTAAATATTTTATAAAAATCAAGTTTATGAAATCAGATTATAAAATAATTATAGTAGTTTTATATAACATTTTTAGATATTTTACAAGTATTTTATAAAATGTGTGGCCTATTAGCCATTTTATAGACATTTTTAAGAAGTGTTCCATAAACACATATTTATATAGGATAGTTGTGTTTATAAGACACTTTCCAAATAGTAACGTATAAAATGGCTAACACAACCTTTTATATAAAAAATGTCTATGATTTTATAAATTTATTTTAACACTTTTAATAAAACATCTTTTAATTTTTTCTATTAAATTAAATTATATAAAATATATTATTAAAAATTTTAAATTATAAACGTCCGTAAAACTAGTTTTATTATAATATTAATACTGTTTTCAAATTTTATATAATTTTCTTTTTCCTGTCTAAAGTAGTAAACTAAGTAAAGTCTCATTTATTACTCTATCCAAGCCCAAGGACATTTGGGCTTCCTAAAAGTCCATCTTTGTTATTTCTGTAGTTATTTTCTTGACATATATTTCTACTTTCGTATATAAACTATTCATAACTATTTTTCTTCTTCCATACTAATGAGTAGAGGTGCACAGAAAATCCGGTTATCCGATTTTGCGCAAAAACTATCCGAATCCGGTTTTATAAAAACCGATTTTTTTTCAAACCGGGTCGGATTTTTTTCAAACCGGAATTTTTTCAAACCGGATTTTAACCGGATTGGATCCGATCCGGTTTGACCGGATAACCGGTTTAAACCGAACCGGTTTCAAATCAAACCGGTAATGTCTATGTGAGCTTACTGCTGTTGGGCCTGAAATCCTAAAAAAATTCACGGCCCATAAAAAATCACGGCCCACACCAATTCAGATTAGATTTCAATTGAATTTTCTGAATTTTCTAGCCCAAAAAAAGACCCAATAGAGGACCGGTTCCACCGGAAACCGGTTTCAATCCGATCCGAAACCGGTTCCATCGGATATGGATTTTTTCGAAAAACCGGTTTAGTATAAATCCGATCTGGATCGGATAAAAATCCGGTCATGTGCACCTCTACTAATGAGTATTCAATGTCTTACATTTATAAACACTGCATTTTTCACAATAAATTGTTTTATATGTGAAACGCCCGTAATACTCTCGTTTGTAAGTTCATAGGAATCATTGGTTTTGTTTTTGTAAATGATTATATAGCATACAAATTTAAATCAAACAAATTGAGAATTAATATGTTACAAACAATTGAACCAAACTTTCATCCGGTGTTATTTTACATATATAAAACATTCATGTTTGTTTTGGCTCTGAAAAAAAAAAGGCAAATATGAAAAAACACACACGGAAAAAACATGCAAAATATATAATATGAATCATATGTGTAAAATCACATGTGATTTTATAAATTATTTGAACTCAATTTTCATTGTGAACATGAGTAACACTAAAATCGTGTCACGTGACAATTTGAATCGGTGCCTTAGCTTTATTCAAACTGAATACTGAATAAAGCTTTATTCATTCGGTCTGAATATTCATGCTATATTTAGATTGAATACAAGTTTTATTCAGTCTAAATAAAACATGAATATTCAGACCGAATATTTCCATGTGACATGATACTAGTGGTTCTCACGTTCACAATGAAAGATGGGTTCACATTTAAATGTGAACTCATCTTTCATTGTGAACGTGAGGACAACCGAAAGCGCCACGTGACATATGCATTTTGAATATTCATACCGAATAACACTGCGTTCAGTGTTATTCAAACTGAATAGGCCACATACATACATACATACAAACAAACAAATAGTTTGTGTGATGAATTTATATATGTACAGATAGATCATTCGATCGTGGGAAGTTTTGGTGGAGAAGGACTTGTTTGTATGAGTGCTAGAGTTTATCCAAAGTTAGCTACTAATGGAGAAGCCAAGCTTTATGTATTCAATAATGGCACACAAACTCTATCTATCTCCAATCTAAATGCCTGGAGCATGAACAAGGCTAAGATACTTCCATTGCCCTAGTTAACTTTTTAGTTAAGACTATGTATGTGAACCTTTTTAATTTATCATATATATATGTAGCTCTCCCTAGTATACCTATATATACGTCGTTTATATATGTATTGTTGGCATAATACAAAATATATAATCTATTTTTACACTTGTTATCTTGTCAATTTCTGTTAAGATTTAGGACCGGTTGACCAAATTAGAATAACCACTGATCTGGTCACTTATCCTATTGTAAAAAGTTATGGGTGATGAAAGTGATATAGTAATAGTAAATAACTATATATTGTCGATATGCATTTCTTACTCGGGTAAGAATTACTAATGTTGCTTACCAAATATATCCTCGGTCATTATCATATTAATCACCTGGTTAGTAGTTTTTATGAACATTTTTATACGATACGATCTAGCTATAAAAGTCTAATAGGATGACGCCGGACTTCTTGAGTTCAATTGCATTGTCAAAGATAATTTGATTAATTATGTTTCTCCCAAAAATAAGCTTATCAAGCTTATCCGAATATTTCCATAAAAATTCGTTGACAACAAATATTCCATATCCAACAATTTTTGGATCAAATTATGCATTTGGCATTACGTCACGTATAGTACCTTACGAATCACATGGCACTATGTTGTAGAATTCCGGAACATGTCAAAGCAGTATGGTTAACAATTAAGATAAATAGTAACAAAATGGAATATGTCATATGCACTCTTTCATGCAAAAAAGTGTTGATTTTGGTATGTGTAAAACAACTTAACAAAGTCAATGGTTAAAATTAGGTTTGTAAAATTTGTACAAAGTACTCAGTTTGTATTTGTACAAACTAATACATACATAGAGGAAAGTTCAAATCTGAACCACTTTTTGGTTGTGAACGTGAGGACAGCCGAGAGCGCGACACGTGACGAAGACTAGTCAATAAAAGCGGCTTTGAGTGTGGTCCCCCTTTTTAATTCAATGCCCTCCCATGAAACGCGCCTAGTCATCCGCCGTGGACCTGACATGGCGCCTAGTCATACGCCACGTGTCGTGTTCTCGGCTGTCCTTACGTTCACAACCAAGAAGTGGTTCACATTTGAACCCACCCCTACATACATACATATATATATATATATATATATAGAGAGAGAGAGAGAGAGAGAGAGAGAGAGGAAAGTTCAAATGTGAACCACTTTTTGGTTGTGAACGTGGGGACAGCCGAAAGCGCGACATGTGACGGAGAATAGTCAACAAAGACGGCTTTGAGTGTGGTCCCCCCCTTTCAATTCAATACTCTCTTATGAATCGCGCCTACGGCGTTAGTGAGAGGGGGCGACTTTGTTAAAAAGAAAGAAAGAAAAACTCATTTTTGGATACTTCTACGTTTCAAGGGATGAAAAGGGGAAAATTTAGGGTATAACTAACTTGGAAATTGAAAGTTTGAAACCATAATATGCAATTTTCTTCTACGTCTCTCCACCACTCTCGTCTGTAACCCTCTCATCTCCACCACCTCCGTTGAGATTCCGGCGCCGTTCCGCCGTCCACTCCACCCCCTCCGTTGAGATTCCGGCGCCCTCCCGCCCTCCACCATTAACGGAATAGATTTAAGATTTTGGCTGATCAAAAGAGACTCTAAAACCCTACAACACGTTGTTCACACCACAGGTATGGGTTATCTTGCGATTTCTTTTCCATTTCTCTTTCTAGTTCTACATTCTTGATCATGATTATGATTTCTTTTCTATTCAGATTTTTATTTCTTGTTTCAATCTTCAATTCGAGTTTTTAAAGTTATGGTTTGAATTCAATCGATCAATCAATCAATCAATTTAAGTGTGTTTTGTTTTTATTGCCATCCAGATATCCCCTCTCAGGATATCTCTGTCGATCGTTTGTCGATTTAAGCCTATTGGATTCAAGGTATTTCTCTATCTTCGATCTAATTCCGTGTCTGAATGAATTGTGTTCGATCTACTACTGTGTCTCCATCAATTAAAGCACTCTCCAAAATTATCAATCCCTTCTATCTCCATATTATCATTATGTGACTAAACCTACACACAAAGATTTAATTTCTTGAATCAAGAAAACTTGGTAAACTCTCAAAGTTATTAAACTCTCGATATTATCTTTAGTGTGTTTTTGTGTGTGTGTGTGTGTGTGTGTGTGAGAATTAAGATCTGTTTCTTTTGTTTCTAAATCGATGAATGTTGCTGCTGCTGCTGTTGTTGTTGTAATTGATGTGTTAGTTAGGAGTATTAGCTAAATCGGATCAATGTAGTGTGTAGAGGATTGATTGATTGTGTGTGTATGTATGTATGTGTGTGTGTATGTATGTATGTATGTATGTATGTATGTGTGTGTGTGTATGTATGTATGTATGTGTGTGTGTGTGTATGTATGTATGTATGTATGTATGTATGTATGTATGTGTGTGTGTGTGTATGTGTGTGTATATAACTATATATATATATATATATATAGAGAGAGAGAGAGAGAGAGAGAGTAGTGTTAGTTTGAAGGAAGTGAAATGGAGTTTTTGATTTTATTTTTTTTGGTTGTTTTAGGAATGTTGTTTTGAAGTAGCTTGATATGTGTTTTTGGGATCAGTAACAGTTTTGGTTCAGATTCTGAGATGAATAATGTGATTGCTGTCTGTTTGAAGGAAAAGAGCTTCGTGTTTTAGACATTTAAACCACATATGTTTTAGGCTTTAGTACCTGTTAAGAGTTTTGTAGTAAAGTCTGATTCCGATTTATGAGTTTGTTTACCTTCTTGAAAGAAAAGTTAATAAAAATAGGAAGGTTCGATAATGTAAAATTGACTACTTCGATATTAAAGGTTTGTTGCTCTTATAGTATGAATAATAATGCAATCGCTTGTGTTTTAAGGAAATGAGCTTTCATGTTTTAGACATTTGAACTGCATATATCTTAGGCTTTAGTACATGTTAAATATTTTGCAGTTTAAGTCTGTTTGATTACAGTCGTGAAAGAAAAGTTAAAATAGGAAGGTTATAATTCAGTAGCTAATAATGTAAAATTGACGATTTTGATACAAAAGGTTTATTGCTCTTATTGTAAAGAAACTTGAGATTTTAAACTTAAAAGATACACAGTAAGTGACATGCATAAATACCATACATGGGACTTGGGTTTTGTAGTAACTAACCTCCATTTGGTAAACAAGGTACTACGATGAGCGTAGTGGGATTTGATCTTGGGAACAAGAGCTGTGTTGTGGCAGTCGCCAGTCAAAGTGGGATTAATGTTGCTCTCAATGAACGGTCGACGTGTGAGACTCCTGCTCTTGTGTGTTTTGATAGCGAACAACGTTATTTTGGAACAACTGGTGCGGCGTTAACCGATATTGTGAGGCCAGATGTTATCATCTCTCAGATTAAGAGGTTGATAGGCCGTTCGTTTTCTGATCCTGAGCTGCAGCAGGATCTCAAGGCTTTTCCCTTTCGTGTGACTAAAGGACCCGGTGATTACCCGTTGATCAAGGTTGGGGAAACAAGGTCATTTACCCCAACACAGGTAATGGGAATGATTTTCTCAAATATGAAGACAATAGCCGAGAAGAACTTGAAGGCAAATGTTGGTGACTGCTGCATCGGGATACCTATTTACTTCACTGATCTTCAAAGAAGGGCTGTTATGGATGCAGCTAAAATTGCTGGGTTGAATCCATTGCGATTGATGCATGAGACAACAGCAAGTGCTCTGGCCTATGCAATATACAAAAGCGGCTTGCCTGAAAATGAGCAGCAGCTCAATGTAGCCTTTGTCGACATAGGGCATGCTAGCATGCAGGTCTGTATAGCAGGTCTCAAGAGAGGCCAACTGAAGATATTGGCTCACGCATATGACCGCTGCTTGGGTGGGAGAGATTTTGACGAGGCCTTGTTCCAGCACTTTGCTAAACAATTCAGGTTAGAGTACGAGATTGACGTGTTCCAGAGTGCAAGGGCAAGCATCAAGCTTCGTGCTGCTTGTGAAGAGCTGAAGAAGACACTCAGTGGTATGTCAGAGGCACCTCTGAAGATAGATAACTTGATGGACGGCAGGAATGTTATAGGCTCTATGAGGAGGGATGAGTTTGAACAAATCAGCACCCCGATATTAAAGCGTGTAAAGGAACCTCTGGAAAAGGCTTTTTCAGAGGCTAAACTCACGGTTGATGATGTTTATGCTGTGGAGATCGTTGGTTCTGGTTCTAGGATACCTGCAGTCATCAGGATTTTGAAAGATTTTCTCGGGAAAGAACCAAGGCGTACAATGGATGAAAGTGAGGGTGTCTGCATAGGCTGTGCGTTGGAGTGTGCTTTGCGTAGTTTGACCTTTAATGCTAGAGGGTTCCAGGTATGATCTAGGTTTCTCTCTATGCATCTTTTTGAGGATGTGTGATTGACTTTTGATATATGAACTGTTGATTTGTGATATCTATAAATGACCCTAATTTGGATTGTGTTTTGTTTTTCAAGGTTCAAGAGAGCTTCCCTTTGCCAATCTCTATGACATGGAGTGGTCTTGCCCAAGATTCCCAGTTTAAAATGATTGATCAACAACTAAGCCATACTGTTTTTCTCAAGGGAGATCCAATTCCCAGTGTGAAAGCTCTTACTTACTCCACAACTCGGACATTTACCATCATGGATGTCCGATATGCTGATGTCACTGGGTTGCAGCCACCACCAATGATCAGTACTTACACGGTAAAAATTGCCCACAGAATAAAATATAAAAAAAAATTAGTGTCTGTCAAATAGTTTATGAATTTTGTTTGTTTATGTTATGTGCAGACTGGCCGCTTCCAATCTTCAAAATGTGACAGTTTCAAGGTCAAGGTGAAAGCCCGTCTGAATTTACATGGAATTTTCTCTGTGGTGTCCGCACAGGTTGGATATTTGATCCCAAAATTAGTAAATATCTTTGGCTCTACTCTATTGTTCATAAATTTGTAAATTGTAACAAGACTTTTATGGTTGCTTTATGTCATCACAGCTTATTGAAGAAGAGAAAATTGATGTACCAATTTATGAGAAGGTGTACGGGGGAATGACTCCTTCAGATGTGCAGAGGGCAATAGAAAAGGAGTCTGAAATGGCCTTGCAGGATCGCACTATGGAAGAAATCAAGGAAAAAAGGAGAGCTTTGGAATCCTATCTCAATGACATGAAGATCAAGGTAGTTTAAGCTATTTCCTACTCTCTCCATCCCAAAGATAAGATTAAGATTGTCACTTTGTTAAGAGTACATTACAATTTTCGTCCCTGTGGTTCGTTAAAAATTGTGATTTTCGTCCCCATGGTTTATAAATTGCTGTTTTCATCCCAATGGTTTTATTCATTGGTATTTTTGTCCTTATGGTTTACTATTATTGCTGTTTTGGTTCTTATGGTTGACAATGCTTTACTATTTGGCCGCTTGTAATTAAAGGCAACAATCAATCTAGGGACGAAAATAGCAATAAGTTGCTAACCATAAGGATGAAAATGGCAATTAATTAACCACAGGGGCCAAAACTGGAATTTACTCTTTTATTACTTAAAAGGGGTAATAATTATACATTTCTAAAACGCACAATGGACATTTACCGACTGACAAGCTCCGTTTTTCCAGTTGGATCATAATTTGCTAGAATTTGCCACGGATGCAGACAGAGAAGCACTTAGAGCTAAGCTTAAAGAAACCGAAGATTGGTTGGAGGAACAGTTTTTTCGTGGAAAAGATACAGATGAAACTAAAAGGGCATGTATTGACAAGCTTGAAGAGCTCAAAAAGGTTTGATCCCCACGATTCATCTTTTTCCGTAACTATATATTATAGGGTCAAGCTCAAGGAAAAGTCTAAACCCCCCCCCCCCCCCCCCCCCCCCCCCGGGACGGACCTACAGAAATTTTCAAACGGTGGCACCACTTGACTATAAAAAATATACATATAAAAGTATTTTTTACAAAGTCTATATTGGTTTAGTAGTTTGTTTCTTGCTTTTAAACGAAGTATCGTGTGTTCGAGTCTTGTTAGGGGTAGTCCTACGGTTTTTGTCACCACTATTTAAAACTATAAAAAATAAAACCATATTATTTTTAAAAATCAATACTTGTTAATATTACTGAATAACAATATGTTTTTTGTAATACATATCTTATAATTATATAATACCATAATGAAACATCAAAACTAAATTAAACTTTAGAGACGTTATATATAATGATAGTTATGCTTGAACTAATTATATACAACCACGTAACATGTTTAATTTGTCTTAAAACATTAGAAAAATATAATACTTGTATCATATTTTTAAATATCTAGATACAGTTAGTTTTTAGATTGGATTTACAAGAAAAAACATCGAATATGATTGATTTTATTTATCTAAGATTAATAAGTGTTATGAAAAAACAAAAGTTGAAAAAAGGAATTATAGAAAATAAAAATGAATTCACAAGAAACGTAATTAAATTAAAGTATGCAAAGATACTATCAAATGCCATTAATAGCCTAGTGGTAAGGAGGTGTTTAATTGTTTTGGAGGTTGAGGTTCCAAGTCTTGTTAACAACTTTTATTTTTAGAAACATAATAAATATTATATTAAAAGCTAAAAAACTAGAAAATGTATCTAACTAGGCTTGAACCCACGACCTTCCCTATGAAAAGCAGAACAAATTAGTACAGTGGCACCTATATTTTTTTACACTGTGACGGAGAAATGATACGGTGGCCCGTGCCACCGTGGACACCTCTTCAGGTACGTCCCTGCGCCCCCCCCCCCCCCCCCCCCCCCCTCTAAACCAAAAAACACCGTTGTAGCCCTCCATCTAGAGTCTAGACCATAGCACTTGGCTAGATTAGAAGACAACATAATGTTATATATTTTGAAAAATGAAACAAGGAAATACACATTCAGACACACAAAAAAGAAGAGACTTACCAAACCTAAGGTTCAAAAAACGACCAAGAGTTGTTCAGGTATATATATATTTGACCGGATGAGTGATATATATTTGACCGGATGAGTGGTGGAGATCACTTCTCTGCTTCTCATTTTTTTAGCACTTCTCATTTGAACCTTACTACTCTATATGTATTCAGCTATATGTATGTATGTATATATATGATAGAGTGTGAATCGTCACCCTGCTAGGTTTTTATGAATCGTCAGGTGATTGATTTTAGGAAAATAAAATAAAATATGACGAATACTTAAAGTGTGCCTTTAATTATTTCTCTATGATTATAGGTGTGGATCTAATTTTCCTCATTTTCTATCTCTATTAATAAATATGTGAACTTCTGTCTTCGATTTAAGCCTGTCATTTAAACTGCTATGCCAGATGTCAGGCCCTCAGGACTTGAAAAAAAGACCTCGAGAAGGCGGGCCCAAGTTTCTTCCGAAAAAATCCAAGGCCACTATTAATAGCGAGCGACAAAGTGGTTACAAAAACTTGAAACTGTTTCTCCATGGTCAGGTGAGGGATTATAGGAAAAAAAATATGTCGAATACTAGTTTTTTATAAAAGATTAATGATGTTGTATGATATATGATTAAAAGGGCTTCCTGAATTTTATTTTTTCCGGTTGTTTTGATATAAACCATTTTGTTTAATTTTTTCGTGTGATAAGGGAGAATGCAGCTCGTCCAATCCGAGTTTGTGCAAGGAGGATCCACCTCGTGAAAAAGTTGATCACTATCAAAGCCAGAAGTTGCTTGTTAGGGAGGTGATTGATTATCAGAGAAATGCAGGCAAATACCCCACCGCAAATCGACAACTACGGTTGCTGATTGATGAATACTCCAAGATTCATAGACGGGTCATGAAGGGAGAAACTGTGGAGCTGTTCAAAGAACAATTCGGTGTATACAAGATGGTGGTGCATTTTCTGGAAGATGGCATCATCGTCGATTCAAGTTCCGATTCCGAATGATGATCCTTGTATTCAAACAAAAACTCTAATGTGACATTTGTTTAGTAGATTCTGAAGAAATGTGAATGGAATTGGAATGTGAATGGAATTGGAATGTGAATGATCCTTTCGTGTTGAGTTAACCCTTTTCCATTTGATACATATTATATATAGGTTTTTATGTTTTTAAAAGTATTTATAGTGTTTATATATGATAAATATTTACATAAATTCTCATATTTAATAAACTTTAAACCTTTAACAGGGGTGTAAATGATATTAGTCCAACTCGAGTATCGTTATTCCACTCAAACTCGACTCAAAAGTCAATCCCTGAGTTGGAGCTCAAACTTGTTTCAAGCCTGAATCAAACTTGAACTAAGCACAAACTCGAATCAAGCTTGAACCAAGTATGGATGTTGAAATCTTTTCCTTTAATTTATAAGTTAAAAAATTTAAAAAGTATTCACTTAAATTTTACAAAACTCAAGGATGTATCACAAGTTTTATAATCACAATGACATAGTTACAATAGCCAATAACTTCCTCTCTTTTTATGACTCTCCGGTCTTTCTTTAGAACCTCTCTCTTCCAATGTGAAACAACTTTACCATATCATATCTCTTTTTTAATGTGGGACAATTTCACGTCTCTTTTTATGTGTTTTTTGCTTTTTTATCTTTCTTTTAGTTGTGAATAAAATAAAAATAATCATTGTTTAATATTTATAATTAAAAAGTATACAATTTTGTTCAAATATCTAAAAGTATATGATCGTTTTTTGGTAAGCATGGTATTATGTTTTACAACACTAATATTGTAAAACTAATTGTATCTAAAAATATCGAGTATCTCACGAGCTTCTCGATAGGAGTATTGGGTATCTCGACTCAACTCGTTACAATGCCTAGTCAAACTCGAGCTTGAGTCGAATCTATTCTAGGAGTGTTGATCAAGCTTTGATCGAATCGATCTTGAGCAGCTCGAGAGTTATCTCGTACCATTTACATATTTTATTTGTGTTAATTATATGGGTTACTTTATTTGTGTTAGTTATATGAGTTACTTTATTTGTGTTAATTACAAGTGTTATGTGATAAAAAAATCATCAAAAAATTCTTTGGGGAACTTGTCTATTTTCGTCATGTAGAGTCCAGTCCTAAGCATACCAAACATTAAACAAACACTATTTTGTCCTCTCTTGTTCAGTTAAGTTCTGTTCTACTCTCTTGTCTTGTGCAATACCGTCCAGTCTTGTTCAATTATATCTGTGTACAAATACAAAATGCTACCTAATCTTTAACCTATTGAGAGACCAATCTTTATCGATTGTTTAGGTACCACTTAACCAATAACATAATGGTTTTATCTTGTTCTTTGTGTTACTAGCTGACCTTATCCATCCAACCCTCCCGAAAGTGAGTTTAAAAACTATTTTTAGAGTAATTTACAATTTTGGTTCCTATGGTTTACATCTATTATTAAGATTAGTCCATCTTTCAAAGTAATTACAATTTTAGTGATTATGGTTTTTATTCTATTTCAATTATGGTAAGTATAGTTAAAAAACTTAGTTACTTTAAGGCAATTTTAGTAACTTTACTATCTCTTTTTTATTTTCCACTTTTTGTTTTATTAGATTAAATGATAAATTGTAATTATAGCCTCCATGATTTTGTTTTCTTTTTCTTGCATACCTTTTTATCATTTTTCATTTATAATGTTATTATATTTATTAATTGATTATAATTTTAACTACTAATACATTTAAAATATGTATTTTGTTTTGTAAATTATATCACTAAATTATTTTATCGATACTTTTAAAATATGTTAAGTACTAAATATTTTTAAAAACTTAACGCAATTTATTTGATATATATTTGCAAATCCATTTACACTAGTGCGTGACTTTATGTCTGACACCTGTCACGTCGGTAGATATGAAAGTGTATGCGTTATTTGAGCTCGATAAGTCCATTCTTGTTTGAGTTCGTTATTTGTTAGGTCAATATGATTTGTATTTGCATCATTCGATATTTTAGATTAAATTATGTATGTTTGATTTATGTTTTTTACGAAGTGCAATCCTATGCTATGAATTTTAGGTAACCTAATTAGATTTGTTTGCTTTTGAATAAACAAACTATCTCTTTTATGAACTAATAGAAGGTTGAGTCTTGTGTCTAAATTCAAATTTCGAAACATTCAATTTTGAGTCCGATTATTGGTTTGTTATCTATTTGTATCCGCCATTGAGCTTTTGCCTCAGCCGCATTTCTTTCTTCGCGACAGGTATTAGAAGGGGAACAAAGGAGTCTGCGATCTGAAGAGTCGACATATTTAGAGGTTACAAGAGGTTTTAGCATAGTTTAGTGACTTGGTCCTTTATTTATTTTTTATTTGTTACAAGGATAGTTTTCATTTATTAATGTTACGATTGGTTTTGATAGTTTGTGTACTGATTTATTTATTGGAGGTATATAATCCGTGTGTTTGAAGTTCAATTATTTATTGGAGACTATTTATTTTGGAGTTATTTGTCGATTTCGTTATGTTTAGAGTAACCTGTTTTACTTTCGGAATGAGAGTGTTACACTGATCTGCTTAAAACCCCTTCCTGACGTTAATTATAACTTAGATCACCGTCCAGGTGACCAGGCTGCCACTAAGGCGGCCGATGGCAGCGCTACTTCCAACCACTAAGTTCAACCTCAACCTCTCGGGATGCAGGAGCCATATGTTTTCCTTGAACCCGACTACCTATGCCTCAAATAATCCACGACGTTGTTCAATTTCATGGTAATTTCATTGACTACAGTTTCTTCTCATTCAAACATTTGCCTCCATACGCCCCTTTTCTGATTTAGATTTGGAAGCAAGAAGGCAGAACCTGATACCATTAGGCATTCCATGAATATGTTAACAATTGTTACTATTTTCCAAATTCCAATATTGGTTGATGTATTGTTACTCTTTCCTTACTTATATATAATTTCTTGTTAGATTTGTTGTCATTGAGTTTGAGGTAGAGATTGCTAAAATTGACCGTTTATGTGTTCAAATTCCTTATAGTTATCTCATAGAAGGGTCATAAATCATTGATTCTAACATATCCACTCAATAGGAGGTGACCTATATCTTAACGGGCCAATCATATAACTTAAGATTATGAAATACTCGAATACGTCAAAACTAAGGGTCTAAGAAACTATTGCATGATAATTAAAGTATTCAAATACAAGAGAACATGTATCTATAGTAACGAATACCAAACATTATTTAAAACTAATAATAGTTTTGTACAAAGTAACGAAAACAAAGTCTTTCCATAAAGACTTCAAAATAATGACAACTAGGTATTAAGAGCCCGAGCTTTGCACCGGGTTATAAACTGTAATAGATTTTATGATAAATGTTAAGATAGAATAAATACAAATATTAGCTTTAAGAAACATTAACTTATAAGTTTATTATTTCAGTTATCTGTTCAATGAAGGTGAGCACGGGCATATGATTATTTTTTTGATTAAAGTTCCAATACTTTATAATTAATCAATAAAACAAAATGCAATGATAAACTAAATAAAGTAAGTAGTAAAAAATATGAATTATGTAATTTGAGAATACAAAATATAAATAATGGTCTACTATAATGACGAAATATGTAATTTAATAAAACATTTTTTGGATGATTAACTGTCTAATTTAATAAAGTTGAATTGAGGGATTAAAATGGAATGAAAAAAACACAGAAATGAAAAAAAAAGTTATTAAAGAGTAGGGACGAAAATCGTTATAAATATCATACAATAGGGACTAAAAGCGTAGTCTTGTAATTTAACCACAAAGACAATCTTGTAATTTAACAAGGATGTCTGTCTTGTAATTTAAACGATGTCTAGGGTCACATTCATTTTTTTCATGCATATTTTATGGTATAGTAATACACTTTCCTGGTAATTGTAGAGTTATGGTATTTGATTTTTTTATTAAAGTTATAATAGTTTATAATTAATCAACAAAATGTGTTGGTAAAATAAATAAAGATAGTAAAAAGTAACAAAATGTAAATTATGTAATTTAAGAATAAAAATATATAAAAAATGGTCTACTCTAAGGACCAAATATGTAATTCAATAAAACAATTTTTTGAATAAGTTAACTTTTACTTTAACAAAGTTGGATGGAGGGTTGAAAATGGAATGAAAATAAAAATTACAGGAGTGAAATTAGCAATTGTAATAGATCAAGGACGAAAGTCATTAAATATATCAAACCACAGGGATTAAAATTGTAGTTCGTCTTATCAATTTAATATTACAATGGCACATGGTAATTTAGTAATTTACTCAACGTTTAAGGCCAATCTCTTTTTCTCTCCCAACAATGGCAATAATGTAATTTTTGCAACTTTCATGGTCAAATTTCTTTTTTTTTCTCTCGTAAATGTATGGATATATAATCTATGCTATATATATATATATAAAAGAAATAAGCTCCCAATTCAGTTAAAAAGTCAAGAAAACTGTTTTCAAACATTTAGATGGTTGAAATCAGTTTCTCCTTGCTTACTCACGTTCTCATCTCCACGCTCCTGACCAAATTCACCATACGCTACATGTCTTCTTTCTTCATCACAAAAATTCACTGAATCAGTTCCTTCGTTCAAATTCACCATTGGTGATTGATTAGGTTTTGAAATAAGGATGCTAAAAAAGATAACCTGGAGTGTATTAATTGTGATCTATGGTTATAACAAATTTACGTACAAAGAATTGAATGTCAGAGGAAAAATCGTCCAATTTATCGATTTCATTTAGGGCTTAATTGAACGCTTAATTTGGTTTCCCTTATACAGTAAGTATCTCTCTCTGCTTTCTGGTATCATCATCTCTCAATATGTGTATTAGAATTAGGTCTAGCTAGCTCGGTTTATGCCCTAACCTGAAACCTCTACTATCAAATTTGCAGGTGAGAATCTTCTTTATTTATGTGTTTTCTAAACCAGTTCAAGTTATTATCGTTTTAGGGTTCCATGTTAATAACAATCTTTTTTATTCTCTTGATCATCATCATCAGCTACTCTGCAAAATTCAGGGTTTTGAAGACTTGAATATCCAGTTGTGTTACACCAACACCCAGGCAACAATCTTCTTTACTTATGTGTTTTCTCAATCAATTCAAAAACTTGAAATTATTCAAAGCAATTGGATTTGTGGTTTTCAAGAATTTAAATTGTTTTTCCTCATTTTGAATAAAGTTTTAATTTTTTATGATAACGTGAGGAAATTGAAGCAAGTGACTTGTGAAACCTGATCCTGGGTGTTGGAGCATTTTTTGAGAATGGACCTTTTAGAGTTTAGACCAAATGGGTAGGTTTTGGTTACAAATGAGTTTTTCTTTGTGACCCTTTTCAACATGATAATCTTTTCATTTCAAATTACATGGGTTTTTCTCTTTGAAAATTTTGTAGAGGTATCTTATGATTCTTCAAATTCATCTTCTTCTGAAGTTGTCACTAATGCAATAACAGGTAATTTTTATGGTTCCTTCTACTTTCCACAAAATTGTTTCTTTACTTGTGTTCTTTGTGCCCTCTAAAGCTTTGAGGAAAAGAACTTACAATTTTTAAGGAAACCTAAAAAAGGTTTTTATTTAATGTTTATACCTTCAGGAGAACCTTAAAAGTTCCTTTCTTGATTCTAAAAAATGTAGGAAAATAGCTTCTTTATAATGTGTTCTTTTGGTTTCATTTGTTTTATCATGTGAAGAACAGTTATATGTTGAGGTATGCTGCTTTTAAATCTGCAAGCCTGTATTAGTAAACTTCATTGTGCTCTCTTTTCTGATAAAATTTTAAGTATGTTTAAACTAATCAGAGAAATTCCATGTAAATTGCTATGGTTAGTTTTCTATTTTATCCTGTCTACAAATAAATGTTTTGCTTTATTCATATGATTTGGTACCCATTTAGTTAAGAACATTATTTCGACTTACACTTTATGAATTCATACCAGAAAGATTATGCAAACATTGGTACTAAATATGTTCTCTTCTATGCAACCAAAGGAGTCCGACAAACTTGTTGGCTGATGTATAAACACCAAGGAATTGATGAATTGGTAGCAGCACATGCAAGGGCACCAAACAACATGTGCTTCTTTAAGTTCTCTGAGTTTGGTAATCTTTCTCACAAGTTACATATCGAGGAATGGAGTCCAATGATTGATAAATCACTTACAAACACCAGGTAAAAGAAAACTGGCTATTGTGATTGAATGTTGTAGCATTTTTTTAAGCTTGATCTGGTTACATATTATTATTCTTTTTGCATCATCTCGTATCTCACTTTAAGAATCCTTGAGTGTAGTTGTCAAAAAAGATCATATTTTTTCATCCGTTATAAAATTTGTTGGATTATAGCTTTATAATCACGTGAAGTATTTGGTATTGGCACTCCAAATACTTCTCTATTTGCATATGTTCGTTAAATGCCAACAATGTTGATTTGCTTCTTTAAGTTGATGGTAGCTTCTATATTGAAGTTAATAATTATATCTCTTCCACCCGAAGAAAACATTCTGCTCAATTTGATTTTGTTGGAGGAAAGTTGTCTTATGTCAACTTTTTAGGATTAAGATAAACTTACTAAAATCAAAAGTTCAAGTTATGGCTTAAGTACTTTGAGATCTATGGTGGAAAGCTCTTTGATCTGCTGAGTGATAGTCAGTACTCTTCTTTGATAATTGGCTTACGCATCTCTTCTTTTTATAAGATTTTTTAAGGAATTGCTTACTTAACTAGAGAAGGCCAAACATAGGAATTTATGAACATATTATATATTTTCCTGTTTTTTTCATTCAAACCCTCTTTGTGGTGCATCTTCCTGCCACATGGCTCTTGCTTGGAACAAACTATGTGAGGTAATGGAGTCAGTTTCCCACTGTAAGCATATCTTCAGGTATGTCTATAAGTTGGCATGTGTTCCTTTTTTTACATTTTCTTAGTGTGGAAATTCATGTTTAAAATTGGATCTCTGCTTAATCCTATTCCTTGAATATACAATTGCAGTAACAAATGTGTTTTTTTATACACGTTTGTGTATAATTGCAATAACAAACATGTTTGTTTTTATAGGCATTCCACAAATGGTTGCACTTGTATAAGTAGCCTAACATCTTGAGAGTTTCAGATTTCAAATTGAATGATTTTGATGAGACACTTAGAGGTTGTTTACCAAACAATTAAACACATTAAATTTTACCGGGTCACGTTACCTCGGATGAATATGGAAAGGACCAAGAATCTTACCTGCAAGAGCTAAGGTAAAGACCGATAATCTTACCCAGTAAGTGAGAGCAAAAACTCTTACCACAGTTAGTATTTACTAGGAAAATTGTTACACGACAAGGTAAATGAGAGTGTAGCATGGACGGAGCTAATATAGGGCACACGATGGCACGGGCCACCGCTAAATTCTTCCGTCGTGGTGTAAAAAATTACGTTGCCACCGTATCAATTTGTCATGTGCCACCATATATATTTTGAAATTGCAATAAGAACACAAGTTTTCTTTGGTTGAGTTGGTTAGTTACTTGTCTTATAACCATGAGGTCATTGGTTCAAGTCCTGTTAGAGACATTTTTTTAAAAATTTTTGTTTTTAATTTCAAATTTAGTGTTTATATAAAAAAAATTGTTTGTACCAAGAATGAAACTTGAGACTTCACCTTTGAAAAACAATGAATCAACCACTAGACCAATAAAGATTTTGTGAAATTTTTCTTTATATGTTCTTTATAATTAAATAGTGTCACCGTTTGAAAAAAGTTCTAAATCCGTCCCTGGAGTGTAGACTCTCATCGGTAAAAGCTTACACGATAAAGAATACCTTAGTTAAACTGGTGCTTAACATAAGATGTCACTTTGCATTCATTCAATACTATCTCAATATATTTATTATTGAATTTGTATGGGTTTTGATTTACTACATTCAGGCCTATGGACTATCTCTATGTATTTATAAATTATATGGGATTTTGGTTACTCAAATAAAAGCCTTGATTTATGAAACTAGATTCTTGTTCTCTTGCTTGAATCACTGGATTTTTGTAATAGTACAGATAAAATATTCATACATGAAGCAAACAATCAAATCCTATGGGATAGTTCTAACTCTTCTTATAGCTTTTGAAATTAAGTTTATACCTTACCCAAGAGACTCCAATTAGTAGGTTCGCCAATTTGTGCAATTAGAATGTACTCATTAAGGCTGTAATAGAACAAAGACCCAATGATGGTGAATTTGACTTCTTTAAGCAAAGTGACGAAGGACCTGCACTTGGACAGTTCAGAATCAAAGGAAATAGACTTGGATTTTTTTGATTGAAGAAAATAGTCGTCCATGGTTAAAAGAAACCTTGGTTGGTTAATTGTTTGTTGTTCTTTAATACTTAAACATAATGTGATTCAAAGCATTGTACTATTAAATTGATGAATCATATTAATTGGATTTGTTCTATTATTTTGTCGATGTTCTTCTTTAGTTTAAAGTTCTTTACTTTTGATGGTGCATCTCGGATACACCAATAACCCAGTTACCATCTAGCTAAAGACATGTTCTCTAATAAACGTGCATTTCCCGCCGCATCGCGCGGGTATATTGACTAGTTTGTTATAATATAAATTCGAGAATACATAGTCTTAGATTTGACCTTAATATATCTATATCTATGGCTCTTTATGTTCAATCTTATAATTGTTTTTATATTATTTATACTCCAAATACTTATTGAATGAAAAACTAATTAACTAATACCACGTATTTTAATTAATTTTCATTTTTCTCAAAAATATGATTGATAATTAAAGTAAATATTTATTAAAGTTATTTAAGACGGTTTTATTATTTATGGAGTTAAGTTCTGGTGAGACCAACCCTTTTTCATGAGACCAGTGAGATCAACATATTTTATTTGAAACTTCACATCAAAACATTTGTGAAGGTAAAAAAATTGAACATTCATCGTTAAAACATACTAAAAAACACTATCGAAAAATAAAATTCCAAAAATAGGTTAAAAAACGAAACGTTCACAGCATTTTTCTTTGTGAAGGTTCACATTCTCTATATATATATATATATGTAACCTTCACAGAACTTGAGCTGTGAAGGTTTCGTTTTTTAGCTTGTTTTCGATATTTTTTTGCATCGAAAGTGATTTTTAGGTCTGTGTATTCGAGTTTTATGTACATTCACGTTGTTTTTTTTTGTGAGGTTTCATACGTTAGGTATTGGTCTCACGCGATCTCACAGTAACAACTTGATTTCACCTGATCTTAAATCTTATTTATGAAACAACATAAGTTTAAATTTGAACTTTTATGTAACATATATAAGTATTTTTAAAATTATAGTACTGTTTTATGATAATTAAGTATATTAAATAACAATTAAAAAGTACTAACATAATAATTTTATTATAAAATAGTATTAATTATCAACACTTCAGAATTACTTTAATCATATTATTTAATATGATTAAAGTAATTCTGAAGTGTTGATAATTAATACTATTTTATAATAAAATTAAGTAATAGTTTTCAATTAATATTTATAATACTTATTTATTATTGATGGTAATAATTAGGGATTACTTCTTCGAAATATATCCAACTATCCCCAATATACTATTGTATGTATCCACCTATTTTTTTTTTGTATATATCAAACTTTATTTTTTAGTCTATTGTGTGTACTCGATGACTGGTAACCGGATTACCCGGTAAACTCCGGTCATCTTCTTCTTCTCCGGCAAAAAACTCCGGCCATCTTTTTCTTCTCCGGCGAAAAACTCCGGCCACCGTTCTTCTTCTCCGGTGAACTTCTCTGGCCACCGTTCTTCTTATCCGGCCACCGTTCTTCTTATCGGGCGACCGTTCTTCTTCTCCGGTGAGCAGGTCACCTCCACTGCTGCAGCTGCCGAGAACCACGGTCGCCGCCTAGAACCACCGCCGGGAACCACCGCCACACCGACCTCCACCATCACCCACCTCCACCATTACCCACCTCCACCGGCGACCTCCAGTGCCACCCCATCTCCAGCGCCACCCGCCATCACCATCACCGTCGCCATCACCATCGAACCGCCGCCCATCACCACCACCATCGCCATCACCGTTACCATCCCCATCACAGTCACCATCACCATCACCATTGAACCGCCGCCCATTACCACCACCACGAACCACCATCATCACCATCGAACCATCACCATCAACTATCACCGTCCAACCGCCGGTAACCGGTTGATGACCGGTTGAGCAAGTCACAATACACACAATAGACTAAAAAATAAAGTTTGATATATACAAAAGAAATTCTTTTAGGTTGATACACACAATAGTATATTGGGGATAGTTGGATACATTTTGAGGAAATATTCCCTAATAATTAACAATTAGTATTAATCTAGGTTATAATTGAAAAAGACTTTAGAAGACTACTATAATTAACCAATTGAAACGACTCATTTTAAAAAAACGTAAATTAACGGAAAGTAACCAACATACGCGGAAGCTTCGTTAAATTTAAAACATTTTTACCCCAAAACTTTGTTCGTAAACATTTCAAAGGAAGTTTCATAAAATTTACAAATAAAACCATCTAGTTTACCCAAAACCATAAAAAAATTAAAACATATTTAAGTACTTCACCAATACGGTCATATCCCCAAAACACCAATTTGTCTAATTTTCAACCAAAACATAACGATTGCTGAGCTGCTTGACTTCCTGGAGCCTCATGCGAGTGCCTTTCCTTTGCCATTAGATGACGTACCTGCCACTAAAAGAGTAAACAACAACGGGGTAAACTTTACGCTTAGTGAGCGCACATCTAAACCATATACCATCATGCATATATAATCATAATACATAGCAACTACATACATGCATCATAATCCATAATCGCTTCCCTAGGGGTATCACTACCACCATAGGTACTATCATAACCGCTTCCCTAGGGGTATCACTACCACCATAGGTACTATCATAGACCTTTGATTTGGGGATGAAAAGGTTGTAAGGGTTCGGAACAGGGGGTTCCCGCGTCTTGGCGCGCGGCCTAACTCGTGGGACAACCCGCACAACTTACTGTTCATTTTAGTGAGTTTTTCGTACGGGCTTGGTTTGGGGTTTTCTTAAGTGGCATCCCGTAGGGGATATCAAAAGAGGATAATTGGCGAAATTTGGTAGTTTTGGAGTAGTTTTACTATGGTTAAGGCTTAAAAGTCGGTTATGAGTATAAGAACCCATTTTGGGGATTTGTCTTTCCAATATCCTCTTTCCACACACAAAAAAGACTAGTTTTTTAAAGTTAGCTTATAAGTTATAACCCATTATATATTAATCCAAAAAATAGAAACAATACTTTGTTAAATATGTTACATAACATAACATAAAGTTAGCTTATAAGTTATAACCCATTATATATTAATCCAAAAAATAGAAACAATACTTTGTTAAATATGTTACATAACATAACAGTCGCACACATGTATGAAATACAATTGTGTGTATCTAGACATCCATCATTATAGTTACTTATATAAGGGTTTATGACTTATCTGGATAACTAACTATTCAATTTGTATTAATTTTACCATCAAGCTATTTTTTGTACTCAATATACCATTGAACTTTTTTTTTTGTACTCATAATACCATTATGACCGGTAATAGCCTTTTTTTTCTTACGTGACAATTAAAATTATTAAAAAAAATGCTTACGTGGATCTGACGTGTGCGCCACGTGGATCTGACGTGTGTTTTTGACTTTTTGTACTCATAATACCAATATAATTAATTACCTCGACCCAATGGCGGATCCAGGATATTTTTTTTTCTAGTGGGGGAACTTTCAAAGTAGATTAAAAATATAAAAAGTTGACCGATGTAATTTAGGCTAATTCCCATGTGTTCGAAGGATTTTTAAAGGTTTTTGGTTGATTCGAAGAGACTTTAAAGTTTTTTTTGTTTAATTTGATGGATTTTTTGGTTGATTTTGAGAGTCATCTTTGATTTCTAGTATGGTTTTTGTTTGATAGGGGCACATAAACAAATTTAGTGGAAGGATCCATTGAAGAAAATCAAAATGTTATTGGTTTTTAAACTAAAAAAATGTGATAAAATTTTTCTTAGTGGGGGCCCTTGCCCCCATCCTTAATACAGTGAATCCGCCAATGCCTCGAGCACCATATGACGAGGACGGGAAGGATAGGCAAACCACACATCATCCAACTCTACTTGTGCATCGTGGTCACTATAAAGAAAATGTATATACAAGTAAACAACTTCTCATTTGAACCTTTCGCTACTAAATCATTTATCAAATAAAGCCTAAATTAAGGCTATGTTTGGCAAACTAGCTGTTAACTGATAAGATAGATAGTAGTTGATAAGCTAGCTTATAAACAAATTATGTTTGGCAAAAACTAACTTATCAATATGTAAAATGACTAAAAATGGTTTCTTTGAATTTAATAATTAATATTAATACGGGTATAATTGGAAAAAACTACAAAAAGCTACTCAAAGTAGCATTTAAAAAAAATAGCTTCTGATATATGTTTGGATGGATGGACTAGCTTATTTTTGCCAAATAGAGCCCATTTGTGGTCTTGTTGTCATTAATACAATCTTCGTATGCATTAATTGCACTCCTAGTACATGTGGTATACAAAAACGCACACTTTGAGTCCCTCCTAATGTTATCCATATTCTCATCGTTAATACTCTCACCTATCCAAAATCAGAGAAGATATTTCTTTCGTTCAACCTTTCAACCTCTCCTGCTCATTTATGTTCTCTTTCCAACCATCATTTCATCTCGTCTCTTTCCTTTATACCTTTGTTTCTCCCTAAATCATCAAGAATGATCATATAACTTGATTATTATTCAAGATCGGCCAAAAATTATGTTGTTATAGATTCTTCAAAGTGATTCAAAATTCACGGATCCCATAAAAACTTAGGAAAATGTTTTTTTATTGTTGTTCATGAAAGGTAACAAACTGTTAATTTATTTCAATGTTTGGGATTTGCCTTAATTACTCTTCATCAATTGGCTTTACTCATTCATTTTTCATCCTATGTATACAAAATCGTTTTTGGACAGAAATATGAAATTGGTATAGGAACTTTGTTTAAGTGGTTGATTCTTTACCAGCATGGTGTATAGGGTTATGGAGGGAATTTCGCAAAATGATTTGATTTATTTAATAACTTTCTATTTAATTACCCACCTTCCTTAACTATTGCAATTCAAATTTTGTTGGGGAAAAAAAATATGGCTGGAAATTTGGGAAAAAATATCAAAAATTTATGAAATTAATATATATAATTTGGACCATTGATTGAATAGTGAATGGTTATGATTAGAGGTGTAATGGGGATAACCTTTTAGTAAAGTGTATTTTAAAAGTCTCCCCACATATAAAGCAATCTCACTCACCCATCTCAGTCACAAAGGCGGCTTTGACCAGTCTCCTCCTTTAATAATCTTTACCGTCCCATGAATTGCGCCAATCCTCCGTGATCACGTCGACCGTAACCGCGAGATGAGTGGCTAAGATTGCTTATGACGTTTTCTTAAACTAACAACCTTCTCGTTTATACATACATACATACATACATACATCTATATATATATATATAGAGAGAGAGAGAGAGAGAGAGAGAGGAAGAAGAAGAAGAAGAAAGTTCAAATGTGAACTCATTTTTTGTTGTGAACATGAGAACGAATTTCAATCACTCATCCGGTCATAAACACGGCTTTGATCGGTTCCCCTCCTTTAATAATCTCCACACTTCCATGAATCGCGTCAATCCTCCGAGATCGCGTCCACTATAACCGAAGATGTGTGGCTAAGATTCGTCCTCACGTTCACAACCAAAACTAAGTTCACATTTGAACCTAACCCTATATATATATATATATATATATATATAGAGAGAGAGAGAGAGGGGGGGGGGGGTTCAAACGAGAAACTTATCAATATAAGAAAACGTGAGAAGAACTCTCAATCACTCATCTCGGTCAACAATAATCTCTACTTTCCCATGAATCGCGTCAATCATCCGTGTGTCCACCGTAACCACGAGATGATTGGCTGAGATTGCTCCCCGCGTTCTCTTAAATTGTGCTTCGTGTTTGAACCTTCCCATTTAATAATCTCTACCCTCCCATTAATCGCGTCAATCCTCCATGATCGAGTCTAACGTAGCCAAAAATTTGTGGTTGAGATTCATCCTCACGTTCATAACCAAAATTGAGTTCGCATTTGAACAAACTCGTGAGGACAGCCGAGAGCGCGACATGTGGCGGATGACTAGGCGCCACGTTAGATCCATGGCGGATGACTAGACGCGATTCATGGGAGGGCATCGAATTAAAGGGGGGACCACACTCAAAGCCGCCACGTGTCGCGCTCTCGGTTGTCCTCACGTTCACAACCAAAGAGTGGTTCGCATTTGAACTTTCCTCTCTCTATATATATATATAGGGGCCTTCTAGAGAAAACCAAATAATTTATGTAAACTAGAGGACTAATCTAAGCCTTTGATCCGAAAATAGGTATAAAGGGCATGATCGTCATTTTGCAACAAAAGTTCACGTTTCATTCATAATATGAATACGAACTTTAGATTCATATTATCAAATTTCATATTCATCTTATGAATATGAAACTTTAGATTCATATAATAAATATGAAAATTTTGATTCATATTATGAATATGATTTTAATGAAATTTCATATTCATTATATGAATCTACAGTAGAAGAAATTCAGATCATCATATCAAACTCAGATTCATCTTATAACTATTCGATTCAGTAGATGAAACTTTATATTCATCATATGAATAAAAAATAATGTCTATTTACATGTAAATTCATCTTATGAATACAAACATAAATTCACCTTATGAATATAAAACAAAATGTCTATTTACATTTATATTCACCTAATGAATAGAAAACCAAATTTCCATTTACATTTAAATTCATCTAATGAATACAAACAAATGTTTATTTACATTTAAATTCATCTAATGAATCTTCACATCGTTGTGCACTTCAGCCTTCAAGAACACATGATGAATCTGCAAGAACAAAAATGATAAACACTCAAGAACACATTATCAACCTTCATGAACACAACCTCAAAAACTATATTTTTTCAAGATTGATTTCCTAAAATCTTCAAAAAAGATGTTAAAATTAAGATATGTTGCTCAAATCAACATTACAAACAACTTTTATAAAGCAACAATCTCCAATTTTGAATCAAAGTAACCTAATTTTGAAAAAAATCTCAAAAACCCTAGAAATTGGGGGTTTTAATTAAAACTTACCAGATCTGGTGGAAGACGATGGCGGTGATGGTGGAGGACGACGAAGGATCTCATTCGCTCATAGATTTCACGATCGTTTTCAGATCTACGGATTTCCCGACGAAAACGACCGAAAGTTTACGAGAGAACCGCCGAAACTGACTTTAGATCGTTTCAGATCTGCGATCTCTAACTCGCCGGAGAACTTTAGATCGATGAAGTAGCGAACTCTGCGGTGGACATCGATGAACTCGTGGTGGTCGGCGGTGAGTCCGCCGGAGGTGTTCATTTCGTTTTGCAGATCGTTGCGTTGTAGCCGAGGTTTTTTAGATAGGAGACTCACCTCCGAGACGATGGCGCTTGACGGCGGTGGCGACGCCGGACGGCGGTGGTGGCGGCGCCGGACGGCGGTGATGGCAGACGGTGGAGAATGCATCTGAGAGGATAAGAGGGGAAGATGATGATACGATGGAGAATGCATCTGATAGTAATCTGATTACAACCTAATTTCTTTTTGCTCTATTTCCTTATAAATTGAAAATGTCCATAATACCCTTATGGGTTTGTAATCAGGTGTGATTCTTTTAAATTGAAAATATTGTTACCATGATACTCTCTCTATATCAACCATTGATTAAAATAAATAAATGGCTTAAGATTGGTCCTCAAGTTTACACAAATAAATTGGTTTTCATTTGATTGTTCCTCTCTCTCTCTCCGAGAGCGCGACACTTGGCGACTTTGAGTGTGGTCCCCCTCTTTAATTCAACGCCCTCCCATGAATCGCGCCTAGTCATCCGCCGTGGATCTGACGTGGCGCCTAGTCATCCGCCACATCTTGCGTTCTCGGTTGTCCTCACGTTCACAACCAAAAAGTGGTTTACATTTAAACCCACCCCTATATATATATATATATATGTAGAGGAATAATATATATATATATAGGGACAAGTTCAAATGTGAACTCAATTTTGGTTGTGAACGTGAGGACGAATTTTAGCCACACATCTTCCGTTACGCTGGACGTGATCACGGAGGATTGACGAGATTCATGAGAGGGTGGAGATTATTAAAGGAGGGGACCGGTCAAAACCGCATATATTGACCGGTTATGATGGGTTTACACGGTTCACACAAAATAGTGGGTTTGTAAAATAAGGAGATTAATACTATATATATATATATAGAGAGAGAGAGAGTTAGGTTCAAATGTGAAGTCAATTTTGGTTATGAACGCGAGGACGAATCTCAACCACAAATCTTTGGCTACGTTGGACGCGATCATGGAGGATCGACACGATTAGTGGGAGGGTAGAGATTATTAAAGAAGGGGACCGGTTAAAACCACATTTATTGACCGGATGAGTAGCTGAGATTCGTCTTGATATTCACAACCAAAATTGAGTTTACATTTTGAACTTTCCTTTCTCTCTCTCTCTCTCTCTCTCTCTCTCTCCCTCTCTCCCTCTCCCTCTCCCTCGATATATATATATATATATATATAGGGTGGGTTCAAATGTAAACCACTTTTGGTTGTGAATGTGAGGGCAGCAGAGAGCACGACACGTGGCAGATGACTTGGTGCCACGTCACGTCCACGGCGGATGACTAAACGCGATTCATGGGAGGGCATTGAATTAAAAGGGGGGACCACACTCAAAGACGTTTTTATTGACTAGTCTCCGTCACGTGTCGCGCTCTTGGTTGTCCTCACGTTTACAACCAAAAAGTGGTTCACATTTAAACTTTCCTCTCTCTCTCTCTCTCTCTCTCTCTCTCTATATATATATATATATATATATAATATAGTTACCTTATTTTTACAAACTCGTTATTTTGTGTAAACTCATTTTCGTCCAATTAAAATGCAGAGATTTGGTGGGAAATAACCAATTATCCCATCTGTGCTAATTCGTTTTTTAAATTTTAAAATAACCAAATTTTCTTAAATATAGACATCTAATCATGGCCGGTTATGATGGGTTTACACGGTTCACACAAAATAGTGGGTTCATATATATATATATATATATATATATATATATATATATAGGGGTGGGTTCAATTGCAAACCACTTTTTCATTGTGAACGTGAGGACAAACGAGAGCGCGCCACGTGTCACTCTGAATTTCGGCGACTTAGTGTTATTCAGACTGAATAACGTTATATTCAGACTGAATATAGCGTTATTCAGTCTGAATAACACTAAGTCGCCGAAATTCAGAGTGACACGCGCGACTTGTAACCAAAAAGCCCGCGACCTAGTGTTATTCAGTCTGAATAACACTATTATTCAGTGTTATTCGGACTGAATAACACTAGGTCGCGGGAAAAGTCGCGCGTCTCATAAAATTTGTTGCCACGTGTCGCGCTCTGGGTTGTCCTCACGTTCACAATGAAAAAGTGGTTTGTATTTGAACTTTCACCTATATATATATATATATATAGGGGTGGGTTCAAATGTGAACCACTTTTTGGTTGTGAACGTGAGGACAACCGAGAGCGCGACACGTGGCGGATGACTAGGCGCCACATCAAATCCACGACGGATGACTAGGCGCGATTCATGGGAGGGCATTGAATTAAAGAGGGGGACCACACTCAAAGTTGACACGTGTCGCGCTCTCGGCTGTCCTCACGTTCATAACCAAAAAGTGGTTCACATTTGAACTTTCCTCTATATAGGGGTGGGTTCAAATGTGAACCACTTTTTGGTTGTGAACGTGAGGACAGTCGAGAGCGCGACACGTGGCGGATGACTAGGCGCCACGTCAGATCCACGGCGGATGATTAGGCGCGATTCATGGGAGGGCATTGAACTAAAGGGGGGGGACCACACTCAAAGCCGTCTTTATTGACTAGTCTCCGCCATGTGTCGCGCTCTCGACTGTCCTCACGTTCACAACCAAAAAGTGGTTCACATTTCAACTTTCCTCTATATATATATATATATATATAGGAAAGTTCAAATGTGAACCACTTTTTGGTTGTGAACGTGAGGACAACCGAGAGCGCGACACGTGGCGGATGACTAGGCGCCACGTCGGCTTTGAGTGTGGTCCCCCCCTTTAATACAATGCCCTCCCCATGAATCGCGCCTAGTCATCCACCGTGGAGTTGACGTGGCGCCTAATCATCCGCCACGTGTCGCGCTCTCGGTTGTCCTTATGTTCACAACCAAAAAGTGGTTCACATTTGAACCCACCCCTATATAGATATATATATATATATATAGAGGGACTTTCTTTTGTGAACTTTTTTTTTGGTGTGAACTTGTGAACTTTCTCCAAAACTACGATTTCATAAGTTAAATTAATGAAATTGGTTCATGAAATTGTTTAATATGATGAAATTATATCATATGATACATTTTTTGTTGAAATTGTTTCATATTTTGGTGGTTTTACGTGAAATCAAAAGGTTTTATAAAAATATATGAAACAGTTTCATAAGAATGAAAAAGTTACGTAAAAAATACCTAAATATGAAGCATTTTCATCAAAAAATGAATCATATGATATAATTTCATCATATTAAACAATTTCATAAACCAATTTCATTAATTTAACCTATGAAATCGTCGTTTTGAAGAAAGTTCACAAGTTCACACAAAAAAAAAGTTCACAAAAGAAAATCCCTCTATATAAATTCAAAATCAATGGTCAAGATTAATCATGAAAAATTCTTAAAATCATGGGTGGTTAATAAGATAAATCATGTAATTAATCTTAACCATCAAAAAATGATTTGAATGGCTAGGATTAAGTTCACAAGTTCCCACCAAAATATTGGTTCACAAATGAAAATCCCTCTATATATATATATATATATTTCTGTGAAGGGATAGAAATAATGTACCTTGTTGTGCGTGTGATCTGAGTTAACACATAAAAAATAAATTCAGGAAAAATAATAATTCAAGCATACTTATTAACAACATACTAGTTTCTAAAAAACAGCGATAACGAAAATTAAAGAAAAACGAGAACGGGCTAGACTATTCGAAGAGTCATAAAAACATTTCCATCCATCATAAAACATTAAATAATTTTACATGTATATATTATATAATATATACGAGGGGGATCTCTATCCAACACAGCTGCTGCAATAATTGAGAGAATACTTGAATAATGTTACCGCCAGCATGAAGAGCATCGATCAGTCACCGCTGACTCTTTAACTCTTTTTCTCACATGATCCTTGATTCGTGAAGCATTTAGCATTTATATCAGAGAAAAAAATCACGAACGATGTCACACTTTATTTTAGAATCATGAAACAGCCTATAGAGTAGAATAGACGATGTCAAAATGGATGTTTAAGAAGAAGAAGAACAGTAACGAACTTGAATTGAGATGTAAACCTGGGTATCTCATCGCAAAATCCGTCAAGATAACGATTTTGATTTATGAAATCCTTGACAATCATTTTTATCTTCTTTAACTTGTTCCCGTGTTTCAGCAACAACTTCACCACCCGCGTCACCTTTCCAACATTTGAAGGTAATGCCAAGGCAATAACAACCTCTTCAAGGCAAGGAATCACCAAACTCTGCCACAAAAACAAAACAAAAAAACAACCAAAAACCAATCAATCAATCAAGATTCTTTTTAATTAATTGTATAGCAAGTAATAATTACCCACATTCTTTAGAGAAGTCATTGTTGTTATGTGGTTGTTGCATAGAACATCAATCATGACATCATGGATGTGCAAGAATTCGAGTTTTGGACGAGTTTTAAACAAGTCAAGAAAATCAATCTGTGGAAAGATGGGGGTGGATCCTGGGATGAGGCCCATGTCCAACGAAAGATGTTTCACTTCGGTTGCATGCTGAAGCATTCTGGTCATGTCTTCCCAACGCCATTCATGACCTTTGGCAGATAAGGACTCGAGCGCCATGAGGTTATCCCCCAACTCCACCATCGGAGCTGTACATGAATGGTTAACGATGGAGAAGGTCTTTAAGCAATTCGTGTCCTCAACTCTAATCCAAGCCCAGCCTCTAACCTTGAGATGATTGAGCTTTGGAGCTCTAAGCGTGATGGAGCAATCGGCGGTATAGCATGTCTCAAGTATGCAGTTCCGAAGCTCGGGAAGCTCGATCTGAACGCTTGACAAACCTTTACAATCAAGAAGTACAAGTCGAGTAAGGTGAGGAGTCGCACGAAGAGCCTCCATCAACACCGAATCCTCCATTATCACTTCACATATTTCAAGATTACGCAGTTTGTGAAACACATCCAGCTTCGGGATACGTGTCATCATCACATGCCAAAGTTTTATGTACTCCAAGTTCCTTGCAGTGGTTTGATTAATGCACTCGAGTATCCTCCGGACCTTGGTGGGAGGATGAGCAACACGGAGCTCGAGATTTTTCAACGAAGCTCCCGCGACCGGCAGCCATGAAGTCAGGCCTTCTACGGTGAAGCGGCAGGAAACTACGAGTTGTTCCAGTTGAGAAACGGATGACACCATCTGCATCATGATAGAGTCTGGAGTTTGAGGGGGTTTGAGGTTTTCGAAGATGCCACGAGAGAAGCAAAGGCTCTTACGGTAACTCATCAAGTGTTTCCTCCAGCGGTTGGAGACAGAATTACAAGATGCCACATCATTGGCATTGCTTAGCTTTGACAGAATGTGTTGGACAACATCATCAGGTAGCGAATCCATTCTAAATAAAAACCAAAACCCACAATAAATGAAACTATTAAATATCAATAAATCATTCAGCATATACCATATAACCAATAAATGAAAGCGATAAAATACTTTTTACATCAGATTCAGTAGTTTCTATCATAGAGTAGTACTCGGTTATATATGCATGAATCTCTTAATTACTATCTACACTGCATATTGTAGTCAACTAGTGTATATATAAACATTTAGGGGCGGTAACATCCTTTGGTGGGTGTTGTGGATGGCATCCTAGTCTACCCGGGTTCGAATCCAAGGGGAGTCAATGTCAGAGCATGAGTACCAAGTCCTTGGGCTGGTTCAGTCTATGACCGGGCTTCCCCCTAGCCTAGTCAAACACTGTGGTTGGGCTCTAGGTTCAACGGAAATTGTGCCGCGACAACAGCGGATTAGTGGGCTCCCCATGGATGCCCGATACCGCCGGGATGCATGCGTGCGTGTTCATGGTAGTCGTTCGTTGGTCCGATGCCGCTATGCCAACCAAAAAAAATGTCGATGCAAAATATATGCTTATTTTCTTTGTTGGTTCAAAAGCTTGCATTTCCGTGTCAATATTTGTTTTGATGGTTGATACGCATGCTAACTCCCCTATAGAAAAGCTTGTGTCTTGTATCTTATAGGGATCATGGTACAACCAAAATATATAACTAATTGTTAAATTTGAATTTTCTATTTTCTATAACTAGGTTTTAAGGAAACTGTTTGCAGCAACAAGAACTAACAAAACTTGTCTAGCCCGGTGGTAGAGTAGCATCCTGCAGCAGCAATTGAAGTTACCCAGGTTCCGGACCAAAGCCCAGCTTTGGTCCGAAGCAGATTAGTAGGTGTCTGAATGTGTCCCGACTACCACGGGACGTGTGTGAGTTTATGTGCCGTGAAAAACAAGAACTAAACAAAACATGCACTATCCCCCCCCCCCCCACTGGCCCCACACGCACACCCCACCCCCAGATTTTCTTTTTTGTACGGCAATAAACTCACACATGCTGACACACCCCCGCGATATCCGGGCATTGAATTGGACAGCACCGACTAATCCGCGTCGACCCGGCCAAGTCCATGTGGACTGGACCCGCCCAGGCACGACTAAGCTTGACCTATGGTCGAGCCCGCATGCCCATAGACTGGCATGCCCGTTAGCTGGACCCGAAAGCCGGCCCAAAGTCTGGGTATCACCAAAGTGCTACTCCCATGGTTTGAACTTGAGACCAATGAATACCATCCACTAGCCCCAAGCCTTTTTGCCACTTCGAGCTACACCTCAGTGTTTTGATTCCAGAAGAAAGCATGCATTTTTTTGTAATCAAAGGGCCGGTCCTCAGATATTGGATGCCCGTGGCAGAAAACCAAAACAATGCCCCTTGTGTATTGCCGCACCATCAGACACGGACGGCTCTAAGAATGTATTTACGGGGATCCTCTTAGCAACTATAATAAGAGTTTCAGACCAAATAAGACAGGGGGTTTAGACATCAATGGATTTCAATCAAGATCGTAATCTAAATATCGATAACAGAAAAAATAATCCAAACTAACATTTGCAAGCTCTTGCTAGTGAACAAGTAACTGCTATTGCAAATTGCATATTGAAAATTTGAAACAATGGCATAACATAACAAAATTGTATTGGATTTAAGTTCCTGCAACCTCAAAAGTGTTTGGTGGTATTGAAACAGCTATATGCTTTTAACATAAAAACAACTTTCCATAGTCATATTGGATCAATAAGGGTAGCATGAAGTAAAAACTTGAATCCACTCAAAATTAATTCATTATGAATGAAATAGCCTCTTAAGTTTTAAGATAACTTAAACTAATTTAACATACGGAATCCACTTAAAAAGAGAAACTCACTCTATTGCTTAAAGTCCACTTAAAAACAATTACAGAACATATTTATGCAAAAAAGAATTTTTTTTAACAAACCATTGAAATAGGAAGGATTATAAACTTGGAGAAGACGAGAAGCCACTACAAAAATTGAATAAAGAAGGAAACCAAAAACTTTTGCAAGATCAAATAGAAGTCCAACACTATTAAATCGAACAGTAACATATTGTTAGACACAGGGCAGCAAACCAAACCAAACTGTGAGACTGATTGTCGGTAAGGAATTTTAGCAGCGGCTTAGAATCAACGATTAGGACGATGGCGATTATAAACATAAATCATTCACATATATCCTTGCATTGATTGATTAATTTCTACTTGCGTAAAACATATCTTAACAATTCAAAATTTCTGCACTAAATCGACTAATTCAAAGTAACATATACATAACTTAAGACAAGTTAGGAAAAAAAAAAAAACCTGAGGTGTTCGATTTTTGGGCAGCAAATCAACTATAGAGCAACAAATAGCAGGCAATTGTCGTCGATTTACGGAAATTAAGAGAGATAGACTCACATAATGATTGTTCTCTGTTCGTGAATCGATGTGAGGGTGTGAGAGATGCAAGAAGTCGTGAAGGGTGGATCTTTTCAACAGAACTTGTGTTCGCCCCCTAAAAATTCAACCTACCTATTTAACAAACATATGCACTAAAATAAAAAACTTGATGCCCTCATGGGCCTGCTGCCCATGGCCCAAGCCCAGGGCCGGATGGAGGAAGCATAAATCATCATCGACTAACCTCAATTTCGATCTCTAACAAATGGCTTTGATCTGGATTTCTGTTCTGAAGATATAGATTGTTGATTTAGGCTCCGCTTACCCTAATTAACAAATAAATAAATAAGAGAGAGAGATTGCAACCGCCGGTAAGAAAGAGAGGAGACTCAGGTGGCGTTTGTTTTTGAAGAGGTAAAAGTGCTGTGTGCTGCGGACCACATCTGCAGACCTCTGTGGCAGACGAGGTGGTCCCAACCTCTGTAGACTGCTGTGGGAAAGACTGTTTGTTTTTTACATCTGCAGACACAAAAAATGTAATTTATATAATTTGTTTTTTAATCAGGTTAACAATTTTTTTAATAAAGTCAACAAAGAATGTATAAAAAAATGTATAAAAAAATAGATAAATATGTATAAAAAAAATAGATGCGGGGAAAGATAAAAATGTAAAAAAAAATAGATGTTAAAAAAATAGATAAAAATGTATAAAAAAAATGTATATGTTAAAAAAATGTATATAAAAAAATGTATATAAAAAAAATAGATGGGAAGCAAAGGAATTGGAAGTGCTGTGGGGAAAAGCACTTGGGCCAGTGCTGCGCCAAGAAGCACACGGACAGCACTTGGAAGTGCTGCGGGGAAAAAAAAAACAAACAAGCTGCGCCAAGAAAGTGCTGCGCGTGTGCTGCGGGGGAAAGCAAAAAGAGGCTCTGAAGCGCTTTTGAAGAAAAACAAACACCACCTCACTTTCTGGACAAGAATGAAAATCCAATATCTATACTATATATAAAAAAAGAAAAAGAGAATAACTCAGTCTCACACTTGTTTTGTTCAATATTTCATTTTACACATTTACACTTTGTACCCTCATAGTTTGTTATTATATCTTATTTTAGTTCTTTACTTTTTCATTTTCTATTTTAAACCCTTATCATATAATCTAAATAATCATATATTATGAACTAAAATATATTAAAATTACGTTTCTATTTTTTACAAATCATATCATCATAATCGTCTCGTCCTTACCTTCGAAATGAGCCCAATATTGAATATTTTTTATGCAATTATATTGTATATTCTATTATATAAAGGTAATAATTTTATTTCAATTTTCGAGATTGACTATTCAATAAACATTAGGAGGTTAACTGATTGAACACATATGATTAAATTGATGTTTACAATGATGTATATAAAAATCGCGTAACTGATAGATACTTCGCGCTGCAACGCGCGCGGGTACGTTTCTAGTAATCTTAAAAAGTATTTTATTCTAACAACTTAAAAATATCTACAAACCGTTTTTTCTTAAAATATAAAGATAAAACTTAAGGTTAAATTATCAAATGAGACTATCAATAAAAGAAATTGAAAACAAAAGATTAGATAAAAAAAGTATTTTAATCGATTAACTAAATGTCTGAAGTCTTTAAAAATATAAAAATCTCTTATAGATGAATGCATATTTTATATAAGTTTAGGAAACCTATTGAAGATTAATGTATTTTCTTTTTAAAGATTTTGTTTTTTAATTTTTTATTTTAGAGAAAATTTGAAAATTTTGTTAGATTTGAGGTTGAAAAGGATAGATAAAAAGATCAAATGGCTCCTCATGTGAAGGGAATATGACCCACTTAATGGAGCCCGACTAACGGAGTTAGTGATCAAGAGTTGGCTGGGTAAATTGTTGCATATGATACCGTTTTGATGGACTAAAATATTATCCGATATGGTAGGTGCTGATAATGTTCAATTTCATTGATAAACACTTACCGGGTAAGTGTAAGTAAACGGCCCCTAAGCGATTATGAATAAGAATAGTACTATATGTATTAGTAGTTGTTTTTAATAAAAGGGTTTAATGTTTTATAAATTACCATAGATAAAATAGAAGAGAGATTTATTACTCACATTGAACATGCCACGTGACGCACTCTCGGGTCTCGGTTGTCCTCACGTTTACAATGAAATATGAGTTTTCATTTGAACCGAATCATATATATATATACTAGTTTTGATCCCGTGTAATACACGGGATAATTTCAAAAAATTAAGTCATGCCAAAAATCTTATATTACAAATATGAATTGTTGTGCTATTGATCTTTTAACATCAATATTATTTTCTATCAAATACATTAATTATATTAAAAAAAGTACAAACTTTATTTATTTTTAATTTAATTCAATTGATATCAAATTATCAACAACGAAAATATAACAAAGACATTTTATAGATCAAACTATAAACTATCTTTGACTTTAAAATGACGTTAATATACTTTCACATATAAAGAGAAAAGTATACATACAAAAGTGTACTTGGATTGAAATATAATAATGGATGCGTTTAACAATAATTTGTTATAAAAATATTAATTAACTATTATATTAAAACTCAATGATTATCTTCATTATATTTAAAATGAAATATTTATTTTCTATTTGATGACGTTTATCAATTAGTTACATGAATACAAATATAAATTATTATGTAATGTGGGAAGAAAACTTAGTTATGCTTCTACTCATGTAGATCAAAACTAAAAAAGAAGTAAATCAGGAGAAAAATAAACCATATGATTTAGTTCATCATAAGAAAACAATGACACAAATTTTCTTACCATTCTTCAAATAATTGCAAAAACAAATAATAAAAAAAATGTATGCATGAATGTTCTTTGAAAAAATGGTTGACGAACTTACCTATGACGTTTGCAAAAAGAGTAATGGAGGAACTTGAAAAATTAAAATGGAAAAGGTAAGGTTTATACGGTTTTTGTTGAATCTGCTTAGTATTTAATTATTAATCTAGGGAGAGAGATAGAGATATAGATGACTTCATACCAATAGATAGAAATAAAGTTTGTTTTATTTAATAGATAAATTTGGATTAATTTTTAATAATTTTAAATTTTGAATCAGTACCATGTGTCAACATATGACACATCACACATATGCATATGATATGGCAATGGCTCACCAGAGCGCGACACGTGTCAAAGAGTTACTCAGAGCGCGACACGTGTCAAACCAGTTACTCTTTTATTATATATAGATATATATAGGAAAGTTCAAATGTCAACCACTTTTTGGTTGTGAACGTGAGGACAGCTGAGAGCGCGACACGTGGCAGATGACTAGTCAATAAAGGCGGCTTTGAGTGTGGTCCACTCTTTTAATTCAATGCCCTCCCATGAATCGCGCCTAGTCATCCGCCGTAGACGTGACATGGCACCTAGTCATCCGCCACGTGTCGAGCTCTCGGCTTTCCTCACGTTCACAACCAAAAAGTGGTTCACATTTGAACCCACCCCTACGGAAGTATATATATAGGGGTGGGTTCAAATGTGAACCACTTTTTGGTTGTGAACATGAGGACAACCTAGAGCGCGACTCGTGGCAATCTGACATCCGCGGATCAAGGCTTATTCAGTCTGAATAAATCCGCGAGTTAGTGTTATTCATACTGAATAAAGCGTTATTCAGACCGAATAAGCCTTGACCCGCGGCTGACCCGCCTGCGTCCGAGTGCATCAGAGTGCAACTTAGTGTTATTCATACTGAATAAAGCTTTATTCAGTCTGAATGATAGTGTTATTACTAAGTCGAAAATTTTTCAAAGAGTTAATTACATATTTGGTCCCTGTGGTTTGCACGAAATTATGATGGAGGTCCCTGAACCCTAATTTTCATGCCTACGGTCCCTGTGGTTTGTATTTCGTTACGATGGTGGTCCCTTGCACTAACATTTGTTAAAAATGGCTGTTAAAAAATTGGTAAAAGACGAAAATGCCCCTAATATAAATATCCCTTCCCCTTCCCCTTCCCCTTCCCCTTCCCCTTCCTCTTCTCCTCTTCCCCAACCCCACCCCAAACCCTAAAGCCACCCACCGCCGGCCACCTCCACCGCCGACTCCACCACCCACCGCCGACCGCCTCCACCTGCTACTGCCGCCTCCACCCTCCACCTGCTACAACCACCTCCATAGCCCACCTGCTACTGCCGCCTCCACCCTCCACCTGCTACAGCCGCCACCACCCTCCACCTGCTACAACCACCTCTTTTTCTTCTTCCAGATCTGCTCTCCGGCGTTGGGTGGCAACCGGTACCACCATCGATCTCCGGCGTTTGGTCGTTCCAGATCTGGCCCTTTTCTTCTTCTTCTGGTTGCTAGAAGCACACCACCGCCGTCGACCTGTAGAAACCCAACACCACCGTCGACCTCGTCGACCTGCAGGAACCCACCACCGCCGTCGACCTCGTCTGAAATCCCGTCTGAAATCCTGTCTGAAATCCCATCTGGAGCAGCGGTTTACTGGTGGTGATAATGATGATGATGGTGATGGTGGTGGTGTGTTGGTGGTGCGGTGGTGCTGCTGGTGGTGCGGTGGTATTGCTGGTGGTGTGGTGGTGGTGCTGGTGGTGTGGTGGTGTTGCTGATGGTGTAGTGGTGGTGCTGGTGGTGCGGTGGTGGTGCTGGTGGTGCGGTGGTGTTGCTGGTGGTGCGGTGGTGTTGCTGGTGGTGCGCTGGTGGTGCGGTGGTGCGGTGGTGGTGCTGGTGGTGCGGTGGTGGTGTAGTTGTGGTGCTGGTGGTGTAGTGGTGGTGGGTGGTGGTGGTTGGTTGGTGGTGGTGTTGGGTGGTTGGTTGGTGGTGGTGGTGGTGTTGGGTGGTTGGTTGGTGGTGGTGTTGGTGGTTGGTTGGTGGTGGTGGTGGTTTAGTGGTGGTTGGTTGGTGGTGTTTTAATATTTGATTTAAGTTTTAATAGAAAATAAAAGAAAAAGGGTTAAAATGACAAAAATACCCTCGAGTTAACGGAGGCTTTTAACAGACGTTAGCTTCAGGGACCTCCGTCGTTACGAAAATGAAACCACAAGGACCGTAGGCATGAAAATTAGGGTTCAGGGACCTCCATCGTAATTTCGTGCAAACCACAGGGACCAAATATGTAATTAACTCTTTTTCAAATTACCACGTGGCACGCTCAGGGCTGTCCTCACGTTCACAACCAAAAAGTAATTCACATTTGAACTTTTCTCTACTTCCCTATATACATATATATATATATATATATATATAGAGAGAGAGAGAGAGAGAGAGGTCCTTCAAGGAAAAACCTCTTTTTTTGTAAAAACTTGAGGACTAATCTAAGCCCTTGATCTGAAAAGGGCATGATCGTCATTTTGGTAATAAAAAAATCACACTTTATTCATTATACGAATATTCATATTTCATATTCATCTTATGAATTTTCAGATTCACTAGATGAATATTTCATATTCATCCCATGAATTTGAAAATTGATTAAAAGAAACATACAAAGTCATTCACCAGATAAATATTCATATTTACCATATGAATATTTATATTCACCATATCATATTCATCATATATTCACAATATGAATATTCATATTCACCATATATTCACCATACTAATATTCATATTCATCATATATTCACCATATGAATATTCATATTCATATTCAAATCTATAAGTTTTTATAAACCATAACAACCATCTTGTGTAAATCTTAAAACTACAAGTACCAAAAGTGTTATTTTGAAGTTTGAACCAACCACATGAACCAATTTTGTAGGTTTAGTCACAAAACTTTTAATTGAAAAAAAATGAAGCCTAAAATTACAAACACCAACGAGAAAGAAAGAAGGGAAAAAGGTTAGTTTTATCATCCATCTTCCAAAAAAAGCTCCCATGGTATGATAAGCCATGAACAACTGAGCAACAACAAGTAACAGGAGAGAGAAAACCAGCACCGAGAGAGAGAGAGATTTTGTTTCTCTCTCATCATCAATTTCACCTTTTCCATTTCCTTCTTCTCCAATCGTAACCCTAACCCTACACACTCCATCTCAGATCTCTCAATTTTTCATAAAGCTGTAAGGGCGGGCGCGGGCTGCTCTACATTCAGCCACATCACACTAGCACAACGAGCCCGTGACTGATAAGACTTAATGCTTTGATAGGACTGTCGGAAGGGGGGAGAGTGGATAATTATGAGATGAAATCCTTCCGAATGGGCTAAGAGGAAACTAATTGCAAAAGAAGGGAAATCGGCCACACCTTGCATGCAATGATGTGGTGATGAACCTCTCTCAAACAATCGAAATCGGAAAAAAAATGGATACATCCGCCTATATAAAAGAAGTCAATAGATCGGCGTCGGTGGCGTTTGCCCCGATGCGCCGTTCATTGCCGCCGGAACCATGGCCGGAGCTGTGGACATGTCGTTTAGCTCCTCCGCAAATCTGGAAATCTTTCAACTTGGCGTACACAGATCCGTCGATCTCGTCGGCTGTGGTGGTTGTTCGTCGACGTGAAATCGGTGGCCGCACAGCGGCAACACTCTGATCTCGTCGCCGGCGACGAACTCCGACGAACGGTGGCGAGAAGGAGAGAAGATGGTTGGTGGTCGTCGGTGGTGGCAGGCCGGAGGTGGTGGCGGTGGTGTGGTGTGACCGTAAAAAGAGGAGAGGAGAGGACAGCCGGCCGACGGTGGCGAACGGTGGCGAGTAGATGGTTGGTGGTCGTCGGTGGTGCACGACGGAGGTTGTAGTGGCGGCGGCGGCTGAGTGGTGGTGGTGGTGGTGGTGGTGGTGTGGTGGTGTAGCTGAGAAAATGATGAGAGGAGAAATGAAAATGTTGTGGTGGTTAGGTTTGAATTGGGGAAGAAGTTATCTAGGTGTTAAAATGTCTATATTGCCCTTGTGTAGTTGTAATCAGGTGTGATGCATATAAAATGAAAATGTTGTTACAATAGTCCTCTTTTATTATCCACCATTGATCTAAATTAATTGATGGTTAACATTATTCCTAAATTTTTTACAAAAAAAAGTGGTTTTTATTTGATTAACCCTATATATATATATATATATAGGAGAAAGTTATTTTGTTAACCACTAAATTTGTGTTAACCGTGTAAACTCATAGTTGCACACGTAAATCAATAAAAAAATTTTGTGTGGAGTTGTTTAATATGATAAAAATGTTTCATAAACTAAATTTTTTGATGATATTGTTTCATATGAAGGTGTTTTTTACATAGAAATGAAAAAAGTTCACATGAATAAGAAAAAGTTTCATAGGAATAAAAACACCGAAATATGAAACAATTTCATCAAAAATTGAAGTTTATGAAACATTTTCATCATCTTAAACAACTCCACAAAAAAAATTTCATTGATTTACGTATGCAACCATGAGTTAACACGGTTAACACAAATTTAGTGGTTAACAAAATAACTCTCCTCTGTGTATATATATATATATAGGGGTGGGTTCAAATGTGAACCACTTTTTAGTTGTGAACGTGAGGACAACCGAGAGCGCAACACGTGGCGGATGACTAGACGCCACGTCAGATCCATGGCGGATGACTAGGCGCGATTCATGGGAGGGCATTGAATTAAAGAGGGGGACCACACTCAAAGTCGCCACGTGTCGCGCTCTTGGCTGTCCTCACGTTCACAATCAAAAAGTGGTTCACATTTGAACTTTCCTCTATATATATATATATATATATATATATATATATTTGTGTGATGTCTGAAGAAGGGATAGAAATAATGTACGTTGTTGTGACTGTGATCTGAGTTAACACATAAAAAATAAATTCATTGTTCAGCCTTGGCTTAAGAAAAATAATAAATTCAAGCATACTTATTAACAACATCATCCTTTCAAAAAAACAGCCATAACGGAAATTATAGAAAAACGAGAACGGGCTAGACTATCGAAGAGTCATAAAAACATTTCCATCCGTCATAAAACATAAAAATAATATTACATGCATATATATTATATATATGTATAAGAGGATCTCTATCCCCCTACACAGCTGCTGCAATAATTGAGAGAATACTTGAATAATGTTACCACCAGCATGAAGCATCAATCAGTCACCGTACTCTTTTAACTCATTTTCTCACATGATCCTTGGTCCGTGAAGCATTTAGCATTTATATCAAAGAAACAAATCACGAATGATGTCACACTTTATTCTAGAATCCTGAAACAGCCTATAGAGCAGAATAGACGATGTCAAAATGGATGTTTAAGATGAAGAAGAAGAACAGTAATGAACTTCAGTTGAGATGTAAACCTGGGTATCTCATCGCAAAATCCGTCAAGATCACGATTCTGATTTATGAAATCCTTGACAATCATTTTTATCTTCTTTAACTTGTTCCCATATTTCAGCAACGACTTCACCACCCACATCACCTTTCCAACATTTGAAGGTAATGCCAAGGCAATAACAACCTCTTCCACGCAAGGAATCACCAAACTCTGCCACAAAAACAAAAACAGAATGGCTCAATCAATCAAGATTCTTTTTAATTAATTGTATAGCAAGTAATAATTACCCAGAGGAGTTATTGTTGTCATGTGGTTGTTGCATAGAACATCAATCATGACATCATGGATGTGCAAGAATTCGAGTTTTGGACGAGTTTTGAACAAGTCAAAAAAATCAATCTCTGGAAAGATGGGGTGGATCCTGGGATGAGGCGCATGTCCAACGAAAGATGTTTCACTTCGGTTGCATGCTGAAGCATTCTGGTCATGTCTTCCCAATGCCATTCATAACCTTTGGCAGATAAAGGACTCGAGCGCCATGAGGTTATCCCCATCGGAGCCGTAGATGAATTGTTAACGATGGAGAAGGTCTTTAAGCAATGGAGGTAGGGTGGCGTCGGTCCAATGGGACCCGGGGTTAGAGTGTCTCCGCTAGAACACACTTTTTGGTAGATGTCAGACCCTCAGAACATGAACACAACACCTCGAAAAGGCAATTGCAGGTTCCGTCCGAGGTCATTCAAGGCTATTCCAACTAGCGAGGAGATAATGGTTATAAAAACATGAAAGTGGTCCTCCATGGTTGGCTGATTGATTATAGGAAAAAAAATATGACGAATACCCTTGATTGATTACTGATGCAAGCTAGTTTTTATAAAAGATTGATGATGCTTTATGATATGATTCTGGCCATTAGTTCACCGTTAATTGATTATTGATGCAAGAAAAAAGTGACTTTTAAACCCTTGCCTTTTGATTGTAAAACTTTTTTCTAAATTTGTCGAGTTAGGACATCTGAGTTTTTGGCTTGCTGAATTTGAGTTTCTCCAATTGTTTTGATATATTGTCGTTATGGTTGATTTGTGTTTTTGATTTATGGTATTCTGATTCTAAGTGCATAAAAAAATTATATCCTCTTTACTTTAATTAAAGAAGTTATTAATGATGATAACAAATATAAATAAATAATAGACTAAAATTATATCTTAAGTGTATCTTAAGTGCATAAAATATTCCAACTGCTTAATCAGCAATTCATGTATCTATAAATTTACTTTGTTTGAAACATATTTTCACTTTTTATTAACTTCTGTTGTTTAAATGAGATTCTACTTTAACATTTTTTTTTAATAATTTTTAAAATACATGAAATTACTTACTAAAGATTAATGTCCGTGTATTTAAACAAAAAACTCTAATGTGGCGTTTGACCTAATATAAACCAATAACAAATAAGTTATTTTATTAATTTATTAAAAACTATTTTATTAATTAATTTAATAATAATTTTATTTATTAATTAGTATTAAATAATTATATAATATTAACTTATTTAGTAATTAATTTTATTAATTTATTAAATTATTTAATAACTATTTTCTTAAATTATTTAATAACTAATTTATTAAATTTTTTGTGTTTAAAAAACTTAAAATTATCATAAAAGTATTTTAGTCATTTAACAAAATTTCTTTCTAATTCCAAAACTACATTATATGAACCAAACAAACAGATTCCAATTCATTTAGCAGATTCTATTCTAATTCTGTCAACCAAACAGGTAAATTTACATGTATATTTACGCTATTTTATATCAGAAAACCAGACGCCTTAACCATACTAACCGTGTTCTATAATCACACATGATTTAGTGTAAACCATATATGATCATTTGCTCATAGTTCCTTACTTTGACTCTCTTCTCTAATTCAATTGTGTATATATCCAGAAGTTCAAGACCACCCATATGCTTGTCACAAAAATATTAGTTCATCTTAATCTTTTAACACATGTTATGTTCGTGTGTGTAAGTTGACCAAGAAATTCATGTAAGTATATTTCAATCATTTTAGAGATAATGTTACACCTAATGTTTTTTTAAATCACAATGCAAAGTGAAATAACAAAAATACATATATAGAAATTACAGAGGCGATGATGTCGTGAATTTTTCTGTTTTCTGATCGCGCTGAAACATTAAGGTGAGCTATAGTTTGACATTCATTAATTAAAAGGCCAAAAACTATGCAAAATTGGGCTTCAAAATAAATAGGGTCCTATATGAAATCACACATTTAACATGCTAAACCTTAAATTCATGCTTAATTTTTTTTGAATTAAGTTATGCAAAAACCAATATATTACGAATTCACCTATTCCAATCGAGTGATCATCATAGGCAAGGCAAATCAAATGTAAATTTCACCTACATTCATGAGTTCCCTTTCGTTTTGAGTTAACCCTTTCCATTTGATACATATTATATATAGGCTTTTATGTTTTTAAAAGTATTTATAGTATTTACATATGATAATTAGTGCAAACTCGAATCAAACTTGAACCAAGTATAGATGTTGAAATCTTTTAGTTTAATTTATAAGTTATAAAAATTTAAAAAGTATTCACTTAAACTTTACAAAACTCAAGAATACAACAAGGCTGTAGGGTACTGGTTAAGGCTTGTGGGGAAGTGGCTAGTTAACCCTTCTACCCCAAGTTCGAATCCAGACGTTTCCAGATTGTGGCCACTGGGGATTAACTCAGGACAGCATGCTTTAGCTGTTGATGAACCTTGCCGGGATTAGTCGGGGCAAAACCTCGGATACCCTTCAAAAAAAAACATCCAATAACTTCCGCTCTTTTTATAATGACTCCCTACTCTTTCTTTAGAATCTCTCTTTCAACGTGAACTTACCATATAATATCTCTCTTTTAATGTGGAACAACTTCACGTCTCCTTTTATGTGTTTTTGTTTTTTTGTCTTTCATTTAGTTGCGAATAAAATAAAGATAATCATTGTTTAATATATATATATATATAATTAAAAATATACAATTTTATTCAAATATCTAAAAGTATATGACCATTTTTTGGTAAAGCTTGATATTATGTTTTACAACACTAATATTGTAAAACTAATTGTATCTAAAAATATCGAGAATCTCACGAGCTTCTCGATAGGAGTATTGGGTATCTCGACTCAACTCGTTAGTCGTTACAATGTCGAGTCAAACTCGAGCTTGAGTCGAACCTATTCTAGTATCATTTACATACTTTATTTGTGTTAATTATATGAGTTACTTTATTTGTGTTAATTATAAGTGTTATGTGATAAAAGATCATCAAAAAATATCTTTGGGAAACTTGTCTATTTTTGTCATGTCCAGTGCAGTCCTACGCATACGAAACATTAAACAGACATTGTTATGTCCTCTCTTGTTCAGTCCAGTTCCATTCTACTCTCTTGTCCCGTGCAATACCATTCAGTCTCGTTCAATTATATTTGCGTACAAATACAAAAATGCTACCTAATCTTTAACCTATTGAGAGACCGATCTCTACCGAATGTTTAGGTACCGCTTAACCAATAACATAATGGTTTTATCTTGTTCTTTGTGTTACTAGTTGACCTTACTCCATCAAACCCTCTAGAAAGTGAGTTTAAAAACTATTTTCATTTAATTAAATGGATTAAGTTGATAATTAAAACTAGAGTAAATTACGGATTTGGTCCCTGTGGTTTGGTGGTTTTTATGGATTTGGTCCCTAAAGTTCAATAATTATGGATTTGGTCCCCATGAATTGTCTTTTCTATTGGATTTGGTCCCTAACTCTAACACTGTCAGTTATCCTTAAGGGTATTAATGTCTTTTCCTTTTTCTGATTATATATTTTGTATTTTCCAAATGAATTAAAAACACTTTTGTCTTTTTGTGGTTTTACTCACCATTATAACATGACAAATGTTATTTATCATTTATACATATATTATATAATATTCTTCTTTTTAGTAATTATTAAAGATAAAAAACAAAATATTATATTACTTTTATAGATATGTATGTAATAATCTAATATATCCAACATATCTCTCTGTATCAAACCATCACCATTAACCTACCACCATTAACCTACCACCATTTACCCATCCATCACCACCACCACCACCACAACCACACCAGAACCACCACCATTAACCTATCACCATAAAACCTTCCATTAACCCACCACCCCCGTTTTCCGACAATACTTCGTAAAACCACCACTACCACCGTAAAACCTCCATTGCACCACACACCCATATCACCTACGCATAACACGCAGATAGGTAGACCTCGGGTGAAGATTCCGGCGTCTCTTCCGGCGAAAACCGTTTTTCCTCTTTCTCCTTCGAAATCCTTCCCCCTTCCTACCACGTTCGTCTGTGGTCGGAAGTCGTCCTCCCTCACCGGCAATATTTATAATCGACTAGGACCGTTTTCTGACGAGGTTTGTTTTTCCGACTAGGACCCTTTTCCGATGAGGCAGTGCTACTGACCGTACAGTGATGCTGGTGGTGGTAGGAGGTGGTGCAGGAAGGTAGGCGGTGGTCGGTGGTGGTGCAGGTAGGCGGTGGTCGGTAGTGTTGGTGTGGTGGGTTTGTTGAGTTTGGAAGGTATATATACATACACGCAGAGATATATATGTATATTATATAACATACTTTTATCTTATAGTTAATTAAAAAAATATAGATATATAGGACACATGTCATATTATGATTGGACTGTTAAACGTATAAAAAGACAAACATATTCACTCCATTTAAAAAAAACAAAAACAATACCCAAAACATAAAATGACCATTTTGCCCTCGTATTTAACGGAGCTGTTAGACTAAAGTCAGAGCTAGGGACCAAATCCAATAGAAAATGCATACCACGAGGACCACATCCATAATTACTGAAGTTTAAGGACCAAATCCATAAAAACCACCAAACCACAGGGACCAAATCCATAATTTACTCTTAAAACTAATGTGTGGGTATGGACGGTAAATTCTTCAAACACGCTTACTTGGTCATTAATATTTTGTAATTAATTTTAATTATTCTTAATTATATTTTTATAAATTACGAATGATATCCAATCATCACTTAAATATGATGACTCTTTGAAAAGAAACCAAGACATAATTACAATTAAGTCTCATTTAATTCTCATTTCACCCATCCCACTTCCAATTTTCTACATTGTGAAATTTTTGGTCGTTAAAGAATTTAAACTTAGAACAAAATTGATAAATTCCTAAATAAGAAATATCCATATTTTATAGTTTGTGAAACTCTGGCTTTTCTTTTTAGGTTAAGTACATGAGAGTGTATCAAACTTGTCATGTTTTATCATTGTATGTACTTAACTTTAAAACTTACTGATTAATGTACCGAACTTGCTAAAATTGTCATTTAATGTATTTCATGACAAGTTGGATACACTTTCGTGACAAGTTAGATACATTAAATGGTAGGTTTTTGATAAAGTTAGATACATACAATGACTATTTTAGCAGGTTCGGTACATTAATTGGTAATTTTTAAAATTGAGTACATACAATGATAAAACGTGACAAGTTCGATACACTCGCATGTACTTAACCCTTTTTTTACATTTTTGTTGTACTTTTATGTCTTATTTTGAGTTGAAAATGTTATTATGTATTTTGCATCATTTTATATAACTTGTTAAAAATGTAACAAACAAAGACCCGTTAGCCCATGAGTAACCTTGACCCGTTTATATGGAGGATAAGGACAAGTATTTGAGAAAAAAAGCTTATGTTTGCAATATTAGGCCCGTTAGGCAAAAAAAGTAGATTGGGCTTGATTGGGCCTGGCTTAAACCTACAAATGATCACCTATAATAATTTTGCTTGTGGTCAATCTAAAATAGCTTTTGTTTTAGACGAAAACGTTTTTAAGCTCCTTTAAGGGTCTTTTTTGTTTAGATTGGGTACATGTTGTAGCTCTATTAATCATTTTGAACTTGATTGAGTTAAAAACTTGTTTAGTAAATGACCACATCGTGCAAAGTTACGATTAGCATTTCTAGGTACTAGGTTATTGGATTTATGAATACCCTTAGGTACTTTAATTGTTTTGTTAATCAATTTCAACAAAAGGTTCAATCTTATTCTTTTTTGCGACACTTTTACATATTGAAGTTGTATAGAGTTATATAATACACATTTCATACATTAGGAAAACTTTCTTTTTACGGGTTACCTCTAACTCTTTTTACGTTTTGGATATCGAGAAATTGGAAAAAGATATGCAATCCACAACTAAAATTGTATTAAATTTTTTAAAAAGTACAACATATATGTCCACTTGTTTGTCTCGGATTAGTTCACTCTTATATGTTGTACATTAAAAAGATCAAGGAAACTAAACTTGATATATTGATTAACAAACTAACCATTAATTTTGTAGTAATTACTATAAAAAATAACCTTAGCCGTTACACATTACTGACCATTAATTTTGTATATGTCTTTCCCCACTTGCGCACTGCCTCTCGCATGCATTCTCATCGACATCTATCTCTTTATTAGAGCATTTCCAACAGGTATGCTAAAATAGAAAAAAAGTGAGATTATAGCATATTTGTTGCTCCAACAGCTATGCTATTCCATATGCTAAAATAGAGAAAGTATGAGAGAGATTGTAAAAACATCTCCAACAGCATTGCTAAAAAAATTTCTAAAATAGAGAAAACAAGTCAAAATCTCTAAAAATATTTTCTATCATCTCCAACAGCTTTGCTATTTTAGAGAATCAATGATCATTTTTATTATTAAAATATTCAATATATTTAGTATTTCAATAAAAGAAATTAACCAACTTTTAAACAATTGGTGGAATGGATTAAAAAGTAGTTTCTCTCTCCTCATATAGAGAATTTAGAGAAATCTCTAAATTTAGAAAAAGCTCAAACTTTTTCTATTTTAGCAATCCATTTAGCAATGCTGTTGGAGCATTTTAGAAGAAAAAACATCATTTTTTCTATTATAGCAATGCTGTTGGAGATGCTCTAAAAATCTCTAAATTTGGAGAAATCTCTAAATGGAGAGAGAAATAGTTATTTTAATGTTTCAACCAATAGGATTAATTGAAAATAAATTTTTAAAAGAGAAAAATGATTATTTTAATGTTCTAACCAATAGGAATAATGATAGAGTTGCTATAATAGAATAGCTGTTGGAGTTAGATGCAAATTCTTTTAGAGATTTTTACTTTTTTTACTCTATTTTAGAAAAAAATTAGCATACCTGTTGGAGATGCTCTTATGTTTTTCTTTTTTTCTTTTCCTATAAATTTAAGATACATCTTTGATCCAACTAATTACTAAAGAATTCCAAAAAGTACGAACAATATTCATGATAAATGTTGTCAAACTAGTTGGTAAGCCCGGGCTTCGCACCGGGTTCATGAACAGTAGCTACCGACACTTTAACATATTTCAGTCAATATACAATATATGACTAAAAAGTAAAATGAAATATAGAAACTAAAAGATACAAAATGAATAAATATTATAAGTTTAGGGGGCTGATATGTAAGTTTAAAAGTGGTATAGGATTCGGGTTGGTTAGAGCGTATATTATAGTATATAATAAAATAAACACATGAAAAAAAACTGTTCAATATTAAGCTCATTTCGATCTTATCGACAATACGATTATAATGACGTAGTTTGTTAATATTAAAACGTATTTTTTAACATGTTTTAGATCGTATCGACTATACGATTATAATGACGTAATTAGTTAAAATCAAAACGTATTTTTTAACGTGTTCCAATCAATATACGATATATGAGTAAAACGTAAAATGAAATATAAAAAGATAAAGGTTTAAGAGCGTAGATATATTATATAATAAAATAACTATATCAAAAAATATTCAATATTAGACTCATTTCGATCGTATTGACGATACGAATATAATTGCGTAATTTGTTAAAATTAAAACATATTTTTTAACGTCTTTTAGCCGATACACGATATATGACTAAAACGTAAATGAAATATTGAAAGTAAAAGGTAAAAAAAAAAATACGTTTTAATGTTAATAAACTACATTATTATAATCGTATCGTCGATAAGATCGAAATGAGCCTAATATTGAACATTTTTTTCATGTATTTATTTTATTATATACTACATATACGCTCTAACCCAGCCGATTCTTATACCCACTTTTAAACTTACATATCAGGACCCTAAACTTATGGCGTAGTTTGTTAACATTAAAACGTATTTTTTTAACATGTTTTAGATCGTATCGATGATACGCTTATGATGACGTAATTTGTTAAAATTAAAACGTATTTTTTTAACATGTTCCAACCAATGTACGATATATGAGTAAAATATAAAATGAAATAGAGAAAAGTATAGGTATAAAGTGAATAAATATTATAAGTTTAGGGGGCTAATATGCGAATTTGAAAATGGGTATAGGATTCGAGTCGGTTGGAGCGTATTTATAGTATATAATAAAATAGCTACATGAAAAAAATATTTCATATTAGGCTCATTTCGATCGTATCGATGATACGAACATAATGGCGTAATTTGTTAAAATTAAAACGTATTTTCTTAGCGGCTTTTTACCAATACACGATATATGATTAAAACGTAAAATGAAAGATTGAAAAGTAAAAGGTGTAAAGTGAATAAACCTTATAAGTTCTAAGTTTAGGGGCTAATATGTAAACTTGAAAATGAGTATAGGATTTGGGTCGGTTAGAACGTATATATATTATATAATAAAATAACTACATCATAAAATATTCAATATTAGACTCATTTCGATCGTATCGACGATACGAATATAATGACGTAATTTGTTAAATATAAAACGTATTTTTTTAACGTATTTTAGACAATACATAATATATGACTAAAACGTAAAATGAAATATTGAAAAGTAAAAGGTATAAAAGTGAGTAAATATTATAGGTTCAAGGGCCAAAAATGTAAAATTTATAATGGGTTCTAAGTTTTGAAGCCTAATACCTAAGGTTAACTACATCAAAAAATAGTCAATATTAGGCTCATTTTGATCGTATCGACGATACGAATATAATGGCGTAATTTGTTCTAATTAAAACGTAATTTTTTTAGCATATTTTAGCCGATACACCATATATGACTAAAAACGTAAAATGAAATATTGAAAAGTTTAGGGGTCAAATGTGTAAAATGTGAGTTGGTATAGCGCGGACCTTGCTGGAGCAGCGCGCGGGTCGTGGCCGGGTCGTAGGCGGGTTTTGGGCGAGAAGGCAGAGAGGGATGGGCGGGTTTTGGTCACGGGTCGGGTCGCGGGTCGGGTGGAGCGTTTGTGGGTCGGAGTTCCTGATAAATGTATAGTATATATAATAAGTTTAATGTGTTTAATAATTTTATTAGGGTCATTCTATATAGACACCTATCTATTTACTATTTAGACATCCCTACTACTAATAATTACATAATCAATGTTTTATTTATTGTTTATCATAATTTAATCATTTTTGTTTTCTTTTCCTTCTTGTTTTACGATAAGCAGTTATTATGTTGTTAATTTTTTTTCGTAAATAAAATTTATATTATTACTAATTAACCTTTTATTTTTATTATATTTTATTTATATTATTATAACTTTAGTATATATTTTTATTATTAATATAGAAAAATAAAAATTATTTAAGTTTTAAAACATAAATAAAAAATAAGAAAAACTATTATCCAATCAAATTTTCTTAAATAATCATTTTTTATTAATAACACTGAGTTTATCAAAGATGCTATAATGTAACAAAAGATAACAAATTTGAAATTCAAGAACATGAAAGATATAGTCAACCTGTACATTTTAATTCACTTATAACTATTTTTTTTTAAATCAAATTTTAAATTAGCTTGAACTGTTAAAATAGACAATTTTTATAATAAACTTACTTAATTTATACAAAATTTACAACATATAACTTATTTCATTTATATTAAAATTATGAAGGTTAAATAATTATTAATTTAAAAAAAACCAACATAACATGTAAGAAAAAATATTAGGTTCATAAATTTATAATATAACATATGTAATTTGTATTAATATTAATCTTGTTATATATCTTTTTTTTAGAGAGAAAAAAAGGTACTGGTAAAATTAATATTATCATATATATAATAACAAAATCAATTAAGTAATATCAGTTAAATAGAAATTATTATAAACGTAATTATAATTACTATTATAATAAAAGTGAAAAAAAAACTATCATTATAAGAGCATCTCTAACATCATCCCCAAAATGGAGAAAATGGGGGAAAATGGAGATTTTGGGTTAATTTATGTTCCAACAGATTCTCCAAATTTATCCCCAAAATGGAGAAAGTTGAGAGAGAGAAGATTTTTTCTCCATATTTGGAGATCACTCCAAATATGATTACAATTGGAAGCAACCAATAGAAATCCATGAAAAGTAATAATTGAGAAAGAGAAATAATTTTTTAATTGATTAATAAATATTTTAATATTAAAATCAATGTAGAAATCTCCAAAATGGGGAAGCTGTTGGAGATGAAGGGAAATTTTTTTAGAGATTTTAGTTTTTAGTTCTCCATTTTAAAGAAAATTTGGAGAAACTGTTGGAGATGCTCTAAGTTTAAAAGCTTAATGATTAGTATTAAGATAGACATGCATTTAATAAGGTAAAAATGTAATTACTGTACTTACTTATATTACCAATGCTTGTTAGGTTAAAGTCAAAGATAATTATATAGCCTATAATTAATAGATAGGTCTTAAACATTATATTAAAATTATGAAGGTTAAATAATTATAATAGGTCTTAAACATTGCATAAGTGATCTTATAATTCTTGTTTAAATGTAACACCAATGATGATATTTTAGACGAGATATGCAAGTATAGATCTAGACTTTGTTGGAAATGGATTATGGATGTGAAAATCTTGTTTGGGAGAATTGGAATAATTTTGGGCAGAAAAATGGAATTATCTATTCATTATTTTCTCCATTTTGAGGAGAAATGGTGAGAGTTTGGAGTCGGACTTATTCAATTTCAAACCCTAGCCGACTTCATCTCAATCTCACTCACATATCACATCTGACGACCACGTGCGTCGATGACCACTTGCATCGGTGACGACCGCCAATTACCGGCGTCAGCGTCGACCGCCAATGACCGCCGAACACCTGCGTCGGTGATGACCTCCTCCTTTGTCAAGCAGTTTTTTTGGAAGTTTTTGTAATTAATCAAATACTTACGGTAAAATATATGTTTAGTTGGATGTTGTTTTTCTGCTAGGATGAAAGATAACATTGTCTAAAAATTGTTTGGCAATAGATTTCAGACTTATAACAAATAAGACAAACAACAGAACTTGCATTTGATAAGATTCGTCTCATCACTGCTATGGAAGATCCAAAGGTTTTTAAACAACAGCTTAGAAAAGCATGTGACTAGTGTTAACTGTCGGATCTTGAAGGAGATGGAGATGAGGATGTGTTGGATCTCTTAATTGGCTGGTTACCTGTTAAACAGGTAATTGAAACCTCTAATTATATGTAAAGTTCGGTTTAGACTTTAAAATGATAACTTTTAAAGTTGGTTTTTTAAATAAAAATTAGATAAAAATTCGTTCCATTTAAATGTAATTTTTCCTATTTTTTATTTTTCTTCAAATCCTTTACGATTAATTGAGTTACACAGGCTAAATTAAACATCCTTAGTTCAAAAAAATCTTGTTGAAGTTATTTTTTTTAACGGCATTTTAACTCACACACACGTTCCGGGGGTATCCGGATCCATACGGGCACCGACTAATCCCCCGCGCCCATGAGCCGACTCGAAGGCCAACCCATGGACTCGCCCATGAACCGACACGAAGACCGATCGGCCAGTTGTAATTTTGTGGTATACCTATCCTAAGTGCTAACCAACTGGTTACTTAGGCTATCAGTATCCCAACCTTCTCAACCCTCCCAACCTAACTGTCACATCAGCTTTTCTCCAACCCTCTCTTAACCCTCTACAACCCTTTACAACCCGTACCCCAACCCTCCCAACCCTCTCATATAAAACACACAATACACACACACGAGACACACATAACACATAGCGCTGTCACCACACCGCTCAGCCCCCAGCCCGCCGGCATCAATGGCTGTGTACCCCTTCATCAGGTTGTCCTTTGTTCTTGAACCTTACTACAATTACAGAAGACATGAGGAATTAATTAAATCCACTCCTTTATTCATCAGGTTGTCCTTTGTTGGAAGCTTATTAATTTCCACCCGCCAGTTGAGAATTCTTGCTTTAGCCAGCACAACTTTTATCCATTTTGTGTGATTACCACCAGGTCTTAGACTTATATCATCAAATGCTCTACGTAAGGAGGCAACCGAGAAAATGCCTCTGCCATCAAGTGCCCAGGACCATCGATCCTCTCCGCCTTCAAACCGCACCTTCTCGCATAGACTCCGTAAGTTAATGAGATCATTTTGTTCTCGTCCCTCCCTTAACGGTCTCCGCCAAGACCAGTTAAATGCAAGGCCAGATTCCGTAACCGATAATCTGTCACTGATCCAACAGCCCTGTTTTCTTCCAACGCCGCAAGCCTAGGGAAAATATTCTCCAACGATTCACTGCTGCACCATTGCTCCTTCCAAAATTCCGTCATTGCCCCGTTACCAAGAGTTTTGCAAAAAAGGCCTTCTAAAGGGGTGTTTATTTTTTTCGTGACCTTATTAATGGAGGCAATTTTCCTCCACACTCCAAGGTTACCCCCGTCGTTTCCATTGATTCCGAGAGAACCACATTTCCCATGTAAGGAAACTATAACATCTTTCCATAAGGATCTGGGATCGGTTCTAAATCTCCACCGCCACTTGGATATTAAAGCCACATTAAGGGTTTTTAGACTCCCCACTCCAAGTCCACCTTTTTTCCGGTCGTTAATAATCTTGTCCCAAGCTACCCAAGGTATCTTTCGGCAATCAACCGTCCTACCCCAAAAGAATTTCATTCTCAAGCTTTCAAGCTTTTTAAGCATGCGATTAGGAGCCTTATACAATGAAAAGAGAAACACGCCAAGGCTTCCAAGAACTGACTTACATAATGTAATTTTTCCACCGAACGAAAAAGTTTTAGTTTTCCAACCGGATAATCTCGAATGACACTTGTCGTAAAGAGTCTTCCAAGAGGACTCTTTAGACACTGAAGTCCCGATGGGGAATCCCAGATACGTGAAAGGGAGCAGTCCCACTTTACAACCCACCTCCAAGGAGACTCTTGCAATTTCCGTAGATTGAACCTTGATTCCCATTAGCGTACTCTTGTTCCAATTGATATTTTAACCCGATGCTAAGTGGAACCAATTTAGAATTTTCATAAGATTCCTAATGTTTCCCTCGTCCCACAACCCGAGGAATATAACGTCATCCGCATAATGTAAGCTTGAAACTGAAGGGCCGTTATTAGGAAGGGAGACCCCGTTTAGAAAACCTTTTCCGGTGGCATCTTTTACGGCTGCAATTAGTCCTTCAACCGCGATGATAAAAAGGAAGGGAGACAAATGGTCACCTTGTCTAACCCCTTTTTGTAAGGGAAAGTGGTCGGTGGGAGTCCCATTCACAAGAACCGAGACCCTTGCGGTAGAAATCAGCCCCTCAATCCAACCTATCCATTTCGAGCCGAACTCCATCTGTTTCATCACGTCGAATAGAAAGCTCCAACCAAGGTTATCGAAAGCCTTTTCAAAGTCCACTTTAAAAATAAAAAGCCTTTTGTGAACTCGTTTAGCCTAAGTTAGAATCTCGTTCACAATTAGTAGCCCGTCAGTGATATTTTTCCCTTTAACAAACGTCGTCTGCTCGGGGCTGATCACCGAGTCAATGACAAGCTTAAGCCTTCCAGCCAGCACTTTAGACACTACTTTACTAAAACACCCCATGAGATGAATATGTCTATAATCATTAAGCCCAAGAGGATCTTTACTTTTCGAAACTAGAGCAATAAAGGAGTCATTACCTCCGTACTGAAGCATCGAAACCCGCTCAAAGTGTTTTACCGCAAAAATTTTATCTAATATATTCGGTGAAACTTGACTAACTTACGTGCCTGGAAGATAACAATTAGGAAATTTTGAAAAAGAATGCAATTTCTAAACTTGAAAAGGAATAAATTCTATGTTGGTCCTTATGACTTGTTGATTTTTACGGATTTTATTTCTTAACTTTGTATATAATGAATTTGGTCCTTTAAAGGTCAAGAATGCAATTTCTGTTGGGTCTGGTCCATCAACCAAACGACCATCCACTAAGTCCGTTAACTTTAAGGGCATATGGGTCATTTTCTAAAACATTTTTTAATTAATATTTTTTATATTAGTGATCAATTACATAAAACATAAAACTTAAAGGCTAAAGACACAACAACACACACATGCAACCGCTCATGCAAATGCAACTTCCACACGACATACACACAACACATTCCGGGTAGTCGATTTTTCTTTCCGAATTGGAACCTCTAATCTATGAGTCTGGTGTGGCCGTGTGGGCTCAAGATTGTTATCAAGAACTATACCGTAGACAACACTTAATTTCAAAATAGCAAACAATGCGTCGTAAATACTGATCTGCTCCCGAAACAACTCAATAGTTTTTCCTTCCTTCACCGGTCTATGAATGAAATATTCATCATGCTGCTCTCCTGGGTCGAATTTGAGCTTAGAAGGGTTGGAATAACCGTACGCAAATGCTTCCAAAGCTTTGGATCTACGATGGGGCATTTGGCAGATTTTTTCTTATAACCCATAAACCCGACCAAGGAGCAATTTCTAGCTTTTATAAAGACTAGCTTGTTGACGAGTTGAATTGCCCTTGCACAACCTCGGACGAAACGAGCGGCTGCGTTCTCCCTCGTCACATGACGATCAAGGTGTTGTGTTCATGTTCCGAGAGTCTGACATCTGCATAGTAGTTTAATGATGAGCTTATTTATTAATAGAGAGAGAATCTGGACATATTCAAGACTCTTTACATCCATACCCGAGGATCTAATGCAACCATGGTGGAGTTGAGGGATAACCTGATTTCGCTTGAGTCTTTATCTGTTAAAGGCTACCAATGGCGTAGCGACTTAATATCCAAAATTCTTCAGCTTGCTACCCAAGTGAAGCATCTTTGTGTGGATGTTTTCCGCATTGAACATCTCCATGAAGTTGTCCTCTTTCCGGAAATCGAATTTGTTGACTTCTTCAAAATTCATCCAAAACTCAAATCGCTTAACATCAGTGGTGGAATGATTGATGCTCTATGCAACAATCACATGACTAGTATAAAGAATGTAGGAACTTCTTTTAAAAGCTAATTACTTACTGTAGTTGAGTTTAACACGAGAAATTGAGGTTAACGTGAGATGTGGTTATCAAACGTAGGATAAGATACACGGGATCAACTTCCTTCTAAACTGCAATTTATGGGAGGCCATGAGATTAAAAGAGATCAAGGGTTCAAATCCACTTCTCACGTTTCTCACCATTAACTAAACTTTTCGCGCGATCCTTACCTTCCATACTTGCTGAACAAATAATTAAAATAATCTTGATTCATTTTTTGTTGCTGCAGTTGGATTCAAGTTTCGTAATTCCTAGCCTTGAAGAGGTTGTTATCACTCTGACACAAGAACAAAACATCGAACGCTAAAAAGAAGAGTGGAATGATCGAGTCGTTGTTGAAATACGGGAACAAGTTAAAGAAGATCTAACATCGATGTCAAGACTCTTAACAGGGATGATGGTGCTGATGATTTTTCCATGGAGATACAATGGTTTAAATCCTGATCCATGTTTTTATTTATTACGTTACAGTTTATCTTAATTGTAGTTGTACCACTTTGATTTTTGACATCTATATAGGCTGTTGCGGAATTCTACAACAGAGTCTCACGTCACCCGTAAGGTACATTTCATAATGCCAAATGATTTTAAATTGTTCATTTATTCTTTTGAAATAAAACATTTTAGGTCTTAAACGTTGCACAAATTGATCTTATACTTCTTGTTTAATGCAGTATGGCATGATGAACTTTTAGAAGAGATGTGCAAGTATAGATCTAGAGATGAATGATTTTAGAGTTTATTGCTAATCCGATTTAGAATATTCTTTTTCTTTTCCAATTAGTGTGTTAATCACTTTTTAAAAACATCAAGAGTACAGAGTAGTTTCTTTGGGAACGATATTCGGATTTTTTTTAACTACGGTAGTTGTTGATAACATGCACTTGCGAGTAGCCTTCATCATCTTGAATAAACTTATTTGGCTGATGGCGAAATCGAGAATTTAACTTAACAAGTTTCAAATCAGAACTGGGATCAAGGAGAAATATACCACGCTCAGTATCTTCCAAAATACAAAGCACAACTTTGTATCTACCGAATTGTGCTCGAAACAACTCTACAGCTTTTCCATCATTTACCTGTCTATGAATGTTAGAATATTCATCAATCAATTCTCTTAGGTCTGGATCTACGGTGGGGTATTAGCTAGAATTTTCTTTAATCAATCACCTGACGAACGAGACGAACGAGCAATTTCTGGCTTTTATAAATATCAGCTTGCTCTCTAGTTGGATAGCCCTTGAACATCCTCGGATTGAACGAGCAACTGCCTTCTCCCTTACCATATGAAATATTCAACAAAAAAGTTTATGGAAAATTCAAGAAATATTCAACACATCTTGTTAGAATGAAGAAGACCATATATGAATATGTATCAATCAGACAGTATTCAACAAAATGGCTTATGAAAAACTCAAGAAACAAACACCCATGGAAAAAAACACAAAGAGACAAAGGTGAGTTTTAGTGTGTATCATGATTCCTATTATAGGATGTACAATGAAATTTTCTCAAAATCCATGATAAAACGTAAAGAAAACAAGTAATGACATATAGTCTGAATTCCGGGCGGCCCTGGCCATGTGAAGCACGTGCGGCAGCACAAGGCATCATAAGCCGATGGGGTATTAAATTTTGATTTGATATTTTAGCTATGAGTTTAATACCAAGTTATAATAAATTGGCTCAAGTCCAAGCTACCAAGATAATCGACTTAGCGTCTAACTAGTATTTAGTTTATTAATTAGAAAGAATGGATGATGAAAACATGAATGTTCAATCAACTAAACCAAATTCTTTTCTTCTTCATATATTTAGGTTTGACCGTTCCAATTTTTAAGACATCACATCTTCTTTGTAAATACTTGAGAGCTTTAAATTTGATACATTTAAGAATCATCATCGTTTTTAGGTATAGAATATTTAAAGCTCATTTGTAATTGGTAGAAATAAAAGCATTTATGTTCATAGATTGATATTATAAAATTGCTTTGTTGTGTTCACACAAACACAAATTTCTTCGTTGTTTTTTAATTTACAATTGTTTTGGTTTACAATTATGGATGCTGATATGTAGTTTATATTTCAACCTTTTGTTTATATATTGAGATTATTTTTATTTGTACTTTCTCTTTGTACTATTCGTCACAGTGTTGTACTTTTGTACTTTGTAGTTTTGTATTTTTTTATAGGGTTAATTACATGAGTGTGTATCCAACTTGTCACGTTTTTTCATTGTATGTACCCAACTTTTAAACCTACCATTGTATGTACTGAACTTTTTAATTTTCTCATTGTATGTATCAGGTTACCTGCTGAGCAGGTAACCAGTCACAATGCCACATAGGCTGCCACATAGATGCCACATAGATGCCACATAGGATGCCACATGGAATTTCATTGTATGTATCAAACTTTTACTAATTTTTTCATCTTCAACCTCCCTCCCACCACCACCACCACCACCACCACCACCACCATCAAACCACCAGCACCATCACCACCACACCACCACCACCACCACCAACCACCACACCACCACCACCACCCAACCACCACCACCACAGCCACCACCATCACACAGTCGCCACCACCGCCACAGCCACCACCATCACACAGCCGCCACCACCACCACAGCCACCATCTCCACCACCACAACCACCATCTCCACCACCAAACCACCACCACAACCCGTTTCTCGATTCGGGTCAAGGGATCATCGACCAGCTCTTCAAAGCCGTCGGTTCGATCCAATCTCCCAAAATCGCAGCCACCACCATTCTCCGGTGAGTTTTCTCCCCCCCCCCTCTCTGATTTCAACCCCTCCGGCGACCCCGAAACTCCGGTGAATTTGCTCCCGCGCTCCGGAGCCCGATCGCCGTCTAGAACCGGTACCCGTAGACGACAGCGTAGATCGACGTCGTCATCGCGATCCCGACAATCTGGAACGATTGAGAAAACTCCAGCCACAGAAACGACGATCATACTCCGGCGATCGGGCTCCGGAGTTTAAATAGAAGATCGGGCTCCGGAGTTTAAATAGAAGATGAAGATGTGTGACCGTTCATACTCCGGCGATCGGGTTCTGGACGGCGATCGGGCTCCGGAGCGCGTGTTTTCCGGGCTCCGACGACGGTTGTTGGGTGGCCAGCAACGGAGTGGTGGTGGTGCAAGATGTCTAAGAGAGGAAGCCTATGTGGTGGTGGTGGTGGTGGTGGTGGTTTGGTGGTGGTGGTGGTGGTGGTGGTGGTGGTTTGGTGGTGGTGGTGGTGGTGGTGGTGGTGGTGGTGGTGGTGGTTTGGTTGTGGTGGTGGTGGTGGTGGTGGTTTGGTGGTGGTGGTTTGGTGGTGGTGTGGTGGTGATGGTGGTGGTTTGGTGGTGGTGTGGTGGTGATGGTGGTGGTTTGGTGGTGGTGTGGTGGTGATGGTGGTGGTGGGAGGGAGGTTGAAGATGAAGAAATTAGTAAAAGTTTGATACATACAATGAGAAAATTAAAAAGTTCAAGAATATCCACATCAGATGCCACGTCACGCCACATCAGATGCCACGTCAATATAACTGGTGCCACGTCAGCCTCTTACCTGTTATATCAGGTTTGATACATACAATGAGAAAATTAAAAAGTTCAGTACATACAATGGTAGGTTTAAAAGTTGGGTACATACAATGAAAAAACGTGACAAGTTGGATACACTCCCATGTAATTAACCCTTTTTTATATGTACTTGTACTTTTGTACATGCATTGAATAATTTTCCCATATTATTTTCAACTTGTGTGACATTACCGTGATTTAATATAACTTTATTATTTTAGTTAAAAATTACTTTATTTATTTTATTTTCTATCTGTGTGTACGGTTAGGTTTCAGGAAAGGAAAGGGAAAATTGGTATTAGAACCATTTAGGATCGAAAATTGTAAAATGTATTAAATGTGTATCAAAACCAATCGCAAACCTAAATACTATCATAATGTTTCAATTGTGTTTCAAAACCAATCCTAAACAATCAAAATTTCAACAATCTTTGGTATTCTTTTACGTTTTTCCTTTTCCATTTTGTCTATTTGTCGTGTCTTCAATCTTACAACAAGAAACAAAAATAGTTAATATCAACAAGAATCAAGATACAAATAAAGTTAATATTTAACATAATTTTTGTTACCTTTGGCAATGTTGTTGTCCTTTAAGATATCATCAATGTCATCTACAATCAGTTTCCTCACCTTTTTTCACCCAATGAGTTTATTTGAACTTTCTTCTCTCTCTATATATATATATATATGTGTGTGTGTGTGTGTGTGTGTGTGTGTGTGCGCGCGCACATGCGCATGTAAATGGAGTATATAGGTACCAAGGTTCTTAGTGGGATGTTGTTGCGAGGATCCAAATCAAGAAAAGCACCATAGATGCTTTTGTCCACTTCTTGTGCAATTGAAGACCTGCAAAAGATTTGAGATGTCCATGTAGGTATAATGATGTATGTTGTAATTTCTAATATCTGGCTTAACTTGTACACAATCCCAAATGTCTACCGTTGTTAAAAAAAAGGAGTACTAACCTGCTTTGATCGCTACACATGAGGACTAGGAACTTATTGGGTCCTTTAAACACTTGAAAGAAAACTACGGTTCGTTCTCTAAAGTTGTTTGAAGCCAAAACCAGCAAGGACTGAAACTCCCGCTAACAGAAGCATTCTTTTGTACATTAATTAAGAAGCTCGAGATCAACCATTTCCGAATTTATCAGCTCTGATTCCTTAAGATTTGACAAGCTAAATGACACTTCTATGTCAGCCTGAAAGGAAAGTTCGGTTATTCAACTGTTAGTAAGATAGTATAGTGATATGTGAATCGATGACAAATCCAGGAGTTTTTGAAAGTGGAATTTACTGCTATTTTAATCCTAAAAATACACTACAAAATGGGGTTTTTAGAGTGCACATGTGTGAGTATTTCATGGATGTTTAGGGTTATAGAACAAAAAACAAATGCGCTATGAAAGTGTCACGACAAGCTTTTAAGACGAAGTTAGATTATCTAACAAGTTTTATATATGAAGGTGGACAACCTAATATGACATAAAAAGTAAATCTTTCACTTTTGAAAATTGTTCTATGTTTGAATGGCTAATAGGATACTTTTAAAAGGTAGTACCTATAAAATGGTTGAAAGAACGATTTATTTTTGTGTTTTATTAGTTAATCCAACTTGCTGATAAAAGTTATCTCGCCTTACGTGGCCCTAATATATGACTTATTGTAAAGTTGTCATGGGTGGGAACAGGGTTGTACAATATAAAATGGTCTCGGGTTCGAGTCCGAACACTCCCATAGCCACAACCGCTGGTGAGTAAAGAATGCCCCAATATTACGACATTGGCAATCAATTGTGGGCCCGTTAGGGTTGCTGGAATCAACCTTTTTGCATAAAAACTTAAAGGGTTACTAAATACTTTATTAGGATGATTAGCCTTCTAAGAAAACCATATTGTTGTAGTGTGTATTTTGACCGGTCTCATATTAATTTTTTCAACTGGATTTCACACACGTGTGAAGCTGTGATGCTCGGTATTTCGAGTATGGTTCCACCTTTTAGTTCCCTTTTCGTGATATTCACTTGTTTTGTTCGCAATTTCTCGATCTTGTCCACCGGCCACTTACCAACTGTTTCCGGGTATCACTAAGCCAAACACTTCTAGGAAACGACTGAAACAAAATACTCGCTATAAACACAACATGTCATTCATTGCTATATTAATTTAATCATTTTAGACCATGTTTGACAAACATAAATTAACTTTTTTTGACCTTATTGAAAAAGCCCATGTTAATTTGCCATACACCGGTTTTTTAAGAGCTATTTCAACTATCGTTTCAACAAGCTCAAGAGCTTTTTCCATAAAAAATTCCAATTATGGCCCTTATGTTATTTTCTCATTTTTTTCGAAGTGTTTTTAGGTAAGTTTACACTGTAATCTAACTTTTCAACTAGTTTTTACCAAACATGATTAGTAGCAAAATGGAAAAAACGATTTACCTGAAAGCCAGACCACCCTTTTTTTTTTACCACATCCCGATTCACTATCACCTTCACTATCCCATCCCTACAACACCCTTCTCTGTTCCGCGTTATCATAAAACAATTTTGAAGCGTACAACCATCCATAATCATACTGAAACTGTGTTGCTAACCATGACTGTTGGGAATTGATGCATATAAACGCGCAGCGGAGAAACAAAATTCAATTCCCAAGAACGGATCCAATCCTAACCTTTACAGATACAATTTAGCGAGGTTTGATGGTTTACCTTATGCGATTGGTTTTCCGGAAAGCTTGTAGGGGATACACCGCTACTGACACCGATTGAGATAGTTGCTAGACCACCACCAAGGATTACCCGAAAAACTAACGCGTACCTCCTCTTCTGGAAATCGGCGCCGGTTTTAGTGAGAGAGAGAGAGAGAGTTTTTCTGAGTTGTAGGATTGAAAACTGAATTGTTATTTTTGATAAACCCTTAACCCTTTATTTATATGGATAAACCTAGCAGAGTTTTATTCCATATAAAATTCTTTGGTAATTATCTCAAAATAATTTCCATAAATAATTAATTAATTCATCTAATTAATTAATTATGAATAAATAGTTTAACTAACTATTTATTTTACTTCTCTCATTAAATAATTAATAATCAATTAATTATTTCTCATGTAATCCAAACGTTCTCATTTTGGTGTGCAGCGGTGTGACCTACTAGTGTCTTATAACATTGGACACGGTAACCTGTTACTGTGTCGCACACAATCCTAACAGACTCCCACTTGTGCTAGACATGTAACTGTTCTGTTACCATTAGCCTAAGGAGGTCCCTAGCCAGACACTTAGGTTAACCAGGTTATAAGATCTCTTACATCCAGAGATACAATTCTTGAATTTGTACACAGGTTCATTCCTTTTGCACACGATATTTCTAAAATGATTTTAAGACATGGAGTGGAGGATTCATTTCTAAAAATCAAGTATTTCTTGACTCTGATTTCGATTGCCTGCAGTAACGGATATTACTAAATAACACCTGTTATTTTATCCGAGCGTGGCCACGCGATTTCTGCCAATCTTAATCGTCAAGGGGCCCGGAAATATCTCTCTTTTAGTAAAGAGGTGCAAATCCCTTCTTGACTACCTGCATTTGGATCCACGGCTTTCGCTGCATCTAGTCACGTCCCGTATGGCCGCCCTGTTACGGTGCAGCGTAAAAACGCACTAAGAGTACAGCAGTCCTCATGTTCCCAAACCAAGTATCTCAGGTCTTAGGACAACCTATCAAGTCAATGCTTATGACTGAGGCTCCATGAAGCAGACTTGATAACTGGTCACTTCCAATACCCAAACACTCTGATGAGTATCTATAAATACTTGGTCACATCACTTGTGCTTTTATTCTTTTCTTTGAATAAATCATCAAGTATTTATAGTAGCGTTAAACTTCCTATTGAAATTCCCATTTCAATAAGTGGCTACGGAAATTTAGATTTCATACAAAACTTTGTAGAATCATGGATACGTTAAATATGCGAAAAATAGTTAATTTTAGAACAATCATGAAAATAAAACCTCCATTTATTTCCAACACACTGTGAAATAAAACTTTACATGATTACATTGTTTCAAAATTAAACTATAGTAATAATTTAATAAACTAAAACTAGCTACTAGCGTCCAGGTACTGCATCCCAATGGAACTTGCATGTGCCTCATGCTTCACCCTTGCTGGTGGCTTTGTCAGCGGATCTGCGACATTTTCTTCTGTTGGAATCTTGCATATCCTTACATCTCCTCTTCCAATAATCTCTCGGATGAGGTGATATTTCCTGAGCAAGTGTCTTGACTTGTGATGCTCTCTAGGTTCCTTTGCTTGCGCTACGGCTCCCGAGTTATCACAGAATATATCGATCGGTCTCGAGATACTAGCAACCACTCTGAGATCCGATAGAAAATTCCTTAGCCAGACAGCTTCCTTTGCCGCATCAGATGCTGCAATGTACTCAGCTTCTGTAGTTGAATCTGCAATCGTGTCCTGCTTCGAGCTCTTCCACGAGATCGCGCCTCCGTTCATGGTAAAAACGTAACCCGACTGTGATCTAAAATCATCTCTGTCGGTCTGGAAACTAGCATCAGAATATCCTGTGACGCTAATTTCATCCTCAGATCCTCCAAAGACCAAGAACATGTCTTTCGTTCTTCTCAGATACTTGAGAATGTTCTTAACAGCTACCCAGTGAGGTTCTCCTGGATTCTGTTGATATCTGCTCGTAACGCTTACTGAGTAAGCAACATCGGGCCTGGTACATAACATGACATACATGATCGATCCAATTGCTGATGCATACGGAACCGATTTCATTCTGTCCTGATCTTGACTAGAAACAGGACATTGTGTTTTACTTAACACTATGCCATGTTGCATCGGGATAAATCCTTTCTTGGATTCATCCATCCTAAATCTCTCTAGGATTTTATCAATGTATGTACTTTGGCTAAGTCCGATAAGCCGCTTAGATCTATTTCTGTAGATCTTTATGCCAAGTATGTAAGCGGCTTCTCCAAGGTCTTTCATCTGGAAACATTTGCTTAACCAACTCTTTACACTCTCTAAAGTTGGAACATCGTTTCCTATGAGTAGAATATCATCTACGTACAAGACCAAGAAGGTTACTATGCTCCCACTGAACTTAGTGTAGACACATGGCTCGAACTCACTTTTGGCGAAACCAAATTCTTTGATTCTCTCGTCAAAATGTAAGTTCCAGCTTCGAGATGCTTGCTTTAATCCATAAATGGATTTTAGCAGTTTACACACCTTATTAGGATTCTTAGGATCTTCAAACCCCTCTGGTTGTTCCATATAGACGTCTTCTGTCAACTTTCCGTTCAGAAAGGCTGTCTTGACGTCCATTTGCCAGATCTCGTAGTTAAAGTACGCTGAAATGGCCATTAGAATCCTAATTGATTTTAGCATGGCTACTGGCGAAAAGGTTTCATCATAGTCAATACCATGAGTTTGCGTGAACCCTTTTGCGACCAGTCTGGCGTTGAAGGTGTGTACATTCCCATCCATGTCAGTTTTCTTCTTGAAAACCCATTTGCGTCCAACAGCCCTACAGTGTTGTGGCAAATCAGTCAACTCCCAAACTTGGTTGTCGTACATGGATTGCATCTCGGCCTTCATGGCTTCCTGCCATTGTTCAGACCCATTGCCTGACACAGCTTCTCCATAGGATGTTGGTTCATTCAAGTCTCCGCTGTCTTGAGAGACTAGAAACCCAAGATACCTATCTGGTTCTTGTAAGGTCCTGTGTTTGCACTTCCTTAATCGGTTCTGATTGAGGTTCAACATTCTCATGTTGAATTTCTGGCTCAACAATTGGTGTAGTGTTTTCTTCGTCTACTACCTGTAGATCTACATCCTTTCTGGTGTTCCCAGAACTGAGAAACTTTTCTTCCAGAAATTTTCCATTTCGAGCAACAAAGACTTTGTTCTCTTCAGGGTTGTAGAAATAATATCCCACGGTGGTTCTGGGATATCCTACGAAGAAACACTTGTCGGATTTGGGTTTGAGTTTTTCTGAGGTGGGTCGTTTGACGTAAACCTCACAGCCCCAAATTCTTAGAAAAGACATGTTGGGTTTCTTACCCTTCCACAACTCATATGGAGTCTTTTCTACCGACTTTGTTGGTGCTCTGTTCAGTATGTGTGCTGCTGTTTCGAGCGCATGTCCCCATAATGACATCGGCAGCGTAGAGTGACACATCATTGTTCGTACCATATCAAGTAAATACGATTTCTCCTTTCTGATACACCATTCATCTGAGGTGTATACGGAGGTGTGAGTTGGGATACAATCCCGCACTCCATTAGATGATTGTCAAACTCGTCACTGAGATATTCGCCTCCGCGATCCGACCGTAAAAACTTGATCTTTCTGTCAAGTTGATTCTGTACTTCATTCTGAAATTCTTTGAATCTTTCAAAGCTTTCAAATTTATGTCTCATAAGATAGACATAGCCATACCTACTGAAATCGTCAGTAAAGGTAATGAAGTACCGGTATCCTCCTCTTGCTACATGACTAAATGGTCCACACACATCTGTGTGAATTATTTCTAATAAGTCAGTAGCCCTTTCATTTTCTTTGTTGAAAGGTTGCTTTGTCATTTTGCCAGATAAACAAAACTCGCAATTATCAAAAGGTTTGTAATTAAAAGTTCCAAGAAAACCTCCTTTTAGGAGTAGTTCAACGCGTTTCTTGTTTATGTGGCCCAAACGACAATGCCAGAGGTAAGTCTGATCCTCAATGTCCTTGGATCGTTTACTCTCTCCCTCTCTCCTTGACCGGCGCCGTCCCCTCTCTCTCGGGATACCAGCTTGGTTTTTCCAGTCTTCGGATTCCAGTTCAGCTAGAGGAACAATTCGTTGGTCGTTCATTGGTGGATCAATTCTCAAGCAATCCAGGTAAATCCACTATAACCGTTAGAATTAATTAAAACAAACGATTAAGATCAATAAGTTTATCTAGGGTTTTTAGCTTAAACGCTTCCACATAAGATCAAATTAGTGTGCTTTTGATCATATAGGACTTTTATCAGTTTGGTTATTAGACCTATGGGATTTATCAAACCAGTAAGGTTTCTAGATCCATGATATTCCTCGTGTCAGATTGACCCGAGGGAACCCACAAAAACCTAACATTATTCCCTTGTATGGTGTATCAAAACCTCTTTTTTCACCGGTCACCACTACCAACCGGATAAAAATCCGGACACTCTCACATACCCGTTTTATTCGAAAAATGCAACGGTTTTTCGGCTCGAGTCCAATTAATACCATCGGGACTCCGATACAAAAGCGTGCTGTGACCATCGATCTCGCTTCCGATCCCAATCCTCCATTTTCCGTCCTCACCTTTTCAGGCCGTTGACGGATCATGAAATTGGGCTGGTTTAATATCGTTGAACGGACTCGGTAACAGGTTTCCGGACTATTTAATCCAGATTTTTAAAAGTGGGCCAGAAAGGTTTGTGGGAAAGGCAATGTTTTGGACCTGGCTGTTGTTTAGGTCTTGGCCGGTGTAGAGAATGATTGGTTTGGAGCCATCTAGGATAGTGGTCGAACCCTACAAGCAGTCGTGAGCAGATTAAGAACCATCGAAGCCTCATAAATATGTCAAGTGAGAACAACAGGTGTGAGGCTATGTTATAGAGAGCCTTTGATTGAAGTAGTGTGGACCTAAAATATGCATTTTAGGAATTGCGTAAGCTGGTTTATGGCGTGGTGAGTAAGAGCTTCTTCAAAATGGAGAAATAAAAAGTCAAAATCTTTAAACAATATTGCCTTCATCTCCAACAGATTTTCTATATTTTGGAGATAATGCATTTAATTATATTATTTAAATATTCAACATCACTAATAAAAATTATGTTTCCCTCTCCTAAATATTTAAATTCTAGCATTTTCATTGGTTGGATACATAAAAAGTCATTTCTCTATCCTATGTAATCATTTGTGGAGAAATCTCCATATTTGGAGATTTTCATCATCTTTCTCATGCTTTCTATTTTGGAAAATGATATGGGGAAGCTGTTAGAGCAAAAAACCCCCAAAATTTTGGAGAAGCTGTTGGAAATGCTCTAAAGTGAGTATTTTCCAGAAGAAGCCAGAGGGTGCTAAATGTTCTATTAGAATTGTGCTATTAGGTTGTGTTTTAGCATTTTGGTGAATTACTATCATAGCCATATACACTAGAATGGTCTTCGTCACTGAACTAAAGGCTTCATTTAACAGCCGTTAGTTAGAGGGACCAAAATTGGACCAAATCGCATATTCACATGGCTAATGTGTATTGTAAGGACCAAAAGTGAGACTTTTGGTAAATCACATAGACCAAAATTGTATTTTACTCTTTTATTAATTCTTAAGAGTTTGTATGGTTTGTGCCCTAGCCGATCTTTTCTTCAGACAGTATCGCCTCCATCAACTGGTAATCTCCATCGACCCAAACATCCTCCAAGGTGGTATGTTTATCTTCCCGATTGTGTGTGTGGTTTGTATACCTTTTGAGATTTGTGGTTTTCATCCCTTGTTGATATCTGTTGTTTTCGTCCCTGTTTTGTTTGCTCAGATGGTTTTGGTAGAGCTAGAGATAGATATGGGTTTCAAGTTTGGAAGATGAAAACCAATTTAGGATTGAAATTTGGAGCTTGATTTAACCTAATATATTCTGAATATGGCTTGTTCCTTGCTGCAACAGCAATATCTTTTTATTAGATAGATATCCCTGCAATATCTTAATTTTATTTGGATATCAGAAAGTCAATTGGGATAATTAGACTTTGTTAGGTGGTGAGCCATGAGTTCATATACCAAATTCCATATTTCTGACCCACTGCCCACCACCACCTTCTTTCTCTCTTTATTAACTCATGAACCCAAAGACCCTTTCATCCATTTGGGCCTGAAGAGCAGCGACGGTGAGAGGAGACGGCGACGGTGAGAGGAGAAGGCGACGGCGACGGTGTTAGCGATGGTGAGAGGAGAAGGCGACGGCGACAGCGACGCTGACGGAGACGACGACAGCGACGCTGACGGAGACGACCACAGCGATTGCTCTTTCATCACAATCACTTATCACTTGTATTCATTCATGGGGACACAAAAAAAAATGATGACCCAAACACTTGAACTTCTGTTTCTTATCAGACCCGTATTGGGTATAGTTTGAGATATCAGATTAGGGTAGTCCAGGAACTATAGAGTCTAATCTCTCAAGCTCAGAAACTATAGAATCTCTCTGACACAATTTAATTTGTAGATATCAGATTTTCACAAAAAGGTTTGTTCTACATGTTGAATTTCTATTAGGCCCCAATTACACACATACACACCCCCTAATGTTGTGTTATCCTGCAATAGCAGCCATGAGAGTGATCAATGCCCAGAGGCCGTTTTACCAAGTAAGTATAAAGGGTGGTGAAATAGGCACAAAGACTCCGTTGGAGTTGATGTTTAGAGCAATTCAAATAATGCAACTCAAGAAAACTCATGTAATCTGAATAAACACATTTAACACACAAAGGGAGGAGAAACAAAGAAAAAAAATGGATTTAGAAGAACAACATAGAACAAATTTCAAGGACAACAAAAAACAAAGTTCTACATAGAAGTTGTTCAGTCTAATGCCATTTACTCTGTTTATAATTTCTGTTAAAGAACAATTATAAAAAAAAAATTACTAATATTTAAGACCACACATAATTTCAGTTTGCGAAAAACCGAAATACTTAGGGGAGTTTGGTTGGGGGTATTGAGGGGTCAGGAATGGAAATGATAATGAAAACTGCTGTTTGGTTTGATATTATATAATGGAATCATTCCTGCAGATCCATTAATTTCCATTCCTGACTAAATTGGGGGGAATGAAAATTTTATTTCTACTTGGTTCTTTTCTCCATGCATTGTTTCATCTATGGATATTAAATGAAATATTTTTTGTATTTTCAAGTTGGAAAACCATATTTTTTTAATATGAAACAACTTTTCATTGATTATATTGGATTAACCAAACAGCATCAATGCAATGCGCATTCCTATTCCCATTCTCCTGCATTCCCATTCCCATTCCCATTTCCATTCCCATTCCCTGAAATGAACCAAACGCCCCCTATTATTTGTAACCAAGCATCTTTCCTTAGTCGGACTTTGTTGGTAACAAAAATGTTCTTAATTGATGGTTAAAAACTCGCAATATAGTATAGGAAGCCAAGAAACATCATAATCTGATTAACACACACACACACACACACACACACATATATATATATAGAGAGAGAGAGAGAGACAAATTGAAGGTCAACGCTTTGGAGAAGATTGGATAGTTAATTGAATTGTTAAAACCTTACCATAGAAGAGGATAACCGAACCTTACCACAGTGAGATGGAAGAGAAAACCTTAATCGCTTATATGGTATGTTGGTGGAGATTGAATCGTCATCTTGTAAAATGGGAGACTGAATCATCGTCTGAATTGAAGTCTGGGAAGATGGGGTATTTCATGAGTGTAAGTCGTCACTCGTCACATTGGGGAATCTTAGGAGTGTGAAGATGCATTGGGCATGAAGATAAGTTTGGTTGTATCTATGGTTATTCATGGTTGGGCCGGTCTTAGGAATGTGAAAGGCCAGTTTACGAAAGGTTGTTTAAAAGGATGGTACTTTATGACGAAAATGTTGTACTTAAGATTAAGACTTTAAGAGATTTATAAAATCTACTTTATAAAGTAGTATAGATATAGATATTTTTATTGGGGTTGTTTTTTATAAGTAATAGAGGTAATTTCATTTGTGGGTTGTTTTTTGTTTATAGAAATTACTGAATCTGATGTAAAATTATTTTATCGCTTTCATTTATTGGTTATATGGTAGGTATATGCTGAATGATTTATTGATATTTTAACATTTCATTTTGTGTGGGTTTTGGTTTTTATTTGTTTTCAGAATGGATTCGCTACCTGATGATGTTGTCCAAAACATTCTGTCAAAGCTAAGCAATGCCAACGATGTGGCATCTTGTAATTCTGTCTCCAACCGGTGGAGGAAACTCTTGACGAGTTACCGTAAGAGGCTTTGCTTCTCTCGTGACATCTTCGAAAACCTCAAACCCCCTCAAACTCCAGACTCTATCATGATGCAGATGGTGTCATCCGTTTCTCAACTGGAACAACTCGTAGTTTCCTGCCGCTTCACCGTAGAAGGCCTGACTTCATGGCTGCCGGTCGCGGGATCTTCGTTGAAAAATCTCGAGCTTCGTGTTGCTCATCCTCCCACCAAGGTCCGGAGGATACTCGAGTGCATTAATCAAGCCACCGCAAGGAACTTGGAGTACATAAAACTTTGGCATGTGATGATGACACGTATCCCAAAGCTGGATGTGTTTCACAAACTGCGTTGTCTTGAAATCTGTGAAGTGATAATGGAGGATTCGGTGTTGATGGAGGCTCTTCGTGCGACTCCTCACCTTACTCGACTTGTACTTCTTGATTGTAAAGGTTTGTCAAGCGTTCAGATCGAGCTTCCCGAGCTTCGGCACTGCCAACTTGAGACATGCTATACGTCCGGTTGCTCCATCACGCTTAGAGCTCCAAAGCTCCAACATCTCAAGGTTAGAGGTTTGGCTTGGATTAGAGTTGACGACACGAATTGCTTAAAGACCTTCTCCATCGTTAACTATTCATGTACAGCTCCAGTGGTGGAGTTAGGGGATAACCTCATGGCGCTCGAGTCCTTATCTGCCAATGGTTATCAATGGCGTTGGGAAGACGTGACCAGAATGCTTCAGCATGCAACCGAAGTGAAACATCTTTCATTGGACATGCGCCTCATCCCAGGATCCACCCCCATCTTTCCAGAGATTGATTTTCTAGACTTGTTCAAAACTCGGCCAAAACTCGAATTCTTGCACATCCATGATGTCATGATTGATGCTCTATGCAACAACCACATGACAACAACGACTCCTCTAAAGAATGTGGGTAGTTACTTGCTATACAATTAATTAAAAAGAATCATGATTGATTGATCCATTCTTTTTTGTTTTTGTGGCAGAGGTTGGTGATTCCTTGCCTTGAAGAGGTTGTCATAATCCTGGCGTTACCTTCAAATGTTGGTAAGGTGACGTGGGTGGTCAAGTCGTTGCTGAAATACGGGACCAAGTTAAAGAAGATAAAAATGATTGTGAACGATTTCTTAACGGAGAATCATTGTCTTGACAGATTTTGCAATGAGATACCCAGGTTTACATCTCAATCCAAATTCGTTACTGTTCTTCTTAAACATCCATTTTGACATCTATTCTACTCTATAGGCTGTTTCAGGATTCTAGAATAAAGTGTCACATCATTCGTGAATTTTATATGGAAACATAAATGCTAAATGCTTCATGGACCAAGGATCATGTGAGAAAAAGAGTTGGTGGTGACTGATCCATGCTTCATGTTGGTGGTAACATTATTCAAGTATTCTCTCAATTATTGCAGCAGCTGTGTAGGACTAGGGATACAGATCCTCTTATATTATATTATTATATTAATATATTTATATTTATGCCGGTGATGATAGCTTTTAAGGCTTGTTTCTCACAGACAAAAAAAATTATATTTATATATTATATTATTATATTTATATTTAATGTTTTATGATGGATGGAAATGTTTTTATGACTCTGCCCGTTTTTTTCTTTAATTTTCGTTATGGATGTTCTTTGAGAAAGTAGGATGTTTGTATAATTGTATGCTTGAATTATTATTTTTCTTAAGCCAAGGTTGAACACTTTGTGTTAACTCAGATCACAGGCACATCAACGTACATTATTTCTATCCCTTCACACGTGCACAAACAAATCTATATATATAGAGAGAGGGGAAAATTTAAACGTGAACCACTTTTTTTATTGTGAACATGTGGACAAATCTTAGCTATTTATCTGGTCAATAAAGGCGGCTTTGACCGTGGTTTCCCCTTTAGTAATCTCTACTCTCCTATGAATCGCGTCAACCCTTCATGATCTCGTCCACCGTAACCGCGAGATGTGTGCAGAGATTCGTCTTCATGTTCACAATGAAAAAGTGGTTCACATTTGAACCTAACCCTATATATATATATAGAGGAAAGTTCAAATGTGAACAACTTTTTTGTTGTGAACGTGAGGACAACCGAGAGCGCAACACGTGGCGGCTTTAAGTGTGGTCCCCCTCTTTAATTCAATGCCCTCCCATGAATCTCGTCTAGTCATCCGCCGTGGATCTGACGTGGCGCTTAGTCATCCGCCACGTGTCACGCTCTCGGTTGTCATTACGTTCACAACCAAAAAGTGGTTCACATTTGAACCCACCCCTATATATATATATATATATATAGGGGTAGATTCATACAAGAACAACCCAATATGTATGAACAAAGTAACCAACTTCTAATAACATGTTTGATAAAAAGAAACCATATTATATTAGATGGCATTATTGTAATTAATAAATGCTAAAAAGTACTTTTCACCAAAGGTAAATACTTTTAGGGGTAAAATTGGAATAGCTCAATAATAATAATATACTATTCTAATATATTATTACTTTGTAATATATTATTAATGTACAAATTTTGTAAAATTAATTAATAATATATTAGAATGCTATATTATCATAATCATATCATATATGATCATGCATTTATTTTTGTACAAAATCATATATGATTTACATAACATTTAAATAAAATACTGAAATCATATGTGATTTTGTTTACATATTTAACATTGTAATCATGTATGATTATCATTTGTACAAAATCACATATGATTGTACATTAACATTTGTACAATTTGAATTTTGTAAATATTAATTTTATATTATTAAACATATTCAATACTTAAAATGTGTGAACATCATTTATACAAAATCATAAATGATTTTATATTTACAATACCATATATATGATTCTAAAATTATATGTGATTTTGTTTATAATAATTGATATTGTAATAAACTTTTTTAAGGTTATTTTAAAAATAAAAACTTTTTCAATGTTTAAAGTTTTACAAACAATAAACTTTTATTTAAAGATATTTCATATTTCAATTTTCAAAAAATAATAAAATTTCACTTTTTTAAAATCACATATGATACTGAGTTTGGTTTCTTATATTTTTTGATCTTATATTTATTTAAAGATATTTAATATTTATCTAAATCTTATATTTATTTAAATATATTTAATATTTATCTTGATATTATATTTATTTAAATATATTTAATATTTAAATTGATTAAAATTAATTAAGATTGTACACTTTATAATCTAATGGAACATGATGAATAGTAAGATGTCATAAATAACATTGGACCATAATACCCCTTAAAGTAAATATATTTGTAAGTGCAATAACAATGGATCAAATCAATCAATTCTCATTCCATCATGTAAATCTTACAATATGAACTTTCTCTCTCTAGAATCTCTCTCTAGATCTCACACACATGAATATTACAATAAGCTCCTCTCTAATTACTCACTAACTACTTCTATTTATATCTAAGACTAATTAGTCAAACACTCTAATTACAAGGCTTTGACTCCTCTAATTAAACCTTTGACTTTTACATTAAAGTTTCCTTCCTTGACTTTGACTTTTCCATTCAATGCTTTTACTTTGACTTTGATGCTTGACTTTCTTCTTTGACCTCCATACTTTGACTTTGTTTGACTTGAATATTATTTCCTCATCTTGAGATCTCGGATACAATAATATTTGCACTAACAATCTCCCCCTTTGTATTCGAGATCACTCTTCAAAATGAGCTTCAGCTTTAACGATCTTCTGTCTTCAAGTCAAACAAACTTTGTCGGTTACATATGTCAAACAACTAACAATCTCCCCATTTATACAAGCATCATCTTTAGAGCAAAGTCTTTAAACTTGAAAACTTCTTCAGAAAAACAAATCATTCTTCATTATCATACTCAACTTGATATCAATCTTTAAATCCAAAGGTTTTTCAACCTCAGATTCAAAAGATTCAAATTCAGACTTCTCTTTAGCTCCCCCTTAACCCTTACTTTCTCCTCCATTAGTGATATGTCACACTTGCTTTACAAATCATTTCTTCACAAACCAAATCAGATTTTACTTTCAACCGAGTATATCTTCAACTCTTGATACTTTCATTTTTTTCTTCATGCAATACCAAAACTTATCATGATCAACATTGTTACTTCAAAAAACATTTCTTCACATATAACCTCAAAATTTCTTCACAATACCAAAAAACATTTCTTCACATATAACCTCAAAAAACATTTCTTCACATTTTACTTTCAAAATTTGATGTCTTGAATTCTTCAACTAAATCTTGAACTCTTCAACATGGTTCTCATAGCTTCATCATGTCTTCGCATATGTCTTTGATATAACTTCTCCCCCTCATGATGATTAGGAGAATACGGAGCATCATGAACAATCAAAAACATCATCATCAAAGGATCTGATTCATAGGAACTACTCCCCCTCAAAATTTGGTTTACCAATCAAAGAACCATATGTCCCCCTCAATCAAATTTGTCATCCATATCATATTACTCCCCCTCAAATCAAGCTCAAGTTGCTCCTCCTCAAATACTGGGTAATCGGCTAACATAGAAGCACATTTAGCAACTATTGACACAACAACTCATAGAATTGTGTGGCCTATTTTCAGTGTTGGCAATGGGGTAGCACTGATAGGACTTCCAGTCATCACTGAATCAAAGTTATAAAACTAAGTTCTCAGACTGTTCCGGCAATATCACAAATTTGATGTCACAAAGACTCGTGCAAGTGTCAAAGAAATATCATCATATCAAATTAGGCTCAAATATTGATTCAACCTGGGACGCAGATTGAAAAATCAATGACTCTTGTGCGTAGAATATGAAGTTCGGAGACCGGAGAAGATGTCTTCCTTGTTTCAATATCTAAATCTTCCGAGTGAAGATTAGATAGATGATGTGCTAATTCTCCGTGAGAATTGAAACAAACATCTTTTAAGAGATATTTGAGTAGCTTGGTGGGGTGACACGAGTTATCGACACTGGGTCCATGTCTTGTTTCAATATTCATCTCCAAAGAATCGAGAATGAATAGATGATGTGGTTACCCGGATAACTGTATAGGTTTGGGAAGGATCTTCTTTTATTCTTTTTGATCCTGTCTCACACTCATCATTTTCTTTTAACTCCCCCTACACTCAAGCTCTCGGAAATTTTACCTCATGCACACCCTCACACACTAGGTCTAACCTAAGGTTGTGTTTCTTGGGTAGATCATCCGGCTCTGGATAGATCATAGAAACTTCTATATCCTATCACACATAGTTAATATCATGAAATGATATTCTTTGAAACTTCTAAGTATCTTCATACCAGACCGTGATATGATGGTGATTCATATGTGATACAATATGTATATGGGGAACATATTTTGAAAAGAAATGGGGAATATAAGTTGAAGATATCATATATTGAAGAGAAATAATCAATAGTTCAAACAAGTGATGATTGATTGTAGAAATCAAAATTCTTGATCATGAATTCCAAATAACAAAATTCAAACGCGAAACAGATAGACTCAGTAAGCACAGTGTATTCAAGAAATGAATCAATGATTAGAAAGTTTAATTGTGAAGAACAATTCACAATTAATAATCTGATTAAGAATTGAATCATTGAAATGAACTAACGTGAATGAAATCAACTTGGAATTCAAGCGAGGGTATTTCCACCGAATAATTTCAACGAATATATGAGATGTGGAAATAACTATGTGAAGAAAATTATAACACGTGGTAATTCTAGAAACGATTTATAATTGGAAAGAAACTAACACAAGTAAGTTCCTTATGATGAATACCACGGTTAAAGACAGGTAAGCGCAAGTTCTATACTAAGGGTTTAGAAGGATACTTACATTAAAGCTCAGGCATTGAAGACCGGGTCCTAAACCAAATTGTTTAGAAGCCACCAATCTGCAAAATCAAGATAAAACAGATTTTGGTATCCACTTGGATGTGGATCCTCTTTTGTTAGACAAAGATGATTTGTAAGAAGAAATTTTGTAAATTCCAAATCTATCATCTATATAATCATCACAAACAAAATCATTTGTTTTCAAAGAAGAATCAAAAGATTGTCTTTTGAAAGGATTAATATGGTGATTTCGAGAATAAACCAAGGTAGACTTACCAAAAGATGTGTCTTGAAATGATATGTTCTTATGAACTTTTGGTTTTGAAACAAAAGATTTTGTTTGATCTACCGTTTGAGTAGATTCCTTAAGTTTCCAAACAAACTTACCTTTTGGAGAATGATGATTACCTGAACGATCAACACGACGATCAAAGAAGAGATTTGAAGGACGAATCTGACCACTTGAATTGATATTATGCCGTGGAGCAACATCCACATGAAAGGAATCATGAGCTGTTTTGAAAGAACAAACAGAGTTAGTATCATCATGATATGATGATTGTAAGATAACATCCGGACTCCTTTGTTCAGTCAAATTAACTTTGAAGACTATCTCCTCAAGTTCCTTTACTTTAGCAGATAGTTTGTTTCTCTCTTCAAGAAGATCATCAAGCTTCTGCTGTTGATCAGATCGCATCCTTTGCTCATTCATGAAATCAGTTGATAATCCAGATAACTTGCTAGTAAGCTTCTTTATTTCATTCTCAAACAACACCTTTTGATTCTCAAAATCCTTTTCCTCAACACTCTTCTTCTTAGGTTCAGCAATTATCTGTTCCAAAACAGACTTCTCATGCTGAAGTACCTTCTCCTTTCGTTTAAATTGACTTCTTTCATCGGATAACTGATTTTGTAAGTCTACAATATGCTTTTGAAGCTCAAAACTTTTATTTTCATCAAATTTCCTCTCGGATTGAACAACTTGGATCTCTTCTTCAAGATCATGCATCATATTCTGATATTTCCCAAAACGAAGACTCGGCTTCTTCAAAGAATTCTTCTTATCTAGGATAATCTTCCTCTCTAACTTAGATATTTTCTTTGAAAGATTAACACTTGTCAAATCAAATACCTTTCTTTCTTCTGTTAAAGTATTTTGAAGATCAGAAACAGTCTTTGTAAGCACCTGAATTTCTGTTTCAAACATATGTCTTTCTTCCTTAAACTCTAATTCTACACTGTTCTTCTTCTTTTCAGTTTCCAAACTCTTCTGAAATTCAGAAATCCTCTTTTTAAGATCCAAAATCTCTTTTTCAGAATCTTCTCTTCCCTTTTCAAATTTACTTCTCTCACCTCTCACAATCTCCTCAAAGTCAGAAACTTGTTTTGAAAGACTTGTATTTCGTGCTTCAAGCTCTTTTCTTTTATTGAGATGATCTGAACACAATGATTCACTAGCATTCAAAGCATCTTGTAACAATTTGAGTTGTTTAACAAGTTTCTCCCATTCAGCATTGGTCTTTATCGTATCTTTGAGTCTGAGAGATTCACACTCTGATTGAGCAGACTTGAGAAGATTTTGAAGCTCTACTATTTTCTCTTCTAAAACTAATGTAGGAACATAGGGATTATGTTCTACATTTGATTCTTGAGCTGAGTCAATATCAGGATAAACTAGAAGATCAGAAGAATTAGTAGAGTCTTTTGATTTGATTCTCAGATTGTCTGAACTATAGACAAATTTGACCCTACGATATTTGGCCTCTTGAAACAATGGATCATTTTTCTTCATTTCCTGTATCTCAGAAAATTCCTCCTCCATTGTAAAACCTTTCAGTATAGGAAACCTTGCACACATTCTCAGATCAGTTAAATTGTAGAAAGCAGGTTTCTCTTCTATTGCTTGTTGCAACAAATTAGGATTCTCATATCCTAAACCCCATTTTACATCATAAAAATCTCTGAGCGCATTTGGTTGATTCAGAAAAATGGTCCGTTCAGATTGACCAATCATGTGAAGCTTCTCATCTAACATTTGGATTATCTTGCTTGATTCCTTAATCTGCTTTTTACACTGAAGCATTGTCTCCTCAATCTGTTTTGCAAATTCGAGCTCTTTCTCTTTGATCAGATTTTTCATTTGAAGCTCTTTCTCTTTAATCTTATTTTTCATTTGAAGCTCTTGCTCTTTGATCTGATTATTGATATGAAGATCTTTTTCTTTAACTTGAGCAACTGCTTTGGCAACCTGCATTGTAAGATCAGCTTTCTCACGTTCAAGGCTCTTTATTTGATCCCAATCTCTTTCATATCGTAATTCATCATCAGAATCCATTGTTATCTACACAAAAGAATATAAGGATCGTCAACAGAAACTTCGATTAGAAGTATGAATTGTGACAAACGATTTATATCGAACAAATCAAAATTATGAAGAAAAGGGGTAAAAATAAACTTGAAGGACTAAAAAAGACAAAATTAAAAACTGAAACGACTCAAAAACACAAGTACAAGGACTAAAAGTGATAAACTTTGAAAAAATGAAAGTCCAAGGGTTGAAAATGAATTTTTTTTTAGTCAAGACCACTATTCATGTCTCGAGACCACTATTCATGTCTCGAGACCACTATTCATGTCTCGAGTCCACTATTCATGTCTCGAGTCCACTATTCATGTCTCGAGTCAACTATTCATGTCTCGAGACCACTATTCATGTCTGGAGCGTACTATTCATGTCTCGAGACTTCACTGTTCATGTCTCGAGACTTCACTGTTCATGTCTCGAGACTTCACTGTTCATGTCTCGAGACTTCAAATAATTTTTTTTTAATTTTGACAGAATTTCTTGAAAAATGAGCTCGAGACCTAACAAATTTAGGCTCGAGACATTAGATCTGAATCCACAAACAACTTTTTGCAAACTTTTCTAAAAATTATGGATCAAACTTACAAAAATCTTATCTTCTTCACCAAGAATATCTCAAGAATACCAAGAATACCTTCAACCCAAAAACTTCAAAAATGCAATTTTAGACTCTAAAACTTAAAACAAAAGGTAGATTTATGACCAAAAACACTTTTTAGAAACAAATCCACTAAAAAACGAATTAAAAAACTTATCAAATCACCAAATCACTCATGAACTCTCAAGAACACAAACTCAAATCTTCAAGAACGATTTTCGCAAATTTTCACCAAAAACGTTAAAATTCGGATATGTTGCTCACTTCATGATTACAAACAACTTTTGTGAAGCCACAATCACGAAAACTAACTCAAACTCATCCAATGTGTAAAAAATTTCAAAAACTCCATGGATGAACTTTTGAGTTCTTGGTGAAAAATTTCAAAAATCAAATCTCAAAAATGAGATCCAAATCCATGTAAAATGATTAGAGATGGATAGAAAACACAATTGAAACACAAAAACACAACTAAATCTAAAAGATCTACAACAATCCTATAAAAAACCCATTTCTTCAAAAAAATCTTCAAATCTTCATCTAAATTCTTCAAATCTTCATCCAATTGTGCACCAATCTTCTGCCATAGCTCTGATACCAATTGTAAGTGCAATAACAATGGATCAAATCAATCAATTCTCATTCCATCATGTAAATCTTACAATATGAACTTTCTCTCTCTAGAATCTCTCTCTAGATCTCACACACATGAATATTACAATAAGCTCCTCTCTAATTACTCACTAACTACTTCTATTTATATCTAAGACTAATTAGTCAAACACTCTAATTACAAGGCTTTGACTCCTCTAATTAAACCTTTGACTTTTACATTAAAGTTTCCTTCCTTGACTTTGACTTTTCCATTCAATGCTTTTACTTTGACTTTGATGCTTGACTTTCTTCTTTGACCTCCATACTTTGACTTTGTTTGACTTGAATATTATTTCCTCATCTTGAGATCTCGGATACAATAATATTTGCACTAACAATATTGATATTGATTAATTTATTGATTTGTTAAGACATATATGTAGCTAGAATGGGTTCCTTTGTTCCTACGAATTGAGTTTGTTCTTGTTTGAACCAACCCCTCTCTCTCTCTCTCTCTCTATATATATATAATATAGAGGGATAAGCAAATACACATCAACTAATTGTTGCACTCATCTTAACCCTTCATCAATCAAAACTAATTTCTTTTATTTTTTGTTTTTATATTTAATGCCAAGGGTAGGGATGTAAATTTATAATATTTAAATTAAGTTTTTATATTAAATATAGGTAACCGAATATTATTCAAATTGTTTCCTAAATTTATGCAAACTTTTAATGATAATACTTATCATCTAATCAATATTAAAATTATTTTAAATATTCTTTTTTCTTGATGGACGTTTTTTCATCATCATACTCACAATATTCATTTAAAAATCATGTATGCTTCTTATTAATTTCCTATACAGTTATGAACCTCTTTTCTTTTTCACAACCCACATTACTGGATATGTGCATAGTGATTTCACACCACCCACTTTATATTGCTTCCATGTTCCATCTACATTCACTACTACTAGAACTGTGCATTTGCAATCAATATGCAAATATGCAGACCCATCTGCATTACTATCAGGAAAAAACATAATGTGCAAAACTGTGCATTTGCAATCAATATGCAAATATGCAGACCCATCTACATTCAAAACCATCAAATAAAAAACCTGCATATATGAATACCATGTAAACCCATCAAATAACCCAACTGCATATGGACATAATCATCACACCTCTCTAATCTCCCAACTGCGGTTGTGCATACCCTTTTAACATACTTAACCCAACCGAAGATGTGCATAACTACATACACTTTTAACCTCCTGCATTTAACCAAACTGCGGTTGTGCATACGCTTTAAATTCGCTGTTTATGAATTGTGATCTTGTGTAAAACGAAACCGTATGTTTATGAATGTTTACTTTTCATATTAGATGTGCAATAATACTTACAAGAAGTGTTTTTCCAAAACCAATTCATATGTTTAAAAATTGGACTTCTCCATGTCGGATGTGCAATAATTCTTCATATATGCATAGACCCTCCCTGTCCATAAAATCCTAGTTACCTTATACCCTAAAATCTACTTCGCTTCCTGTCAGTTATCACCATTTAATGTCCATAGCATACATCTGCATATTCATTACACTCACATTAACCATACAATCACCATACTTGTTTAACATAAGCATCATCAGCAAAGCAAACCCAGTGCAGCTAAACATATATGCAGACAACAAATTATCTAAACACATTTAAAGGATCGATTTCAAACTTCTTTCCAATAATCTTCACAATCAGCAATGCCAATATGCAAGATTATCGCGTGAATTCCGGCTATCAACAACGTTGCAGATTTTATCAGGATTGATTTGACGATAAATAAGGAATTTGGTTGACTATTCCTTTTCTGATTGTGTGTTATATGACTTTTTTTACCCCTAAATGGTTTTTGAATTTATCCATTAGTAACTTATAAATTAAATTACTTGCATAATGGCCCCTATTACTTCCAACCGTTTGATCAAACAAATGAGGGTTGTGATTGGTTCTGAAGGTGTGCATTTGCTTGAGATGTATTAGGATAACTGTGCAGAATGTTCCTAAAAGGAGAGTGGCTTTTTCGGCGCACGTGAGCATCGCAACCTCACCTAGTAAGTCAAATTCAGTAGTGGACTGGTCAAAGCAATTAGATAATAGGTCCAAGCCCATCAATAATAACTATGTTGCTCCAATCTTTCACGGCCCAACCTCTTGCGACGATAATTGGGCCATAGATAGTGGGCCTGCTCAGGTTGAAGTTGATGGACAGGGTGAGGCCCAATATAAGAAGGAAGATGCCTTTGGCCTGCAAGAATATGTAGGTGACTCTGATTCAGAACATCATTCCGTTGTGGCTGAATCTATAGTCTCGTTAGAAGAAGAGGAGGAAGGCTGGCTACCTCAATCAAATTAGATGGTCTTGAAAAAAGAAGAAGAAGAGTGAAAAAGTTAAAAAGATTAAGTGGTCCCTGCAATTGTTCTCGGCGGAGGCGAGGAACCTGTCGTATTCACTCACAGGTCATCGGATGCATGGTGGGAGAAGTTTTCGAAGAGGGAAGAGAAGCCCAAAATTCGTCTGATTCGGAAGTTATGATCAGAAGGTCGAATCAACGTCTCTTGCGCTCTTCTCCTTTGCATAGACAAGGTAACTCTGAAAATTTGTCTCTCTCAATTGATAGTCCCAATAAGGAGATCAGTAAACTTGTCTCTATTGGGAAGGCTATTGGGGTCGATTTAAATAACAAGGAGATTCTTTTTAAGAATCTGGTTGATAATGGTGAAAATTTTGATTTATGTTAAAAATCTTATCCTTGAATCTAAACGGCTTAGGGAAGGAGACAAAGCGAAAAAGGGTGAAAGATTTGGTAGTTGAGAATAACATCAGTTTCCTATGCCTTCAGGAAACAAAGTCAGCTATTAAACATGAATGGCAGGTTGCCTCTATTTGGGGAAAAAAGAAAATGGGTTTTGAGGCTTTAGACTCTCGTGGAAACTCTGCAGGTATTTAAACAGTCTGGATGTAACACCCCCCTCCCGAGACGGAAGGGGAGGTCACTATCAAACTTATACCAACCATTAACCAAAAACAAACTGAGCACTACAATCCATAATTACAAACAATAACCATCAAAGATAACCGTTATCACCAACGATACAAATTCTGATCTTCTAATACATTATTTACAACGATAAAAAAAACTACACAAGCCTAATTTTGAACCTCTTAAGAATGGCAAATCTTCAGATCACATACTCCTTAGCTTCTCTTCAAAAACCTGCCGCGAAGAAAGAAATGCGGCTGAGCCAAACGCTCAGTGGGCGGATACAAACAAATAACAAACACAATTTTTAAGGTCTCGTGATATCTAGCACGAGTAAGAGACACATCTCATATGAAGTAAACATAACTTATCGAGACACCCACAAAAGGAAACAAAACAAAACAAAGAGAAATTGAACCAATAACCCAATATAGATGTCAAATCAAAATTCGAAACGAAATGATAATATCCAAACTTACTATATCAAAATTAGTGAATCTTGTCAAAAACGTAAGCCATCACATAAGGCATAACATTAATTAAATACTAACGAATCTGAAAAGCTTAAATCAAACTTATATCATATGATCACACATCAAGTATCAAATATCAAAATCATCACATCATATCATAAATATCGAGCTCGAACGCATACACTTGCATATCATCCGACGTGACAAGTGCCAGACATCTGGCCACAAAGGCCCGTACATTGGGCATACACATCCAACTGTACTAATTGTGAGATGGCGGTGTTGGGCACACACCGGCACTCACCTTACATAATCTAGGGTCGACCCATACGCCTCTTTACCGGTCACACAAATAGCTCCCACATGAGCACAAATACAAAAAGGAGACGCCGTGGACTGATCACACCGCCACGGGTGGTGTCACGCCATCGGTGCCACAATGACGTGCCTATGGTACCTCCATAGGTAGTTAGCAAAACACCAAAATCTCAAAAGCATATCACAGCTCATGTGATCACGTCAAATGATAACATATCATACTAATTAACAAACAGATATATAAATATACAACCATACCAAAAATATGAACCAAATTCCATAAAATGTTCATAAATCTGAAGACACTTAATCGAACGAATTACAAATCGAAAGGAAGTCTAAAACGAAATCGTAAACCATGAACATAAATTTAGATACAAACACAAAATATTACGAGGAAAACGCATAGCGAATCAAGTCCAACGAAAACTATAAACATGACTATTAGAAATCGAGATGTACGACTTTCAGCATTTAACACGTTTAGAGATCAAACTGTTTAACATATTTACAATGGTTTTTAGAAAAACATATCTAAACGAAAGTTTTAGATCAACGTCTTACGATTCCAACGAATCAAGAACGGACTGAATCGAGTTTAAAATGAATCAGATATGAATTTTTGAAAACGGTTGCGCTGTTTTCGGCTAAACGAGACCAGTTTCGGAAAACATAGATTTTAGACGCTTTAACATAAAAACCACATATTTATCGTGTGACAGTAATTCGAAGTAGACGTTTGGGGGTTTTTTAAAAACGTATCGTATGCGTAAATCCGATAAACGAGTGACGAGTTATGATTTTTACAAGTAAGACATAATTTTCAGAAAATATTTAGGCAGCTTTACAATTATAATAAAACGTTTCTAAATATAAAATCAAAGAGACGTCTAACCGAACGAACAACTAAATGAATGGACGAGAAACTAAATAAACATAAACACAATGAAATAAAGCAGGAATAGATCGAATGACACGAATGAAACATAAGGAGTCCGTACACGTATCAAATAAACGCAAACGGAATTTAGCCATCGCATATACATATCAAAGAAATAAAGAATCCGTACCTTAGTTAACGGCTAGAAACGCTAATAAAAACTCCATCGAGTTTCTTCAACGAGCCTTAAAATCGTCATCAAATTCCAACCGCTAACATGATCTCTAAGCGTAGTATTAAAGCTTGAACTCCAAAATTTCAATCATAAATCTACGTATATATTGCATCCTCCTTTTGTAAATCCATAAACCATATGATCGCATAAATATACCTATTAGAATCAATAACTTCTTTTAAAAACTATAGCCGCCGCCATTTAAGCCTCAAAAGAGAACCAAATTTTAACCCTTTTTTTTGTTGTGAAACCACATTAAGGTGATCGGTTAATGAGATAAAAAAAAAAGAACATTAACTTCCTAATTAAATGCCAACCAAAAGCCACGATTACATAGGATAAGGATTAACTTCAATCTTTTAACAATTGACAAAAATAGTCCTTCTAAATTCATAAGGTCTCAAACTTAAACCAAAAGAATAATTAAATCCACAACTTCTAATTTGATCAAAAAGCTATTGCGTCTCATTCAAAAAGCTAGCCTAGAATTTCCAAGGTCACTTATTGACAAAACTAGCCCTTGTAATTCTATGAAGTTGCCAACTTAAATAAAACACAATTGCTTATTAAGTCCTAAGAAAATTAGGGGTATTACACTGGAACTGCGATCATTTCAAGGTCTTGAGTTCTGCTAAGGGTGACGGATTTATCTCTGTGTTCGGCAATTGGCTTGGGAATAACGAAAAGCTGGGGTCATTAATATTTATGCGCCACAAGGCACGAGATGCAAAAAACTTCTGTGGGAAAACATTACCAAGGAATTGCTAAAGGAGCCTGAAGCTGCGTGGGTGGTCTGTGGGGACTTTAACGTAGTCCGGACGGCTGAGGAGAGAAAAGGGTCGTATTTCGACGCTAATGGGGCAAGAAGCTTTAACAACTTTATCTTGAATGCAGGTCTGTCTGACGACGTGAGGTTAGGTGGAAGAAAGTACACGTGGATGAACGCAGATTGTACAAAACTAAGCAAGTTGGATCGATTTCTCGTAAATACAGAGTTCAGTACAAAGTGGCCGTTATCTAGCTCGTTGGCTCTCACGAGGATTCTCTCAGATCATTGCCCTATCCTTTTAGATTCCAAGAGCACCGACTTTGGCCCCACCCCCTTCAAGCTGTTTAATTCATGGCTTGAAAACCCAGAACTAGAAGAATTGGTTCAAAGAAAGTGGAATGAGAATCTGGTGGAATTTGAAGTTTTCTCAAAAGTGGAAAGGTTGTCTAGGAAATTGAGGCACATTAAAACTAGTATCAAAGCTTGGAGAAGCCAAGTGAAGAGGGAGAAAGGCGTGGAATTTGACTCCTTAAGGCAAAAAATTGCTGCGATCGATCTTCTCGCAGAAGTAGGCAATATTGATGGAGACCAAGTAAAGGAACGAGTGGAGCTGATGGTGAAGTTAGATGACATGGTTTCGAAAGAAGTAAGTGAGATCAAACAGAAGGCTAAGACAAAGTGGTTGCAAGATGGCGATGATAATTCACGATTCTTCCACGGAATAGTGAATAGTAAGCTTAAGAGTTCCATGATTCATGGTCTAAATGTCAACGGAAGCTGGGTGACAGATCCTGAAAAAATTAAAGAAGCGGCTCATGAATTCTTTGAGAAGAAATTCGAGGAAAGCCATCCGGTGAGACCGACATTAAAAAGTTCATTATTCAAGAAGATCTCGGAGGAGCAAAGGATGCGGCTTGAAGAACCGTTTCCGGTAAACGAGGTAAAAAGTGCGGTGTGGAACTGCGGGTATAATAAAGCCCCGGGCCAGATGGTTTTTACCATGGAATTCATTCGGAAATTTTGGAACATTGTGGGGAATGAATTTTACGAAGCCGTAAGGTTCTTTAAATCTAATCTTCGGATCAATCCGGGAAGTAACTCATCATTCATCACTCTCGTGCCCAAAGTGAGCGATCCTCTTTCGCTTACTGATTACCGACCCATTAATCTCATCGGATGCGTTACTAAAGTAATTTCAAAAGTTCTTGCGGAGAGATTTAAAGGGATGTTGAACTCTGTAATTAGCGACACACAATGTGCTTTCATCAAGGGGCGGAGTATTATCGATGGCCCATTTATAGTTAGTGAACTAATTAACTGGGCAAGAAAGAAGAGGAAAAAAAATACTTATATTCAAAGTTGATTTTGCGAAAGCTTTTGATACGCTGAACTGGAACTACCTGGATAAAGTTCTTTTGCAGATGGGATTCGGTGATAAATGGAGGGCTTGGATACAAGGTTGCACTAGTACGGCTAAAGCTTCGGTTCTCATCAATGGATCTCCTACAAAGGAGTTCCGACTTGGAAAAGGCGTGAGACAAGGCGATCCTCTTGCGCCTTTTCTCTTTCTAATAGCTGCGGAAGGGCTTACAGTTGCAATGAAGGAGGCTCAACTGGCTAATATTTTCAAAGGGGTTCGACCAGAACACATGGACGAAGAGCTGTCCATCTTTCAATATGCAGATGATAAATTTTCGTGGGAGATTGGGATATAAACAATGCTAAGAATCTGATTAGGATTCTAAAATGTTTTGAAGCCTGTTCTAGTCTCAAAATCAACATGACAAAAAGCCGTCTCACGGGGGTCGCGGTTAGTAAGGATGAAATAGACCGGTTTGCGAGTCGTCTCAAATGCAAATCTGACTCAATCCCTTTCACCTACTTGGGTCTTCCAGTGGGTGGTAATATGAACCGGGCTTCGAACTGGCAAACTTTAGTAGATAAGTTCAAAGCTAAGCTATCGGGATGGAAAGCCAAGACGTTGTCGACTGGTGGGAGATTATGCCTTTGTAAGGCCGTGTTAGGCACTTTGGGGACATATCTCTTCTCGTTGTATAAGGCTCCTAACAAAGTCATCAACGCTTTGGAAAGCCTTCGTTGTAAGTTTTTCTGGAAGGGAAATGCGGACTCAAGGAAAATTAGTTGGGTAGCTTGGGAAAAAGTCATTCGGGACAAAAAAATTGTGGTGGACTCGGGATAGGGAGCTTATGTGCACTCAACCTTGCTATGTTAGCAAAATGGTGGTGGAGAGATCGTACGGAGCTGGAGGCGAAATGGAGGAAGGTAGTGCAAAACTGTAACGCTATGCCGGTTACGAGACGCGGCGGAGGTGTCTGGAGTACGATCTGCAACATTGAGAAAGATTTGGGAAACATCGGTATTAATCTACTTACTTTAATGTGCCCGAAAGCAGATGGTACGGGGTGGGAGTGGCATCTGGACTCGACCAGAAAGTACACAGTCAGCTCTCTTCGCAAGCTGATTGACGCAGTGTCCCTTCCATCTGATGGCAGAAAAACAGATTGGATTCGATGGCTTCCTAACAAAGCGAACATTCTTCTTTGGCGGGTTCGAATCAACCGACTTGCTACTAGAGACAATCTTGCAAGGAGGGGAGTTGCGATGCCATCGAATGTGTGCCCGATGTGCCTCTCGAGTACTGAAAATTTGGACCATGTAATGGCTAATTGCTCAACTTCAAAAGTCGTAGGTGCCTATATGACGTCTTGGGTGGACTGGTGGCCAGTGAGGGAAACAACGGTGGAAGGATTTTGGTCGTCTCTCAATGCGATAGGAGGGGATAACATCACGAAGGAAGTTCGCAAAGTAATCGGCACGGCTTTCTTCTGGAACATATGGATTCACAGGAATAACACGGCATTTAATAGTTGTGTCAAAAAAGAGATTGAGATCTTTCGTAACACCCAATTTCTTGCTTTTGAATGGATTAGGTGTCGGTCTAAGAGCGGTAATTAGCTATTGCGTTCGGAGAATTGGGTCTGTAATCCGGCTATCGCCGTGTCTTCTTGTATTGCTCTAGCTTCTCGCAAGCTTGTCAATAAAATTGCCTTCTTGCGGTTCAAAAAAAAAACTGTGCAGAATGAATATGACAATATTGTGATTCATATGATGCATATGAAAATGTGGCTGTTATGAAGGCGTAGCATGGTATGAACAATAATTAAGTATGCCATGAAATAGTGAAATGTTGTTGCATAGATTATGCAGCTCTATAAATGTATGAATGATGATTGAGCCAACGTAATGATAATTAAATAAGTACGTGCTTTATGATGTAGATAAACGGCATGACACCGATCGATCCCATCTCCGTCACCAAATACTGTATTATGAATAAAAGCAAGAAAATAAAATAAAACTTAATTAAACTAAATATTTTAATTCCGTATGATGATATGAATATTGCAAATAGTAATTTGAAAATTAAATTATTGATATGTATTGCCAAAAATGAGGTGCACAGTTTTAGGAAGTGAAAATTAATTGAAATCCGTTATACATAACTAATCAAAAATAAATTAAAAGCATTAATTAACAAATTACCTTTATACCCCTTTGCATTAAAAATAATATTAAAAATAAAATCAATGATGAATGAATTGGTTGGTGTGTAAATGATTTTTCCTCAATAACTATATATATTATATATGAAAAATATATTAAATACTATGTTAGGGGTAGTTTGGCTATTTTAATAGTTTCGTCCAATCTTGTTTAGTCATACCAAATGCATGACAGAAAATAAACCTTGTTGTTCCGTCCTATTCTGCTCGGTCTAGATAACATGTTAAAAATTAAACAGAAATTAATATATCAGGCCATCACAAGAGTATAGTATATAGACTAATAAAAGTATATCTCAAAGAAAATAACTACAGAAACTACAAAAAAAAATGGACTTTTAGGAAGCCCAAATGTGCTTGGGGCTTGGATAGAGTAATAAATGGGACTTTACTTATTAGGGAAAATTGCCGAAAAAGGTAACATAAATGTCAAAAAAATTCAATCAAGGGAACGTACATTTTTTTTTTGCCGAGAAAGGACAATGCATTTGATTTTGTCAAAAAAAAGGGAATGTGACCTGATTAACTTGATGATTGCTTAGTCAGCAGGTAACCTGCTGACGTGTCTGTCCAAGTGGCAGTCCAGTCAGCATCATCAAATTGCCGAAAAAGGTAACATAAATGTCAAAAAAATACAATTAGGGGAACGTACATTTTTTTTGCCGAGAAATGACTATGCATTTGATTTTGTCAAAAAAAAAAAAAAGAATGTGGCATGATTTAACTTGATGGTTGCTTAGTCAGCAGGTAACCAGGTGACGTGTTTAATTTGTCCAAGTGATAGTCTAGTTACCACAATCACACCTTTGATCAGCGTTGATCGGAGTTGACCGCCACCACCACCCACTGCCACCACCACTCATCGTCACCCACCGCCATCGACTTCCATAGCCACGCACCGCCATCGATTGCCATCGCCATGCACCGCCACCGACTGCCACCCACCACCCATCCCCCCTCTTTCTTAGAAGTCAACATCTAATTGCGTATAGATGAGGTAGGCGAGTCAAGCACCACCACCACCCACGTCCGCCGCCACCCCCCACCACCCACGTCCCCTGCCACCCACCGCCACCCGCTGCAACCCACGACTCCTCACCACCCACGGCCCCACCATTAAAATCTGAAAACAGTATTAATATTATAGTAAAACTAGTTTTACAGGACGTTTATAATTTAAACTTTTAATAAAACATTTTATATAAATTAATTTAATAGAAAATTAAAAGATGTTATATTAAAAATGTTAAAAATAAATTTATAAAATTATAAGACATTTTTTATACAAAGAGTTGTGTTAGCTATTTTATACAATACCAGCTGTGTTAGCTATTTTGTGGAAGGGACTTAACAGACATACTTAACGGTATTAGTTTTGAAGGACCAAAACCAACCAAAAAAGCATACCATAGTGGTTTTCTGCTATAAAAATTTTATAGGAACTGTATATGTTGGTATCCTTAAACCACAGGGACCAAAATTTCAATTCACTCTAATATAGATCTTTTTATTAATCATATTTGTCATTAATTGTTGATAATATGGTATATATCTCTAATAAGCGATGGACGTTACTTTATGATAAAATTATTAAACACATTAAATTCATTTCACAACATTTATCATGAATATACTGTTCGTACTTTTTGGGATTTCTTTAGTAATTAGTTGGATCAAAGATGTATGCTAAATTCATAGGAAAAGAGAAAGGGAAAAAAAAAAAAAAAAACATAATAAGAGATCGATGTCGATGAGAATGCATGCTCAACTACTCAAGTGGGGAAAGACATATACAAAATTAATGTTCAATGGAGGGCCCCACCTTAAATCATTGGGAATATTCTACTGTTCATAACAAACCTTAAAAAAACTGACATAGTTACAAGTTTATGGAGGGCCCCACCTTAAATCATCGGTTTTAATGCTTAATAAAGCATTCATAAGCCAATTGGAGCTAGCCTGATTGGTAGAGGGATCACCCTCTTGGAGTAGAAGTCTCAGGTTCAAACCCGGGCAAAGACGTATTTAATCTAACTGGGATGTTTACTAACAACTAACTTGCCGTTCAAAAATAAAAATAAAAATAAAGCATCCATAACCTAGTGGTTGGTAACATTCTTGGAAGGGATAGTAGATGTCATCCTTGTCTATCCAGATTCGATTCATAGGTGAACTTGTGACAATATCCTGAACATGGGTCGACTTTCGGGTCGGTGCATGGTCGCCGAGAATTAGTCGGGTGCTTGTATGAATCCTGAATACCTCGTCGACTTCGTGTTAGGACGTGTGTGTGAGTTATCTGCCGTTTAAAAAAATATAGATGAAACTTGACATATTCTTTAAAAATATGTTTACAGTTTGCTAGAATAGATAGTTTCCAAGTTATAGACATCAAATAAATAGACATTTTTAAACTCCATGTTTTGTAAGTGATGTACACTAAATACTTGTTTACTCTTTATAAGTGTCTCGTTGTTTCTTTTTAAAAAAAAGTGTCTCGTTGTTATTTTGTAGTAATTACTATAAAAAAATGCTAGCCGTTACAAACTACTAACAACCCCTACATCACCATTAGTTGACCAGTTACCTAATGAAAGTATGTTACTTTTTAATGCAATTTGCCTTTTGTAAAATAACCTTCGATACTTATAAACTAACATTTTATAGTACACACAGAAATAGCACATTATGCAAGAAGTATATTAAATTAGTAAAATTCAGAATACTCCTATGAATCACCTAAGGTCGTTTAACAAAATAGCTCATTTTTAAGTATGTTTTCAAGATAGAAATTGAAAGAAGTTACTGCATTTTTATACAAATTTTCTTCTATTTATTCCTTCTTGTCTCTGCATTCTTTTGTGTTTGATTTATACATTTCTAGTCAACGAATCTTAAGTTTATCATCATCATGTTCAAACCAATTACATGTACCAAAAAAGTATAGTTGTTGCATGACTCAAAAACACGTCATTCTATTTACTGATAAATTCTTGTATGTATGTGTTTGTCTATTGAAAGGCATGAAAAGGATGTAGGGCTACATTTTGCAAAAAATTAGTGATGATATCATGCGACACCTAGGGGTGCACTAGGTGCATGCTCGAAAAGGACGAAGAATGATGGGTGCTACAGAGAGGGGGTCGTCAGTAGTGTCTAACGGCTAAGCATTTTTTATAGTAATTACTACAAAATAACAACGATGCACTTATAAATAGTAAACAAGAAGTATTTAGTTTGTTAATCAGTTATCAGTATATCGAGTTTCCTTGACTTTTTTAATGTATAATATATAACAACGAACTAATCCGAGACACACAAGTGGACATATATATTGTACATTTTAAAAAATTAAATACAGTTTTAGTAGTGGATTGCATATTTTTTTCCAATTTCTGGATACCCAAAACATAAAAAGAGCTAGAAGTAACCCATAAAAGGAAAGTTTCCCCTAATGTTTGAAAATATAACTCAATACAACTTCAAATATGTAAAAGTGTCCCAAAAATATATAAGATCGAACATTTTGTTGAAATTGATTGACAAAACAATTAAAGTACCCAGTGTTCGAAAATCCAAGAACCTAGTACCTAGAAATGCTAATCGTGAAAGAAACTTTGCACGATGTGGTCATTTGCTAAACAAGCTTTAACTCAATCACGTCCAAAAGGATTAATAGGGCTACAACATGTACCCAATCCGAAGAAAAGAGACCCTCAAAGGAGTCTAAATACGTTTCGACTAAAACAAAAGCTATTCTAGACTGAGCACAAGCCCAATCAAGTTCAACATACTTTTTTTTTCCCAAAGAGCCTGATATTGAAAACATAAAAAAGTTCTTTTTTCCAAACACTTGTCCTTATCCCCATATAAATGGGTCAAGGTTACTCATGGGCTAACGGGTATTTGTTTGTTACATTTTTAACAAGTTATATAAAATGATGCAAAACACATAATAACATTTTCAACTCAAAATAAGACATAAAAGTACAACAAAAATGTAAAAAAATAAAAGCGAGAGTTTCACAAACTATAACATATGGACATTTCTTATTTAGGAATTTATCAATTTTGTTCTTTAAGTGTAAATTCTTCAACAACCAAAAATTTCACAATGTAGAAAATTGGAAGGGGGATGGGTGAAACGAGAACTAAATGAGACTTAACTGTAATTATGTCTTAGTTTCTTTTCAAAGTCATCATATTTAAGTGATGATTGAAAATCATTCGTAATTTATAAAAATATAATTAAGGATAATTAAAATCAATTACAATATATTGATGACCACGCAAGCGTGTTTGAAGAAGTTACCGTCCATACCTACACATTAGTTTTAACTATCAACTTAATCCAAGCTCGTCCATAAGATTAAATAACAATAGAAGTAAATTACAATTTTGGTCCCTGTAATTTACATCCATTATCAAGAGTAGTCCCTCTTCCAAAGTAACTACAATTATGGTCATTATGATTTTTATTCTATTTCAATTATGATCCCTCTTATCAAATCTAGTTAAAAAACTTAGTTACTTAGTTTTACTTAGGAGCTGTTTACTTGTGACTTATTGGGGCTTATTGGCTTAACCGGCTTATTCGCACAGCCATACCAAGGTGTTTACTTAGGGCTTAATAGAAAACACAACAGCTTATTCGCACAGCCAGGGGGGCTCTCTTGTCTCCATACAGACGCAAAATTTACCTATATACCCCTTGAATAAAGAAGCCTATTTGGAAAGAAAAATAGAAGCCTGCAACTCATCTCCTTCCTCCCAACGAGTTCTCATCTCCTTCCAAAGAATGAAACCTGCAACTCCTTTCTGACAAATAGAAGCACCGTCTCTTCCTCGTTGCCGGCAGAGCCCGTCGTCGCCGGCGCTGGTGCAAGCTCGTCGTCACCAGCCAAAGCACGTCGTCGCCTGCCCTTCTGCTCGTCGCCTGTCCTTCTGCTCGTCACCGGCAAGCCCATACAGAATTTGTGTTTTATATAATTTGGAAAGATTTGATGTATTTTATATAGTTTGTTGACCTATTTGACACATTTAGCATATTTAATTTATACGAGTCCTCTATTTTATACTTTGTTATTGTTTATACCAAGATTTGGAAGCATTTGATGTATTTAATATAATTTGTTGACCTATTTGACTCATTTAGCATATTTGATTTATTCATTTAAGATTTTGTTGATGTTCATTGGAATATCGAATTAGTGTTTCAAATATATAAAACAATTATTAATTCATAGTAAGGGGTAAATTCGTCATTTCTGATATTCAGACAGGTGATTCAGATAAAAAGGTAAACAAAAACATCAATTTATCAAGACAGATAAATTTATCCGGACAGACAAATTTATCCATACAGACAGACAGACAATATTTGGTAAACAACGCCTTAGTTTAAATTCCAAGTTTATGAGATTTTATTCCAAATTTCTTTAAATAAACAAGTAATTAAAAATATTTAGTTATTAATTAACCATTTATTTTTATTACAATAATAAATTTATATTTATGGTTTGAATTCTTTTATAATCTAGTTATATGTATTTATTTGATACACATTTAAAGAAGAAACATGTAATTAAAAAAACTAACTAAAAATAATACATTTTTTTAATTAAATCAACATAAATAAACTTTAACTTTTATATTATGAAAAAGCTATATTTTTTTAAGTCAATGAATATATGTAGTTATTAGTTGGTTATTTATTTTCACTGTGATAAAGTTTAAGTATATATTTTGAAAAAAAAAATTATTATATTATGGTGTTTTTTCTATTTTCGCAAAATTAAACAAAATCATTTAGTTAAATATATATCTGAAAGCAAGCAAAAAAAAGTATTCTAGACATAGATATATTTTGAATTTTTTCTTACATAAATATCAGAAATAGATAAATTCTTAAATGCAACTTAAATAGAAATGTTATTTTTTGAGACTAGTGTAGATGGATTTGCAAATGTATATCAAATAAATTACGTTAAGTTTTTAAAAATATTTAGTACCTAACTTATTTTAAAAGTATCGACAAAATAATTTAGTGATATAATTTACAAAATAAAATACATATTTTAAATATATTAGTAGTTAAAATTATAATCAATTAATAAATATAATAACATTATAAATGGAAAATGATAAAAAGGTATGCAAGAAAAAGAAAACAAAACCATAAAGGCTATAATTACAATTTATCATTTAATTTAATAAAACAGAAAGTGGAAAATAAAAAAGAAACAGTAAATTTACTAAAATTGCCTTAAAGTAACTAAGTTTTTTAACTATACTTGGTCAGAGGAACCATAATTGAAATAGAATAAAACCCACAGTGATTAAAATTGTAATTACTTTGAAATAAGGGATTACTCTTGATAACAGATGTAAACCATAGGAACCAAAATTGTAATTTACTCTAAAAATAGTTTTTAAACTCACTTTCTAGAGGGTTGGATAGATAAGGTCAGCTAGTAACACAAAGAACAAGATAAAACCATTATGTTATTGGTTAAGTGGTACCTAAACAATTGGTAAAGATCGGTCTCTCAATAGGTTAAAGATTATGTTAGGTACCATTATGTTAGGTACCATTTTGTATTTGTACACAGGTATAATTAAACAAGACTGGACGGTATTGCATAGGACATGAGAGTTGAACGAAACTGGACTGAACAAGAGAGGACAAAACAGTGTCTATTTAATGTTTGGTATGCTTAGAACTGGACTAGACATATATAACAAAAATAGACAAGTTCCCCAAAGAATTTTTTGATGATTTTTTTATCACATAACACATGTAATTAACACAAATAAAGTAACTCATATAATTAACACAATTAAAGTAATCCATATAAATCACACAAATAAAGTAACCCATATAATTAACACAAATAAAATATGTAAAAAGAGACGTGAAATTGTCACACATTAAAAAAGAGATATTATATGGTAAAGTTGTTTCACATTGGAAGAGAGGTTCAAAAGAAAGAGTGGAGAGTCATTCTTCCGAATTGGAATCTGAATCGGGATTAAGGAGTATACCGTCTTCCAAAAAATGAAGCACCATTTTGTATACATTGAATTGTTTTCTGAACAGCTCCACACGTTTTCCTTCCTTGACCCGTTTATGAATCTTGGAGTATTCATCAATTAGCAACCGTAGGCGTCGACCTAAAGTGGGGTATTTGCCTGCATTTTTCTTGTAAGCAATCACCTCCCTAACAAGCAACTCCTGGCTTTGATAGACATCAACTTTCTCACTAGATGGATCCTCCTGGCATATACTCGGATTGGACGAGATGCATTCTCCCTTATCACATGAAAAAATTAAACAAAATGGTTTATATCAAAACAACTGAAGAAAGTAAAATTCAGGACACCCTTTTAATCATATATCATACAACATCATTAATCTATTATAAAAACTAGTATTCGACATATTTTTTTTCTTCCTATAATCACTCACCTGACCATGGAGGAACAGTTTCAAGTTTTTGTAACCACTTTTTCGCTCGCTGTCGATAATGGCCTTGGATTTATTCGGAAGAAACTTGGGCCCACCTTCTCGAGGTATTGTTTTCAAGTTCTCAGGGACCATCTGCATAGCAGTTTAACTGACAGGCTTAAATCGAAGACAGAAGTTCACATATTTATTAATAGAGAGAGAAAATCAGGAAAATTAAATCCACACCTATAATCATAGAGAAATAATTAAAGGCACACTTTAAGTATTCGTCATATTTTATTTTATTTTCCTATAATCAATCACCTGACGATTCATAAAAACCTAGCAGAGTGACGATTCACACTCTGTCATATATATACATACATACATACATATAGTTGAATACCTATATATATATAGATACATACATACATATAGAGTAAGGTTCAAATTGACCCTATAATATATAGTTACGGAAAAAGATGAATCGTGAGGATCAAACCTTTTTGAGCTCTTCAAGCTTGTCAGTACATGCCCTTTTAAATTCATCTGTATCATTGTCTCCGAACAAAAACTTTTGCTCCAACCAATCTTCGGTTTCTATAAGCTTAGCTCTAAATGCTTCTCTGTCTGCATCCGTGGCAAATTTTAGCAAAGTACTGTGTTCCAACTGGAAAAACGGAGCTTGTCAGTCGGTAAGTGTCCATTGTGCGTTTTAAAAATGTATAATTATTACCCCTTTTAATTAATAAAAGAGTAAATTCCAGTTTTGGTCTATGTGGTTAATTAATTGCCATTTTCATCCTTATGGTTAGCAACTTATTGCTATTTTCGTCCGTAGATTGATTGTTGTCTTTAATTACAAGCGGCCAAATAGTAAAGCATTGTCAACCATAAGGACCAAAACAACAATAATAGTAAACCATAAGGACAAAAATACCAATGAATAAAACCATTGGGATGAAAACAACAGTTTATAAGCCATGGGGACGAAAATACAATTAACGAATCACAGGGACAAAAATTGTAATGTACTCTTAACAAAGTGACAATCTTAATCTTATCTTTGGGATGGAGAGAATAGGAAATAGCTTAAAGTACCTTGATCTTCATGTCATTGAGATAGGATTCCAAAGCTCTCCTTGTTTCCTTGATTTCTTCCATAGTGCGATCCTGCAAGGCCCTTTGAGACTCATTTTCTGTTGCCCTCTGCACAGCTGAAGGAGTTATTTCCCCGTACACCGTCTCATAAATTCGTAATTTGGACTTTTTGACCTTCTTCTTTGTTGCTTCCCCCTGCTCGGAAAAATAAAATTTTAACGATGCACTGTGGCAAATCATGGGGGGTAAGGATCACTATGACAGCATTAGGACCAAAAGGAGGCAAAAGAGACCTACTTTAACAAACCACATATATACCGGTCAAGGCATGGGATCATGTGAGAGGTGCCATTTTTCATGAGAAGCTTTTAAACCGTTGATCACTTTTAATCAAACACCCTCCCATGAATTGTGGCTTAAAGAGGAATTAGTTGATCCCCTTACCTTGCATTGACTAGGCATTGAATCACAAACCATCTTCTATGGAACACCATGATGCCTGGGACATGCCATGATAAGTAGTATGCTTCTCTCAAGCAGATTGAATTGAAGATGCATGACACAAGCATCTATGCTCATTTATACCCCTCATTTTAAAAATTACAATTTCTAGTCCAAAACATAATGACCCGTTATGATAAACATTCCAGCGTATAATTTGGTTAAAACTTAAAAGAGTTCCTAAAAGAGCTCAAAGGTTTATAATGTGCACTAGTTATATACTTGTATCGAGTCTACATATTAAGCTACTAGCATAACCCAATTGAAAAAAAGTTGCTACCTTGGTTTCTTTTGCGACTGGAACATCAATTTCCTCTTCTTCAATAAGCTGTGATGACATAAAGCAACCATAAAAGTCTTGTTACAGTTTACAAATTTATGCACAATAGAGTAGAGCCAAAGGTATTACTAATTTTGGGATCCAATATCCAACCTGTGCGGACACCACAGAGAAAATTCCGTGCAAATTCAGATAGGATTTCACCTTGACCTTGAAACTCTCACATTTTGAAGACTGGAAGCGGCCAGTCTGCACATAACATAAAAAAACAAAATTCATAAACTATTTGACAGACACTAACTTTTTTTTTTAATTCTGTGGGCAATTTTTACCGTGTAAGTACTGATCATTGGTGGTGGCTGCAACCCAGTGACATCAGCATATCGGACATCCATGATGGTAAATGGCTTAGTTGTGGAGTAAGTAAGAACATTCACATTGGGAATTGGATTTCCCTTGGGAAAAACAGTAAGGCTTATTTCTTGCTCAATGATGTTATTCTGGGAATCTTGGGCAAGACAACTCCATGTCATAGCGATTGGCAAAGGGAAGATCTCTTGAACCTTGAAAAACAAAACACAATCCAAAATTAGCTAGGGTCATTTATAGATATCACAAATCAACAGCTCATATATCAAAAAGTCAATCACACATCCTCAAAAAGATGCATAGAGAGAAACCTAGATCATACCTGGAACCCTCTAGCGTTAAAGGTCAGACTACGCAAAGCACACTCCAACGCACATCCTATGCAGACACCCTTACTTTCATTCATTGTACGCCTTGGTTCTTTCCCGAAGAATTCTTTCAAAATCCTGATGACTGCAGGTACCCTAGAACCAGAACCAACCATCTCCACAGCATAAACATCATCAACCGTGAGTTTAGCCTCTGAAAGAGCCTTTTCCAGAGGTTCCTTTACACGCGCTAATATCGGGGTGCTGATTTGTTCAAACTCATCCCTCCTCATAAAGCCTATAACATTCCTGCCGTCCATCAAGTTATCTATCTTCAGAGGTGCCTCTGACATACCACTGAGTGTCTTCTTCAGCTCTTCACAAGCAGCACGAAGCTTGATGCTTGCCCTTGCACTCTGGAACACGTCAATCTCGTACTCTAACCTGAATTGTTTAGCAAAGTGCTGGAACAAGGCCTCGTCAAAATCTCTCCCACCCAAGCAGCGGTCATAAGCGTGAGCCAATATCTTCAGTTGGCCTCTCTTGAGACCTGCTATACAGACCTGCATGCTAGCATGCCCTATGTCGACAAAGGCTACATTGAGCTGCTGCTCATTCTCAGGCAGGTCGCTTTTGTATATTGCATAGGCCAGAGCAGTTGCTGTTGTCTCATGCATCAATCGCAATGGATTCAACCCAGCAATTTTAGCTGCATCCATAACAGCCCTTCTTTGAAGATCAGTGAAGTAAATAGGAATCCCGATGCAGCAGTCACCGACATTTTCCTTCAAGTTCTTCTCGGCTAGTGTCTTCATATTTGCGAGAACCATTCCCATTACCTGTGTTGGGGTAAATGACCTTGTTTCCCCAAGATACAGTACCTCGATCAACGGGTAATCACCGGGTCCTTTAGTCACACAAAAGGGAAACGCCTTGAGATCCTGCTGCAGCTCAGGATCAGAAAATAAACGGCCTATCAACCTCTTAATCTGAGAGATGATAACATCTGGCCTCACAATATCGGTTAACGCCGCACCAGTTGTTCCGAAATAACGTTGTTTCGTATCAAAACACACAAGAGCAGGAGTCTCAAGCTTTGACTGTTCATTGAGAACAACATCAATCCCACTTTGCCTGGCGACTGCCACAACACAGTTCTTATTGCCAAGATCAAATCCCACTACGCTCATCGTAGTACCTAGTTTACCAAATGGAGGTTAGTATATCCCGCTGATCAACAACATGAGATAAGCACAAGTCATATGCAATTACGATGCAAAACCCAAGTCCCATATACGGTATCTATGCATGTCACTTACTGTATATCTTTTAAGTTTAAAGACCCCTTTAATTTGGTGGCATGAATAAGATGAGAACACCATTACTCTGTGAGTTCCTTCCTTTTTTATATTATTACTCTATATTATGTGTGTGTGTGTGTGTTTTCTCTCTCATTTTCTTAAATTTCTAGCTAGTCTACAAACAAACAAGGTCTCATATCAAAGAACCCAAGAGAAATATTATCACAATATTAAAAATAGGGGGGATTTCAAACATTTGAAATAAGAAACAAGAAATCCAGAAAAGAAACAAGAAACATTTGAAATAAGAAAGAAAAATATATATATATTTGAAATAACAAAGAAGTAAATCGATTTGATAATACATACCTTCTTCAATGGAGACTGATTTTTCGGATTGATTCTTTAATCTGAGTTCTTTGGTATTGAAACTGTTCAACAAAAGATAGGACGATTTGATCACAAAATTAAAATCATGGGATGAAATATATACTTATATATATATCCAGAAACATTTGAAATAATTAGAAAGAAATGGATACCTTGGAAACTGATTCTTCAATGGAGGATCAGGAGAGTAAGTAGTAGGAAGAACAAGTGCCTTGTGTTGGGATTGTTGCTACTCTTTTATTCTTCTTCTTTTTTGGAATACAAACATGTTTCCAAAATTGGTATTACTTAATACTTACACCCAACCAGTTCTTTTTATTGTCTTTTTTTCCAGAAAAAGAAAACCAATACTTATCCATTTATTAATTACCAGATAACAACGTTTATTAGTGTTGGGACAAACTGTAAATACATAAAATATATATGTATATATACATGACTTTGTTCACAATGAAAAATATGTTATTGGTTGAGACTTGAGAGTTAACTAAACATCATCTTGGATAATTGAGAGTTTGCATAAATTTCTCCATTTAAATCATAATATTAGCTAGCCCTAACTTATTGATAAGAACACGTGCAGTTGGGAAGGCTAAAAGACTTGGTCAATGAGACTTAGTCTTTTAGGAATAATCTTGACGATTTTCTTTCCGGATTTATGGGATAGGTTGTTTGTTAGTTTTTCTTCCTATTTTCCTTCTTTATAAATAAGTGGCAGTACTCGATGGAAGCCATGAATAAAAAGTCTTGCTTATTCTTCTTTTTCACCAAATTTCCCTAAGGTCATTAATTTGATCACACCAGTTTGGTATCAGAGCAGGTTTTCTGTTGTCAAATTTGACGATGGACACCCGCAACAAAACAAACGCCGAGTTCCGTAATGAGATGTACGAGATCGTAGCCGCTCATGAATCGAGATTCGACCAACTCCAAGGATCAATTCAAGCGATCTTGACGGAGTTACAGTCTCTTCGAATCCGCCAACAAGGGGATGAAAATCCTTTCGGTCGCCCAGAGATGGGTAGGCCTCACTCCGACCCAAAGCTCCAGTTTCCGAGATTTGACGGAGATGATCCCATTGGTTGGCTCTACAAGTCAGAGCAGTACTTCACATATCGATCGATACCTCAAGACCAGCAAGTGGCACTTGCCTCGTTTCACCTTGAAGGAGCTGCCTTACAGTGGCATCGTTGGTTAACAAAGCTTAACGGACCAATGAATTGGACCGATTTTTCACGAGCTTTGTTGGCGAGGTTTGGCCCGACGGAATTCGAGGACCCATCAGAAACTCTCTCGCGCCTCAAGCAAACCACCACAGTAGCGGCATATCAAGAGTCGTTTGAGAAGTTATCTCACCAAGTCGATGGCTTGCCAGAACCATTCCTTGTAAGCAAATTTATTGCCGGTTTACGGGATGACATACGAATTGAGGTGAAGTTGAAACAACCTCGCACGCTCACCACGGCCATCGGAGTAGCCCGCTTGGTGGAGGAGAGGAGCTTGTTGCAAAAGGTGAACAGAAACCTCTCCACCCCCACGCCCGTAACCACTCCTTCTGGGCAATTAAAAGCACCATCGACGCAAAAAGTTCAAGTGCCGTCCCAGCCAAACCATAATTTCCGTCGCATCTCTCCGCAAGAAGCAAAGAGTCGTCGAGAGAAGGGTCTTTGCTACTATTGTGATGAGAAATATACCAGCAACCATCGTTGTCGACGTCCCCAATTTTTTATGATTTCGGATACGGCGGAAGACGAAGAAGACCTACCGGACATGGAGCTAGACAACGCTGATGGAGTGGAGGAAGGCAGCCCGGAAATCTCGCTCCACGCGATTACGGGTACCTCTCATCCTCATACTTTACGCATCCGCGGTCATATCCGAAACCATCCTGTAACGGTGTTGATCGATGGAGGAAGTACCCATAATTTCATAGACCAGAAATTGGTACGCAGGCTGGGTCTAAACGTAGAGAAGGTGGAAAATTTTCAAGTGACGGTCGCGAGTCGTGAAAGACTCAACTGCCCGGGGATCTGTAAAAATATCCACCTCACGTTGCAAAAGGTTCCCGTTACTGTTGATTTCTACGTGTTACCGGTATCAGCATGCCCACTTGTCTTGGGGGTTCAATGGTTGCGAACTCTCGGACCCGTTGAAACCGATTACGAGCATCTCACCATGACATTTGTAACGCCAAAAGGGAAAGTCACGCTGCAAGGCATTCGCCCAAATTCTTTACAATCCTTCAATTCCAAGGATTTACATCTTCTCCAAGGTACTGCGTTTCTTTTGAATATCTCCCTCACTTCAGTAGATGTTGACGAATTTCAGAAATATCCCAAAGGCATTACGGAATTGCTGACCAAATTCCAAGAAGTCTTTAATAGCCAGCCAGGGCTTCCGCCGAAGCGCGCCCATGACCACCAGATAACACTGCAGCCACACGCTGAACCGGTCAGTGTGAGACCGTACCGATATCCCCACTACCAGAAACAGGAGATCGAGAAAATGGTCAGAGAGTTATTACAGATGGGTCTGGTGCGACCAAGTCGAAGTCCTTTTTCATCACCGGTTCTGTTAGTACGTAAGACGGATGGGAGTTGGAGATTTTGTGTGGACTATCGGGCACTAAACGACATCACAATTAAAGATAAGTTTCCAATTCCGGTGATTGATGAGCTTCTTGACGAGCTGCATGGGGCCACTGTGTTCTCCAAACTAGACCTTACCGCTGGTTATCATCAGATCAGGGTAAAGGAGGAGGACATTCCGAAAACAGCGTTCCGAACTCATGACGGTCATTATGAGTTTTTGGTAATGCCGTTCGGGCTTACCAATGCCCCGTCCACCTTCCAAAGTTTGATGAATGATCTCTTTCGACCCTATCTTCGAAAGTTTATTTTGATTTTTTTTGATGATATTTTGGTGTATTCCAAAACATGGGAGGAGCATATAACCCACCTTGATACTGTTTTTCAGATTTTGAAGGCTAATAAGTTGTTTTTGAAAAGAAAGAAATGCAGTTTTGGAGTAGCCCAAGTGGAATATCTCGGGCATCTCATATCAGAGCACGGTGTAGCAATGGATCCTAGCAAGGTTCGTGTCGTCCGTGAGTGGCCGCGACCGACGACGGTTCGAGCTGTCCGTGGGTTCTTAGGACTCGCCGGGTATTACAGAAAGTTCATAAGACACTTCAGTATCATTGCCGCTCCCCATCATCGACTTCTATCAAAAGACGGGTTTCATTGGGATGAGACAACGGAGCAAGCCTTCCGTCAGCTACAAACTGCTTTAATTTCCTCCACGGTTCTTAGCTTACCCGATTTCTCTCAACCGTTCGTGGTGGAGTGCGATGCGAGTGGTGTAGGAATTGGAGCGGTACTAACGCAAAATAATAGGCCGATTGCTTATTATAGTGAAGCTCTCAAAGGGTCGACGATGCAATGGTCTACGTATGAAAAAGAGATGCTTGCTATTGTTAAGGCGATCCGCAAATGGCGTCCGTACCTCCTGGGGAAACCTTTTACCATTCGAACCGATCACCGAAGTCTCAAATACCTCATGGAACAACGCATCACCACACCTGCCCAATCCCGCTGGCTACCCAAAGTTTTGGGTTATGATTATGTAATTGAGTATAAGAAAGGCTCCGACAATCAAGCCGCTGATGCCTTGTCTCGTGTGGCTGAATTCCAAGCGTTGTCATGGTCGACTCCGCAAGCAGATTGGTGGAGCAAGCTCCAAGCAGAAGTACACCAGGATCCTTTTTATGCACAGCTGGAGAAATCAATTACCAGAGGTAAACTTACTAAACGAGACGGAGTATGGTACTTAAGTGAAAGGATTTATTTGAGTCCTCATTCTTTTTTAATTCCTCTCATCTTGGCCGAATGCCATTCATCACCTCAAGGGGGCCACTTTGGATTCCAAAAGACATTGGGAAGATTAAAAAGAAGTTTTCAATGGCCAGGCATGCGAAAAAAGTTAAAAGAATTCCTCAAGGCTTGTGATACTTGTCAACGGTTCAAAACCGAACACACCAAACCAGCAGGCTTATTACAGCCACTACCCATTCCGGAGCACATTTGGACAGACATCTCGATGGATTTCATTGAAGGCTTGCCACTGTCACGAGGATTTTCGTAATCATGGTTGTTGTCGATCGTCTATCCAAATATGCACACTTTGTTGCCCTTAAGCACCCGTATACAGCTGCATCGGTTGCTAAAGTGTTCGTCGCAGAAATCATCCGCCTACATGGGTTTCCTAAGACCATCGTAAGTGACCGTGACAAAATTTTTATGAGCTCATTTTGGCAAAATCTATTCCGTTTGCAGGGAACTAAACTTTGTATGAGTTCTAGTTATCATCCTCAAACGGATGGCCAAACGGAGGTGACTAATCGTACGTTAGAGCAGTACCTTCGTTGCTTTGCTGGTGACAAGCCGCGGCAATGGGAAGAATTTCTTTCGTGGGCAGAATTTTGCTATAATACTTCCATTCATTCAGCTACAAAGATCAGCCCGTTCGAGGCCGTTTACGGTAGGCCACCGCCACAGATATTGCAATACACTCCGGGTACTTGTCGAGTGCATGAGCTTGACATCCAACTACGCAGTCGCGATGATATCCTTCGAGATCTTCGGCGTAACCTTTTATTGGCAAGGGAGCGGATGAAGGTCAAAGCGGATCAAAAGCGTCAGGATGTTCACTTTTCCGTGGGGGATTATGTGTACCTAAAGCTCCAGCCGTATCGTCAAAATTCAGTCCAGTTTCGGGCCTCTCTCAAACTATCCCCACGTTTTTATGGTCCTTATCGCATTTCTGAACGGATTGGTCCAGTTGCTTACCGGTTGGAGCTTCCCCCGGATTCAAGGATTCACAATGTTTTCCATGTTAGTAAACTCCGCCGACATATAGGAGTTGTTCATCATGTTATTCCAGGTCCCCTTCCGAAGGTTGACGATAAGGAGGTGGCCTTGTTACCGCAACCTGAAAAAATCCTTGACAGTCGGATCATTCGCAAGGGGAAGTATCGACCGAAGAAGGAAGTCCTTGTTCAATGGAAAGGCGCATCACCGGAGGATGCAACCTGGGAAACGGAATGGAGGTTTGCCAAAGCGTATCCGCAGTTCATCCTTGAGGACAAGGAAGCGCTAAGGGGGGAGGAGTGATAAGAACACGTGCAGTTGGGAAGGCTAAAAGACTTGGTCAATGAGACTTAGTCTTTTAGGAATAATCTTGACGATTTTCTTTCCGGATTTATGGGATAGGTTGTTTGTTAGTTTTTCTTCCTATTTTCCTTCTTTATAAATAAGTGGCAGTACTCGATGGAAGCCATGAATAAAAAGTCTTGCTTATTCTTCTTTTTCACCAAATTTCCCTAAGGTCATTAATTTGATCACACCACTTATATCTCGTGCACAAAAATAAAATGGTCGAGAAATGTGCAACTCCTTTTATATTTGGTTTCTCGGATGCATGCTTTATGGTCTCTCTAGCTAAGTAGAGGGCATGATTAAATAAGGATGTTAATTAAGAACCTTGAAAACCAATCTTAACTGTTCAACTAGTTTTATCTAATTTAATGCTAGCTAGGATGGACTTACGAGTTTATTTTTACTCGCTAATTTTCATATTACATAAAATGGGTTTTTATTTTTATATTACACATTTTCACGACGGTGAGAAAGCGTCGGTGAGGGAGGGAGAAACAGCGACGGTGAGAGGTGGTGGACTTGAGATCGAGGACAACACTAGGGTATTGGACTGGAATTCACGTATAACGAAACACGATGGAATTAATAGATCGAACCGAGGAAGTAAGAATCCAAACGCGACTTCATTAATTCTTGTTTTACAACTTTCAGAATACTTGGAATGTTCCACATTTATGGAGGGATTTCAAAAGATACATTTTTAATGACAATTCAGTTGATGTTTGTGATCATATATTAAAACTATATATGTTCTACGTACTATTTTTAATATATGTTGGATTTGTGGGGTTCGATCGAGTACAAGTGCGGGGTTGTTGCTTCTGTACTTTTTCTTTCTTTTGGAATAAAACATGTTTCCAAAATTGGTATTACTAATACTTACACTCTTTTAGTCTGTTTGCATTTTTTTTATCTATTTTATTGATTACTACTAAATAACGTTTATAGTTGGACAAGTAATTCGTGTATATTTTTGGCCACCAAGTTGTAAATACAGATAGATAATTGGGTTGTTCTTGCAAATTGAGATTTCTTTGGTTCCTTTGTTTTTTGGAAAATGTATCCCAGACCACATTGGGTCCAGACTAATCCTCGGCAATTTTGAGCCGAAGCCCGACTGCTAAAGCATGCAGCCCGGGGTCGAAGCCCTTGTACCTCCAGAATACGTCCCCCAGGACTCGAATTCGGGTTCACCACTATGTAGTGCCCAAGCCTTACCACTAAGCTAACACTCCTTTGGTTTCTTTGGTTCCTTTGTTCTTGCAAATTGAGTTGTTCTTGTATGAACCTCCCTCTATGTAGAATTAGGTTCAAACAAGAACAAAATCAAATTGCAAGAATGAAGGAACCAATGCATGGACGCCCACTTGCGGCTCACCCACTCGCCTTGTCAGAGCGTGGCCTACACACGCTTTTTCCATCGCAGCACAAAATCACATGTGATTTTCCTGGTTCATTTGTTCTTGCAAATTGGGTTGTTCTTGTATGAACCTCCCTCTATGTAGAATTAGGTTCGAACAAGAACAAAATCAAATTGCAAGAATGAAGGAACCAATGCATGGACGCCCACTCGCGGCTCACCCACTCGTCTTGTCGGAGCGTGGCCTACACACGCTTTTTCCATCGCAGCACAAAATCACATGTGATTTCCTTGGTTCCTTTGTTCTTGCAAATTGGGTTCACGTACGGGGCATTTTCATGGTTTTAACACTCCAGATCCCTAAAATGAAATATCCATGGATTGCGTTTTCATGGTTTTTGCATTTTATAACGCTTTGCGTCCCTAAAACTAACTCCGTCCAAACTTCTGCCCGTTAGAGCCATCATGTTTAGTTATTTTATCACTTTCAATTAAAAATACAGGGACTACATAATGTAATCTACTCTATTACACATTTGATACTAAAATCAAATAAAAAATAATAGCATACTTCATCTTGCTAACCACACACGAGACTTCATCTTCCTAAACCCAAAATTTAAGACCACCGCCCTTCCATCCCTCTGACCACCGCCTATCGCCGACGACCGTTATGGTTTCAAACTTTCAGTTTCAAATTATTTCAAATTCTTTCTCGGTTGTACAACTGAATTTTAAAATGGAATCCAATTTTCCCATAATGCCCTTACGATGCATCAATATTTTTTAATTTAGTTTTAATATTTTCCAAACTTAACGTTTTACATCCTTATAACACGCATCGTTAGATTAGAAATTCAATGGTTGAGATGGGTTTGTAAGTGTACAACAAATGCTTGGTGTGTATTTGATTTTGCCTCATATATATATATATATATATATATATATATAGAGAGAGAGAGAGAGAGAGAGAGAAAGGTTCAAACAAGAACCAAACCAATTTGCAAGAATGAAGGAACCAACAAAATCACATGTGATTTTGGCCTACACCTCGCCCACTCGCACCACCCACTTGCCTTGTCGGGAGAGTGTACTACACTTGCCAAAGGGGAATCACATGTGATTTAGTACAAAATCACATGTGATTTCCTTGGTTCCTTTGTTCTTGCAAATGTGTGTGTTCTTGTATGAACCTCCCTCTATATATATATATATATATAGGGGTGGGTTCAATTGCAAACCACTTTTTCATTGTGAACGTGAGGACAAACGAGAGCGCGCCACGTGTCACTCTGAATTTCGGCGACTTAGTGTTATTCAGACTGAATAACGCTATTTCAGACTGAAAAAGTGGTTTGTATTTCACCTATAGGTGAAAGTTCAAATACAAACCACTTTTTCATTGTGAACGTGAGGACAACCCAGAGCGCGACACGTGGCAACAAATTTTATGAGACGCGCGACTTTTCCCGCGACCTAGTGTTATTCAGTCTGAATAACACTGAATAATAGTGTTATTCAGACTGAATAACACTAGGTCGCGGGCTTTTTGGTTACAAGTCGCGCGTGTCACTCTGAATTTCGGCGACTTAGTATTATTCAGACTGAATAACGCTATATTCAGTCTGAATATAGCGTTATTCAGTCTGAATAACACTAAGTCGCCGAAATTCAGAGTGACACGTGGCACGCTCTCGTTTGTCCTCACGTATGAAAAAGTGGTTTGCAATTGAACCCACCCCTATATATATATATATATATATATCATCTGCGACTACAAATATAATATATTAAATACCTCATTCAAATCATAATCAACTACATTAAATACCACATTCAAAGCATTATCAATTATATTTAATACAATTACAATCCGTGGAAGCAATTGACGATATTAATACGCTTTATGGAGGAAATCAATGCTATTTATGAACAGAATCACATAAAGCAAATCTACAATTAATCTCGACAGGAACCAATGCGATGTTTTTCCAAGATAATCTTTTGCAATCAATAGGAAGCAATGTACAGAATTCAATATTAATGATAGATGAAATCAATGTTGTTTATAAAGAAAATAAAGTTTGCAATTGATGGAACCAACTCACATTGAATCAATCAACGTTGAACCACGGGGAGATGCATAACTTCAATTTTAAGTACAAAAATAGAAGTGGGTTGGGGAGCGATGGTGATTTGATAGAAAAGAAGAAGTTGGCGATTTCATGGGGAAGAAGAAGTCAGCGAGAAGAAGAAGTCATGGTAGAGAGGAAATAGGAAGGGTTGTTGGAGGTGTCTTTGATAAGAAGAAAAGGGTAGGATAGTCTTTTTTTTCCTTGTCCTGCATTGTTCCACGGTTTAATGCGGGACAAAAAAAAAGCAGTTTAGTCCCATGATGTACCAGGTTGTTCCACATTTATTTTCCTCCAAACGTGGGATAAAAATTTTCCGTCCCATGTTGTCCCGTGCTCTTCTGTAAAACAAACGCACCCTAAGGGTTGTATTGGTAGAACAGATGGTAAACTCCATTGAAATACATTGGACCTTTAAGAATGATAAATAGTTATAAAATTAGAGATTGTGAGAAAATATGTGGAAAAGATGGAAAATAGAAATAATATTGAAATTGAGTCTTACCATTAGGATCTTGAGTTGGTCAGCAAGCCCAGATAACATGTTAAAAATTAATCAGAAATTAATACATCAAGCCATCACATGAGTATAATATAGAAATATATGTCAAGAAAATAACTACAGAAATTACAAAAAATGGACTTTTAGGAAGTCCAAATGTCTTGGGCTTGGATAGAGTAATAAATGGGACTTCTTTACTTAGTTTACTACTTAGACAGAAAAAGAAAATCTTATTTTAAATTTGAAAACAATATTAGTATTATAAAATAATTAGTTTTACCGAACGTTTATAATTTAAACTTTTTAATATAATATTTTATATAATTTAATTTAATAGAAAAAATTAAAAGATGTTCTATTGAAAATGTTAAAATAAATTTATAAAATTACAATACATTTTTTATATAAAGGGTTGTGTTTGCTATTTTATACGATACTATTTGTAAAGTGTCTTATAAACACAACTATCCTATATAAATATGTGTTTATAGAACACTTCATAAAAATGTCCTATAAAATAGCTAATAAGCCACACATTTTATAAAATACTTATTAAAACACCTAAAAATGTTATGTAAATCTATTATAATTATTTTATAGTCTGGTTTCATAAACTTGAATTTTATAAAATATTTAGATATTTTGGACCTCTTATTAAACAAAGATTGTGATCACATGGCAATGATACCTAAAAGAAGTAGTTTTACCAATTAACAGTGATCTTTTATTAACTACATCCACCACCGAACCCTCTTGACCCCATTTAACAGTGATCTTAAGTGAGAAACACAATATTTGTTAGTGTACAGTTTGTATCTCCTTATGCATATTATATATTACCTAAAAGACGCCATGTGAATCACAAATACAAAAAAAATGTTTGATGATATAAAAATCACCAACACTTTTTTTTTTTGGACCGCAAAAGAAAGAGTTTATTAAGGAGAAACTAGCGAGGAGCTAGAATATTACAAGAGAGGACAGCATCTACCGGATTACTAACCCAACTCTCCAAATAAGAAGTTTGCCAAACTTTGCACGACACCTAATCCAATCAAAAGCCAAAAATTGTACCTCTCTACACATTTCTTTCTCCTTCTTAAGACTCCCATTGAAGGTAACACCATTCCTATTAGTCCAGATGGTCCAAAGAAAAGCTGCTATGATCACCTTGTATACCTGCAGACTGATAGGATTCCTCGTGTCGGAGCTCACTACTGACCAGAAATCTGATACGGAGGAAATGTTGTCCGGCCACCACGCCAACCATTCCTTGAGATGGGCAGAAACAATTTTCGTCGTGGAGCAATTTACGAAAAGATGTTCCAGACCTTCAGCCGTTGTCAAGCAGAAAGGGCACTCGTCCGAACTCAAAACCACACCCCGCTTGAGAAGATTATCTCTCGTTGCAAGCCTGTTGAGAGAGACCCGCCAAAGGTGAATGTTAACTTTGCTTGGCAGCCAAGAGACCCAATCCGTTTGAAAATTCGAAATCGGGAGGTTGACAGCATCAATCCATTTACGCAAAGACCGCACCGTGAAAATTTTATTCGACTCAAGATCCCATTCCCAATCATCCGTATCCTCTTTCCGATGCATCATTGAGAGTATGTTAATTCCCATCTGACGTAGATCCTTATCGATTCCTTGAATTGAGGACCACGTACCCCGCGAACTACTCGAGAGAGCTGTTCTACTCTGACTCCCATGACAAAAATCAACAACTTTTTTCCACTTAGCATCCGGTTCCACCCGATCACGCCACCACCATTTAGCAAGCATCGCAAGATTAGCGGCCCTTAAGCTTCCAATCCCAAGTCCTCCACAAATTTAATCACGGATCACACAATCCCAAGCCACCCAACTTACTTTTTTCTTGTCAGCTGTCCCACCCCAAAAAACCTCGAGCGAAGACTTTCCAAAGTGTTAAGGACTTTTTTAGGCGCCTTATATAGAGAGAAAAAATAAGTACCAAGGCTCCCCAACACAGACTTGCATAACTGCATTCGACCCCCTATGGACAGAGTTTTTGCTTTCCAAATAGAGAGTTTTTTCTTGAATTTGTCAATTACAGGCTGCCAATTACGCGCGAAATTCATATTTCCTCCGACCGGTAAACCGAGAAACGTGAACGGAATTGAGTCGTCCTTACACCTTAGTTTTCTGGCCATACGTGCAATGTCTTCCTTACTAACCTCCACCCCCGTGATTCGGCTCTTGCTCATGTTTACTTTAAGACCGGAACAAACCTCAAAACACTTGAGGATTCGGATCAGATTCCTTGCATTTTCAGTGTCCCATTCTCCCATGAAGATAGCATCATCTGCGAATTGAAGCAGAGAGACATCTTCCCCCTCATTTCCCATACAGACCCCTCTAAAGATGTTCTTTCTAGTGGCTTCACGTAATGCAACATTTAATCCCTCCGCCGCCAAGATGAAGAGAAAAGGGGCCAATGGATCACCTTGTCTCACACCTTTGCCCATACGAAACTCATTAGTAGGTGAACCATTGATGAGAACCGACATCTTAGCTGTACCAACGCATCCTTTAACCCAATCCCTCCATTTTTTGCCAAACCCCATTTGATTCAACACACTATCCAAAAAACTCCAATTAAGTGAGTCGAAAGCCTTGGCGAAATCAACTTTAAAGATGAGAAGCTTCTTCTTGATCCTCTTGGCCCAATGAATAACTTCATTCACCAAAAGAGGACCATCCAAGATGTTCCGACCTTTCACAAAAGCCGTCTGATTCTTGCTAACTACTGTATCCAAAACGCCCTTTAGTCTTTCCGCGAGTACCTTGGATATTACCTTCGTTACACAACCAATTAAATTGATGGGACGGTAGTCCGCTAAGGAGAGCAGATCTTTAACCTTTGGCACAAGGGTAATAAAGGAAGAATTACTACCAGGGTTGATGCAACAATTAGATTCGAAAAACTTTACCGCGTCGAAAAAATCCTTGCCCACGATACTCCAAAACTTCCGGATAAATTCAAAAGTGAATCCATCCGGCCCCGGTGCCTTGTTTGAACCACAACTCCATACCGCTTCTTTCACCTCTTTTTCTGTAAAAGCGCACTCCAGACTTGCTTTTTGAGACTCCGAAATTTTCTTGAAAAATCACCAACACTATCATCAAACATTTATGGTCGTGTAACCTTAAAAGTATCATTAAGTATTGCATTATGACACATGCACATACGTCCTTCATTAAAATTCAATAATAATTACGAAAAAAAAACCCTATTTTATAAAAGTAAGTTGATAGAAAGTATATATCATTGATCCAGTTTTTGGGAGGTTGAAAATGGAAAGAAGTCCTGTAAGGTTGCAACTCATTATCTTCTTCCGATGCATCATATAAATTTCTATGAATATTGGGATGTTTAATTAATTAGTATCGGGATGATATATGAATTTATGTATGACTACTTGTATTTGTAATGAATCCAGAGGAAGAAGAAAAGAGGAAATTTGATTCGTACAAGTTTTATTCACAATGATTATTTGCACTTCATAATAGTTCGGAGGATGTCGATTGCTTTGATGGTGAAACACTTTATGTACATCTAAAAGATCCATTTCTTTAGTGTTGACATTTTAGAATATCCCATTAAATATATCGAATTCCATGATAAGAATGGGATTACAAGTATCCAATACAAGATTCTTAGTTTCTTACAAGTAAAAATTAAAATAGTGTATGAGAATTCTATTATGGAGAGTTTTAATATAAACTTCATATTCTTTAGATTTTTATCTTACCTTGATCTTGGTGTAAAGTGATATATTTGCTAATTTTTTATTTTATTTTTATGAGTCATGACTTTATAATTATCATTAATGTTAACTTTCAAAAATGAGGTTTTGATAGAAACTATCATTGTAAACATTCAAAAGGATTCTTAATTTCATGACTTGAAGTTGAGGTGATAACAAAAAGTGTAAAAAAAGAGAATCTTATAAGTCAATAAGTCAATAATTCGACCCTTATATATAGCCTTGGTTATTACTGGACCTTAAGAGGTGCACACGGTGGACGTGCCATCGTATTGTTTTTTTTTTATGGAAGAGGTATCGCAGACCACATTGGGCCCAGACTAATCTTCGGCAATTTTGGGCCGAAGCCCGACTGCTAAAGCATGTAGCCCGGGGTCGAAGCCCCCGTACCTCCAGAATGCGTCCCTTAGGGCTCGAACTCGGGTTCACCACTATGTAGTGTCCAAGCCTTACCACTAGGCTAACACTCCTTTGTTTCCATCGTATTGTTCCTCTGTCCTACGGTAGAAATTTATAGGTTTGTGAAAGGTGCAACCGTATTTTTTTAGTAGGTGCGGTCGTATTATTTTAGAATGGGTAACCATACCTCGTAATTGGAAAAATCAAAAAGAATTTTTGAAATCAACCAAACAACGAAAAAAACGCTTTAAATCAACAGCAAAAACCGAATAAGTCCCTAGAAATCGATAAAGAAAACCTCAAAGTCCTTCAAAATCAAGCAAAAAAAGAACTTTTTTGGCTAAAAACACATCATGTGATATCAAACGTGGGTAAAAAGTCGAAGACACGATGATAGAACCGTATGAAAAGAATATGGTGTCATCGTATAAAAAACTTCCTAGGTTCGTCCAAGTTATTACAAATTCCTTAAATGGGATAATCCAATTGAAAAATCTTATCTTAAAGGTTGTAATCAACTCCTTATAAACGTCAGATACTCATTTACATATTTTATTAGAGATGGATTGTTACAATAGTTAAAACAATTAACACACAACCGCATGACAATTATAACCATCAATGGGCAAAATTTAAGAGTACTTACTACTATCTCAAAGTCCAAAGACATTCGTAGGTGTGTGCTATGCATGTTCATTCCTAACTCACTTATGTTTTTTTAAGACATAGCGGCATCGAACCAACGAAGAACGACTACCACGAAAACATACACATGCCTCCCCGATGATATTGGGCATCCACGGGCAATCCACCAATCCGTCATTGTTCCGGCCAGCTTACACTGGACCTAGAGCCCAACCACAGTTTTTGACTGGCTGAGGGGCAGCACAATGAATGGACCAACCCAAAGACAGAGTACTCCTCATGCACTCAATTGACTCCCATTGGGATCGAACCTGGGTAGACTGGGGATCCTATCCACAACCCTTCCTAGGATGTTACCGCCCTTAGGAAGACCAACTGAGCTAGACATGGTTTGTTAACTCACTTATTGCCTTATCATCAAATCAATCTCACATAAATCACAATCACACTAAAATGATTTGTGACTGTGAGAATATATATGTGGAACCCCAGGATTAATCTCCAAAAGAGCCCTTGAGGAGAGAAGGGGGGGGGAGGTTCCAACCGATGTGGGACTTTAACACGCCCTCTCCAACAGAGGCTAGATAGAGAGCCTAGAAGGGTCACGAGAGGACCAGAAGAGGGCCAGGAGAGAGGCGGCATGTTAGTCCCTAGAATGGTAGACCTTGGCTCTGATACCATGTGAGTTTGTGGGTTCCAACTCAAAACCAATTGGCAATGAGTGGAGTAGCCCAGGACCCTTATAAGGACATTACAAGTTCACTTTGTGTCCGATGTGGGACATTGCTCAACACGCCCCCTTCACGTGTGGGGTTCTTTTAGCCTAACACGTGGATACTTTGGGTTACGTGGACTCCGTGCGGCTTTTTTTTGACTAACCACGGGTGAACCTTGTTCTGATACCATGTAAGTTTGTGGGGTTCCAACTCAAAACCAATTAGCTATGAGTGGAGATTTGGTCCAACTCTAGCCGATGTGAGACTCTAACAGTGACATCAAAATCAGCAAAACAAATAATACAGATCTTTCTATCAATTATATTTGTCATCACTCATCAGTTGTAGATAATTCGGTATATATATATATGAGAGAATAAGCGATGGAAGTTACATTATAATAAAATGGGTGTTGCTATAGAGACACCTATCTATTAATTATAGGGTATATAATTATCTTTGACTTTAATCTAACAAGCGTTGGGAATATAAGTACAGTAAATTAATTACATTTTCACCTTATTAAATGCATGTCTATCTTAATAGTAATCATTAAGCTTTTAAACTTACAATGATAGGGTTTTTTTTTTCACTTTTATAATAATAATAATTATAGTTACGTTTTAAATAATTTCTATTTAACTGATATTACTTAATTGATTTTGTTAGTATATGTATGATAATATTGATTTTACCAGTACCTTTTTTTTTCTCTAAAAAAAGATATATAACAAGATTAATATTAATACAAATTACATATGTTTTATTATAAATTTATGAACCTAATATTTTTTTTCTTAAATGTTATGTTGGTTTTTTTTTCTAAATTAATAATTATTTAACGTTCATAATTTTAATATAAATGAAATAAGTTATATGTTGTAAATTTTTATAAATTAAGTTTATTATAAAATTGTCTGTTTTAACAGTTCAAGCTAATTTAAAATTTGATTTAAAAAAATAGTTATAAGTGAATTAAAATGTACAGGTTGACTATATCTTTTATGTTCTTGAATTTCAATTTTGTTATCTTTTGTTACATTATAGCATCTTTGATAATTACTTGTTATTAATAAAAAATGATTATTTAAGAAAATTTGATTGGATAATAGTTTTTTCTTATATTTTATTTATGTTTTAAAACTTAAATAATTTTTATTTTTCTATATTAACAATAAATAATTTTCTATATAACTTTTATT
>CM058047.1:7669574-8008871 GCA_030169165.1 Centaurea solstitialis | reverse complement strand
CTCACATGAACCAAGAAACCACATTTGCACTCATAAATGTACGGACAGGATCATAGAGATAAGTATATAACTACTAATAAAGGCATTTATATCATATGAAATTGAGTCTTAAAACACAGGGATGTCAAGTATCATATGACCAAGAAACAAGTTGGTGCTGACATTGGTCTTGTAAGAGAATTCCTTTAGGTAAGAAAACATAGGTGGTAAATCACAGGGAAATAGCAGTGATCTACTGTTAGACATCGTTAAACATTATTGAAGATTAAAAAAACATTTTTTAGTGTTAAACATCTATAAATTCATGCAAAAATACCAACCTCTTTGAGAAGTTTAAGTGCACATACAAATATGCCCAAAAAATTATACAAGTTAACTGATTTTTTAAACCATGCACAGGCATGTGACCCATCGCCTATTCGTACATACCTCACTGATTACTTCATTAACCATTTGTTTTGCAGCCTCAATCTGATCGCTAGTTCCGTCTATCTGTACAGTCCTCTCCGTTGATGTATCACCAGGAGGCAGGTGTAGTGGTATCACCTGATACAATGTGAAATATATTCAAAACATTATAATCTAGAAGCATTTTTCTTATATGTTGCTTGATTTTTCTTATATATTGCTTGAGTGAAAGAGGATACTTTAGAACACTATAAGGAAATACAAGCATAAAGCGCCATAAAAGGATAAGCAGAAGATAATATGTCGTAAGCCTGAGCAAAATTCAATGTCAAACACCTCAGGAAAAGAATAAACAATTGGCTTGCTTTTTTTACCATATATGAGTTTCATTGGGGGTTTACTTCATATGATGTAAGATAAAAAGATGTGATTGTGAGTCCCGTTCACTTTACGTGAGGAGAAAGAAACATGGTTGTATGATAGATAGAAGAAATTTGGTTTTGTAGCGTGCTGAGGCTTACGTGTAATATTAAACCTTACATGGATGAGGCATAATATGAGACGTACTGAGGCTTACGTGTAATAATTTTTGCAACTTCTGAGCCAGGATTTTGGTTTTTAGCATAAATGAGTAAGGTATGAGTTTTAATTTGCTTACACCAGCTTTTTGCAAAAAATGAAACATATATGCAAAAAAAACCTAACACAAATATCGTCTCTAGAAGTCGCAAAAATTGCATCTCCAAGCTGGAAGTAGAAAAAGATTGCAGATGCCGTAAAAAGAAACGCAATGATGTGAAGCCAAAGAAAGTAATACGGAAATAATGAGTGTTTAAAGATGGTTTGGTCTTGCAATCATGCTAAGAGCCCCACTTAATAGATATCTATTTATAAAGACAAACACCAACATCTGACAAAAGCATTTAGCTCATTAAAACCAAAACAAACACCACGTTCATACCATGATTACACTAAAATAAACACATCCAAAGACTTACTTAATGAAGTTATGTTACTAAGACTTGTAACTAGTAACTTTATGATTTTTATGACTTTGATAGTTTGATATGGGATTAAGTCTGGTGATCTTTTAGTATTAATTTTGTTATGTTTTATGTTATGTACTTCTGTTGTTATTGCTGAAGCAGACACATCAAAGCTTGCAATACCAAATAAAACCTCGAGTTTTATAGTCCATACACTATTCCAAATCATGTTATTGTGTTACAATCCACAAGGTGAACATGTTAAACTACCAGCACACATCCTTTTTCTCATCTCTTTATAAAAGAAAGTGTCCTAAATTCTGAGGCCATACCACAATGCCACATACACACTGAAGCCACCTAAAGAATAGTTGACTAAATATACCTGAATACGAGCTCCTGTACTGGCTTGCATGTTTTTTATGGTTTCACCCCCTTTACCGATAACAAGACCAACCTGCAAGCATATCCAAATTACACAATGTCATTACAGAACTCAATGCCACCTGGAACAAATTCCCAACAAGCTGCAATTATATCTGAACATATAATACCTTGTTGTTTGGAACTTGCATCACAAACTGTTCGGCCCCACCTGGCGGACCACTCACCCTTCGAGAAACAATACCAGAACCTCCTGACTCAGCCTGTTTCAAATAGCACATAGATTTAGGCATCTAAATGAATGAATGTTTGCCAAAAGCATAATACAAGATAGTAACAACAAACCCCACAAGCACAGGTAAATAAAAATAGCATCAAAGATAAATGAAAGAAAAAATATAATCCACAAGCATATGACTTCATGGTATCGTAACTAGTGTTACATGGAGGATAGGAGGATAACCAAATACATACCTCTGCAAGCACATCCTTTATCAACTGTTCAGCCTTTGCTATAGATTCCGCAGAACCTGTCAGCTCAACTTCTCTAGTAAGCGAATGGGGATCTGCATCCATATCCCTTGTAACCTGAATCTTTGCTCCAGATTGCAGCTGAAGGTACTTTATAGTTTCACCAGCTTTTCCAATAATAACACCGACCCTGCCATTTGGTATCTCAATTTTTTTGCTTGGGTTTCCATAACCATAAGAAGAAGGCATCGAAGAAGCAGTATTCGACATGGGCTTCTGTCCTATATCTGCATTCATTAAAACATGGATCCATAAGATGTAGCCTATTAAGCAATTATAATTTATTACACATTCAGAAAACCGTAAAAGCAGGGCATTTGGCATGTCATTGAAAACCTCAATTACGAAGAAGCAGTAGTCAACATCAGCTTCTGTGTTAAAAGAAAATTTGACTAAACAGTCATGACATACTTGAAAAAACACGAAAACCAGGTGTTTCGAGTGCTTCATCAAAAACACAAACCAAAAGACAGAGCATCAAACTGAACCCAAATAGAGAACATATAAAAACATTACCATGTCTACTTCTAAAACCTATCTAAGCAAACTTAAGAAAACAATAACCAAAACCTACAGATGGACCATAATGAACTGACCATTCATAGGAAAAGCTTTAAGTTCAAATACTTGCAATAGTCAAAACTAACCACAGTATCAGAACATCAAGAACTACAAATACATCTTTGATCACATACTACTTGGTAATAATTGATGAAACTTAGTAACACTATTCAATGCATAGCACCACCATTCTCCCATAAACCCCTAGATATAACTTCACAACATACTATGTTGTCTGTAATAATCAAACAAACTTGAAAACATTTGAAATTAAGAGACGCTAATAGTTCTGAAACTTCAAATTTGCACATTCTTCATCATAGGGGTTGTTTGTTTTTCATAGGTTACCTCTTAAAACCTCTTAAATCTGAAAATTAAGAGGTTTCGAGACTTAAGATTGTTTTTTTATTCTTAAAAATAGGTCTAAAAGCCTTTTACCATTCTTTGAAATGTTAAGAGGTGCACCAACCACCTCTTATTTTTTAGACATGAAATCAGACTTCAGACTTCAGCTCCCTTAAAAAACATACGACACCTTAAACTCGCATGTTATACAATTGCTGGTACCTGCTCACATTATTCGCAAATAACTTGTCCAATACAACAACACAACCTATCAATTCAACCTTTCTACGTGTAAAATCGCTAACGATAAGCAAGTTAATCAAACACAAATATCACACATAATAAACTCTAAACCCTAGAAAAACGTAAAAGAAGAACGATTGAAATGAAATCAAAATTCAAAGCAGTAGTAATACCAGAGCTACACGTATAACTTGTCCAATACAACAACACGACCTATCAATTCAACCTTTCTACGTGTAATCGCTAACGATAAGCAAGTTAATCAACACAAACATCATACGTAATAAACTCTAAACCCTAGAAAAACGTAAAAGGAGAACGATAAACAAAAAAAAGTATAAGATTCAAAGCAGTAGTAGTAATACCAGAGCTGTAATCTCTGTTATCATTAGAATCAAAACCTCCTCCTCCACCGGCGCCATTCTCGAACTTAGGTCGCTTGGCCTCGGCGTTGTTGAAGAGACGAGCTGCGATCTCCTGCGCCTTCTGTTTAGCGATCTGGATCTCGTCCATGGGGGGAGGGACGCTGTTGTAGGAAGGAGCGGAGTCAGGAGAGAGGAATCCGGTGACACGACGGGCGGAGGACGGCGGAGGTGCGGCGGTGGTGGTTGAGTCTTCGTACTTGCGCTTGGTGGCGGAGTCGCCGCCGGACTGGTAGTGTGGGTCGTCCGCCATTTGTGAGGAGGAAAAACCAAAACCCTAGATGGATGGATGGATGGAAGGAAGAGAGGGTGGGATTTTATTGAAATAATATAAAGTTTTACCCGCTTTAAATATATGGTACCTATTTCTTTTTTTCTTTTCTAAAATAACATTTACGCACTCGTAAGTTAGTTATTAACAGATAAATTAGCTACTAGTTCATAAGCTAGTTTATGAACAAATTATGTTTGGTGAAAATTAGTTTATAAATATGTGAAAGGATCAAAATGGTTAAATGAGTATATTAAAATATAATAATTAATATTAATGTGAATATAATTGGAAGCTTTTAAAAGTTAGCTTCTTAGAGCATCCACAATGGAGGTTCTTCACGGGGTTCTTATTGAGGTTTTTACAAGAACCTTCATTGTGGGACAGAGGTTCTTGTCCAGTCACAGGTTCTTATTGGAACCCAGGTGCTTGTACAGGAACCCGGGTTCTTGTGATACTTTCCTTTTCTGTAATTATTTTAATTATTATATTTGTTATTTCTAATCATTTGTTCTTTCAATAAATCTATAAAACATATATATTGTAAAATAAAACATATATATTGTAAAATAAAACATATATATTAATTTGAAAAAATTAATAATTACAAAAGATATTTTTTTTTTCTTCTTGTAATATTTGACAAATTTTGTAATTGATTTTCAATTATTTAATTAACGTATCATGTTTAGATTATTTTTAATATTTGTATGCATGTAAATCAAAATTAAATGGTGAATTGATAATTAAATAATTATTAATATCTTTTCTAATTTTAAAAACTATATTAAATGTTATATATAGGTGATACCAATAATTCATTTTCTTCACATCTCAAAAAAGGAAAAGGGCATTGAGAATCACAAAAGCTCTCAAATGCCTCCAAATTCTCCATATCCCCGACATTCTCTATGACCGACAATTTTTCCTAGTTTTTCCTACATTCCTCCATATCCTCCAAATTTTCCAAATGCTAGTCAAGTTTCGATTTTTAATCCTTGTCCTCGACACTGGTCAGATATACATATACCAAACCAATTTTTATGTCTTCCAATGAAGTACGAAGAACTATTGATCTCTCAGAAATGATGAAGAGTTTTGTATCACATCACCGATCGAAGACTACCAATTCCCCCCCCCCCCCCACACACACACACACTCGACACAAGTTGGGTTGGATTCAACCGATCAAAATAAAAACATAGAAATGAATGATGACAAATCCAAAAAGTTGATCGATTACCTTGGTTAGTTGAAGAAGACAAGGTGCTTGCAATGGCGTGGTTATGATTAGTAGCGATCCTGTAATCGGTAACGACCAAATGAAGTTCATCATCAACTCCGCGCCGACTTGGTTGAACATATTTGGTCGAATTGAGATTACGAGTGATCAATATTACTATGAACATTTACTCGTACTTTTTTTAAAGAATAATATTTATGTAATATTGCACATTTTTTAATCGTAGTAATAAATTTATATGTGTGTGTTAATTGTTTTCATATATTTTAATAAAATATTAGATTAAAAAGTGAAAAATAATAAATTATATTTGAATTTTTTTAATATATATGTAACATTTAATTTATATAATAATTTATAAATAAGAATAAGGAAAGTGAGGTTTTTGTAAGAACCTCGATTGTAGGATTTTAAATAGGTTTTTAGTTTGTTGAGGTGACAATGATTTTGGCAGGAAAAATTATGGCAAGTGAGGTTCTTAGAGGTTCCACCACTGTAAAATGATTCACGTTTTTGGTATATATTTACCCTTTCTTTTATATTTAATTACATTTTTTATCATTGTAGCTGTTACTTTGTTTCTTTTTAATTATTGTGACGGGTATCTAAATATAATAAGCAATATTTTTGTTTAGTTTTTGATAGACAATTAAAAATAAATAAGAAAAATAGTTATGGAGAACGGGTCTAGGAAGGCTCCCGACCAAATCAAAACTATAAGGAGATGAGTCATGATAAACTCAGATTTGTACCCGCTATATCAATCAGCGTCTAAAACAGAAGGATCGTCTCTTCACCCCATTTTCAACAAGTAAGGAGATCAGAGATTCTCGCCTGGTGCTCGTTCCTTCCTTTCGCAATCGGGCTGACCTACTTGACAACTACGGAGTTCGCAACATAGTGTGGGTTAAGAAGGTGATATTTGGGGAACTAACGGGTTTTGTGTGTTTAGGCCATTTGGCGTCTTCGCAATTTTCCCGTCTTCAACAAAAAAGGAACCCCATTGAGTATTATTGTGTCGGATGTAAATTCCAATTCTTATCTCTGGATTGAAGTTAAATATCGAACAAGTGAGGGTCTCAACCGGAAGAAATGGTGTGGTAATCCTTTAATGGTTTTTGAAGTTTGTGAGTGTTTGGTTTGTTGTTTTACGTCCTCATTGTACTATTTCTTGTCTTCTAGCTCTCGCTAGATCGGTGTTGAAATAAATTTCACCATTCAAAAAATATTAAACATACCCGCCATGCCATGTTCTTCGCAAACTGTATACCTCGCCGACCACCATGGGTTCATCACTTGTTTGTACATCACGAGTTTGTCACTCGCTCATCCCCTTCTTCGACCACCATGGGTTCATCATACCATTTAGAATGTTTCCACCAATTTCTCCAAAATAGAAGAAAATGAGAATATGAGGATTTTAAGCTAATATTTTGTTCCAACAATTTTTTCAAAACTATCTTCAAATGTAGAAAGTAGAAGAGAGAAAGACTTTCCCCCAAATATGGAGAAACCCTAAAAATGATTACCAAGGAAGAGCAACAATAGGAAGCTTTGAAAATGCATATTTAAAGAGAAACAATATTTTAATAGATGAACTTTATTTTAATATTATAATCAATTTCGGATTCTTCAAAATCAAGAACTTTGTATTTTGGAAAATCTGTTGGAGATGCTCTGAAAACCTTTCACAAACTAAAAGGTGATTGTCTTCCATGTTGCACTCAAGCACCTCTTACCCCTTTCAAAGCAAACCTCAAAGAACTCAGGCACCTCTTACCAACAAGAGCCTATCTTTCTCATTTACCTTATTAAGTAATGTTATGGACCATGTTAAGTGTCTCTTACCCGATAAGAGTCGTCTCCATAGCTTACCAAATAACATTCTCAATCCTATGTCTCTTACCACGTAAAATTCTCGATCCTTGTCTTGCTCTCCCGATAAGCATTTGATAAGCAACACCTTACATTGCATGCCACTAAATTCCAAAAAGAAGCTTGACATAAAAACATCATTTTTTCACATCATGACAAATCAAATACTTTGCTTGCCCACATGCCATTAAACCACAAACCATAAAAAAGGGTGTCCACGCCATACCCATACTATTTCCGGCAAATTATAACCGTAAAAAATCAGACCTGAAAAACTCAATGGCCACAATTGTTACATATATTCCACCACATTTGCCAGGGCCTCAACCACTAGGCCACAACACTGTGGTAAACCACAAACCATGTTTCAAACCACAAAATGAACAAGATAACATAATTCAATGCTGCATTCTTGTCTTCCAAAACTACAGCATTTTAACCCAAATTAAGCAGTACCAGTAAATAAGGAAGGAATTAGAGTATCAACAACACATAATTTTCTACAAAAAGCAAGCATTTGTGAGTGGGTGGGTGTCTTATTCAATCCCCCATCTTAACAAAAACAACAATATATAAAAAAGCATACAGAAACCATTGATAGAAAAAGAATCACAGGATCGATCTTCCTAACATAAGCAAGCAGGAAGAACGAAGACACAACTTATTGGGAAAAAGCATACGACAAAAGCAGATGGTATTTGTTTGTCTCACTTGGTCCACCAGTGAAGGAAGTCCTTACGCCTGTTGATCTTCTTCTGCAGCTGGAGAAGTCCATATAAGAGAGCCTCGGCTGTTGGTGGACATCCTGGAACATATATATCAACTGGCACGATCCTATCACAACCCCGAACCACCGAGTATGAGTAGTGGTAGTATCCACCTCCGTTTGCACAGCTTCCCATCGAAATCACCCACCTTGGCTCCGGCATCTGGTCATACACCCTGCACCAATAATCATCACCCAGTTACTTCACTTTACAATATCATATACCCGATGGTATCCAGTAACCCAAAATTCAGACCGAGGGTTCAAGCCTCACCAAGTGAGAAGGGTGTGTGAATTTATTTTGCCATATATATAAATATTATACAGAAAAAGAGGTAGTTCCTTTAGCTTATTGAAATTGGCTCTTCCATTAGCCTATTATAAAAGCTCATATATGAACTTCTATTATATTATGGTTGATAACATTTTATGAAGCTCTTTTTAATCAATTATCCATATATCATGGTGCTTTCTGCTATAAAATTCCAACTACATTGCACAAGAATAGAGCAAAACCATTGGGGAAAGAGAAGACAACCATTATAGCTGGACTAGTAGTAGGTAGAGGTTGCAGGAACTCTATAGGATGATGCTTAAAAATTTATGTAGATGTCTATGGGATAAAGATAGTAACATTCATTGCTACTCATTTACATCAAATAATATATTTCAATCAATTAATTCTAAACTCATCTAAAGAGCTGCCTTTTATTAATCTCAGAATCTATAATATGTGTCTTAAGTTTAACTTAATAATAACGCAGTTCTTCGAATAGAAGCAATTAAGTCTAGTTCCAATTAAGAAAAAAACTGACTATCCCAAGAGATAACAGTTCTATCGAGCAGAAAAAATCAAGACTACCGTCTACCACAAGATTGGGAGTAACCCTGAAGGATAGCTTAAACGGTAAGACCTTATGTTTGCTCCCCAGAGGGACCAGTTCAAGTCCTCTCAGGCCGCCGGAGGTATGTCTAGCCGTTAACTTGAGGGCCTCATAGATCAGTCAAAGTGCGTATAAGCTAGTTCGAACACCCACAATTACCAAACCACAAGATATAATCATGGAAAATACAATGATACTTGGCACTTAGCAGGATCAATTTAGAAATACCAAGGTTCAATGGCTGAAAGCCACAATACCTATATGAATTCAGACACACATAACAAGAACGGAAGTAACCCTGACAGATACCTTGACTAGTAAGTAGCAAGACCTTAGGTTTTCCCCAACTGGGACCCGTTCAAGTCCCCTCAGGGACCACTGACGGATATGTCTAGCAGTTAACTTGAAGGACTCTTTTGAATTAGTTGAAATGCATGTGAGCTGGTCCGTACCAAACACAAGATAGAAAGAACAAAGATGGTTAATCAGCAGGATGCATTTAGAAATCCGAAGGTTCAATAGCTTAAGGCCACAGTATCTATATGACATCGTACAAGCATAACAAGTTTAAAGAAAGAGTAAAACAGCACTCAACATAAGCTAGTGGAAAAATTCCTAGTCAATTATACAAATAACATTTGAAAACTTGGTGCTCACAGCCTTATCTAAGAAAAAAATATGCAACCCACCAAATAAAATGAGCCACAAAAGCATTGGATCAGAATGAGATGTGAAAAAATGTAAAAGCGCACACGTTGCTAAATTGACTGAAGTCTACCCCCTCTAGAACAGCAATGATATAATGTATGATCATATGATCATACCGCAAGTCCACAACATAGCATATCGCCTATTTAAGCCCATTCAATAGTTTAAAATTGAGGGGCGCTTGGTTCGTTTTAGAGAATGGGAATGAAAATGAAAATGGGAATGCAGGTGAATGGGAATGAAAATGAACATTGTATTGATGTTGCTTGGTTAACCCACTATAATCAATGAAAAATTGTTTCATATTAAAAAAGTATTTTCCTCCACTTTGAAAATACAAAAGATGTTCCATTTCACATCAAAAGATGGAATGATATATGAAAAAAAGAACCAAGTAAAAATAAAATTTTCATTCCTCCCAATTTGGTAAGGAATATAAATTAATGGATCTGCAGGAATGATTCTATTATATAATATCAGACCAAGCAATTGTTTTCATTATCATTCCCATTCCTGAGACTACACATATAGATGCAGCAGAAATGACTCCAAGTTCTACAACTCCATGTCCCAAAAAAGTCGATCAATCTGACAGCAATTTTTTTGGCTCAAGTGAATGACATATGCTCCAACCCCTAAACGACAAGCAACTAGCAACTACCTCCTATTAGTACCTCCAAAATCAGGTCTACTGCCTCCAAAGTAAACATGGTATTGCCCCTCAACTTTTTTTTCAAAGATAATAAAACAGATGTTATATTAGTATGACCAAATGCCGCCTATGAAGATGGTAGCTATCTCCCTCTATCAACATAGAATATACTATACAAACTTAATCAGCAGACACAGGTTGTTCAGCCATCTCAAAAGCATGTGACCCTCAGGGCTTAACAGACCTCCTGACTCATGAGAATCTGTTTCAAAGGTTCTTTCGAGCTTCCCCCCAATACATTGATCAAACCATAAAAATATTAACATCAGCATTCTACCTACATAACACTATACCATCAACTTTTAACGTACTCATACAGTCATGCTGCAAGACATTAACATCAATATCTAACATACACATTGAAACAGCAGTCGTACCAACCATATAGTTGCAACTTGCAACGATTATGAAAAATTCTTGCACTAAAACCTAGGGCCTCCAAAATTTAACGTTTTGATACATTGTCTTTTGCATCTTCTTTCTACAATAAACTTTTACATAAACTTTTTTTCAATCACGAAATATAGATATAGCAATGAAAAAATATTAATCTATTCATAACATTATAACATGTATATGTATGTATTAAATATTAATATGCTCCATCTCATAAAGAAAACATATTAAATATCAACAAAGTGGGACTAGAAGTGTGACTGTAACCTTGACAAGTAGTAGAGACTAAATATAAAAAGTGGGACTAGAAGTGTGACTGTAACCTTGACAAGTAGTAGAGACTAAATATAAAAGAAGTGTATACAGTATATACATAATACTCCTGTGATCTCGAGGTGTATGCCTCACAGGCTTTTCACCAACATGACTTCTACTATCCATCATATAAATTTTCACATTAGCAATTCGACATCACACTTCCAGGGCTTTTCTATAGAATTATCACAGAAAATGAATGCAATAAGAGAACAAGAACTAAACTGTTGGTGGGTGGTTGGGAAAAATACTATCTAATAATGATGAAACTTCCGCAAATGTTAAACCACCTAAGATCATGGTGACTATATGCCTTGATGCATCTGATCATTTCAAGATACTCATCAGTTTTAGAAATCCAAAACAAAGCATTCAAGCAGCATAACCAAAAACCTATCCTTAAAAGTTTTGCACCATCTCCCATTGGCCTTAAGCCCAACTGGTTCCTAACTTCCTACCAATCCCCTTGAACAATATGGCCATGGGAGCCACCATTGACATCAGTTGTTTCCTTGTTAGTTTGTGGTTGCCATCTTAATACAGAAAGAAAAAAGAAGGCCTCCACAAGTATAAACAATCATACAGCACATAGTCATGAAAAGGGATGGAGCGGAGCGAAGCTGAGTCAGACACTTATCGAGCCGGGCTTGTTTAGGCTTTTTTAAGGTCGAGCTCTATCTTGGCTCATTTAGAGCTCGTGATGTTAAGCTCGAGCTCGGCTCATTTAAGATTTATGAAGCTTGGGCTTGGCTCGTTTAGGCTCAGGTATTATTTTAATATTTTTATTAAAATGATATATAAAAATATTAAAAATTAAACATATAAAATATATATTATATCATATATCGAGCTTGCGAGCTTAAACGAGCCCACTTATTGGAGCTCGAGCTCGGCTCGTTTATTAAATGATCTTTAATCTAGCCTCGAGCTCGACCTCGAGAGCTCAAGCTCGTTAAGACTCAGCTCGTTTAAACGATACGAGCTCGAGTAGCTCGGCTCATTTACATCCCATGAAACCCTAGAATCCAAAAACAATAACTAACAGCACATAAACTCAGATTTCCATAAGCAAATAATTGGCATAAAAACAATCAACAAACTACGAATTACAGTCTTCGAGTATACTTGTTCAATGTCAAATATACATACATATACATATATGTAGATACATATGAGAAGGAGAAAAGGGCGTACTTGCGAAGAGCAGGTGCCATCTTGTTGGTGAGAGTTCCAGCCACAATCATACAATCAGATTGCCTAGGGCTAGGCCTGAAAATGATCCCAAACCTATCCAAATCATACCTAGCAGCACCAGTATGCATCATCTCCACGGCACAGCAGGCGAGACCGAAGGTCATGGGCCAGATAGATCCACGGCGGGCCCAGTTCATCAGATCGTCGACCTTCGAGATCACGAACTCCGCCGTCTTCGATAATCCTTCGGCGGAGGCCGTGGAAGGAGGACCTGGACGAGAGTAGGGCGCCGGTGATGAGAATCCCTCGGCCAACGCCGGCTGGGTGGTGTGGATCGATGCGGCGGCGCGTTGGGAGGAGGCCAGGAGGGCGAGGCGGTGCGATTGCCTGGCGAGGAGAGCCATCGGAACCCTAATCGGAGAGAGAAGAAAGAGAGAGAATGAGGGTTTCAGATGAAGGGTTATTGTTTTTTGGGGAAGAAGAAGAAGGAAGAAGAATTTGGGGGCGTGGGTTTTTTAGTTGATCTGGGTCGGGTCGGGTCGATTTCTCACAACCGTTTGGAGTTTTGCTAATTTAATGTTGAGCTTAAAAATGATGGATGAAATTGGTGTCTTCGTGTTTAAATGGATGTCATAAATCAAAAGTCTTTCCTAATAAATGGTGGTCTTATGGATATCATAAATCAAAAGTTCTTCCTAATAAATGTTGTTTTTGCGTTGCGTTGCCTTACACGACGTCAAGGGTGTGTTTGGTACGTAGAACAGAATGGAACAAGATATGACAGACCAGAACAGAACAAACTTGTTTCATGTTTAACAACCAAAACTAAGTAGAACAGGATAGAACAGGATAGGAAAGACCGACCTCACATCTCTTCATTTTTACAATTCTAGTCATTTTACATAACTAAACAAAAATTGCCAAGCACTAAAAACAATTTATCAACTTATCACGTTTTGATATAATAATAAGCTAATTCAAACGCTATTAATGAAACATCAAAGTAGTGGTAAGGTAACATCCTAGGGGACTCAGTGGATGGTATCACTGACTAAATTCGGCGTTTTAGACTAAGTCTGGCCACAAGATGCGCACGAAGGGATTCGGTCCTTTAAATCCTTCCAAATCTTGAATGTTGATTCATCGAACATAATGCTTTTGACTATCCTTTGAAGACTAAATTCATGATCCAGGAAATGAGAATATCGTTATTTCTCTTCCAGGCAATAACAAGATTTTGATTAAATTCATTAGGTTTTACAAGAGACCCATCGATGAAGCCTATTTTGTTCTTTGCCGACAAGGCAATCATCATAGCACGACTTCGTGAAGTGCAGTTGTCACCGGCTAACACTTGAGAAACCAAAACGATTCCTGGATTATCTTAATGATGCAAATAATACGGATGCATCCTGTCATCAATTGCAGAATTCTATGAGGATGATGAAGAAGATGAATTCATTACAGTTTTCATCAAGATTAATCATTCGAATCTATCAAAAATCAAAAGATGGGTTGTCTATGCAAAGAACAAATCGAATAAGAAAACGAAAATAGATGCAATAAAAAAACAATGATTGAATTTGAATGAAAGATGAAAATATATTGAATCAAAAATCAAAAAAAAGAGAAATGCATAGGAATTGCTCTGATACCATAACACGAACAAGAAGAGAAGGCTCATGAATTCATGTATTACATGAGAAAAAGACATAGTACAAAAATATATATACAACCTACCAGGCTACCACAACCCACTAATAAACTAAGCACCTAAACAAACTAAACTAAACAAAACAAAAGCAAAATTACCAAAATGACCTTTGCAATCTAATAAGTCATGTTGCTAGTCTTTGCTTCTAATTCTGTGGGTGCTTTCAGTCTCTTCATCACCACCTGCAATTCTCATCATCTGCATCTCTAAGTACATTTTTTCAACCATCGGCTTCCATAATCGAACTCTTGCATTTATAAACCAGTTTGACACCTATATATACATCCAGTCATCAACCAATATTTTTATATCGGCTTCCATAATCGAACTCTTGCATTCTTTGAGAACCCATATTTTTGTTTAAAAGTGGAACTACAACGTATACGATTTATAGAACGCCAAAATGTTTTAAGTGCTCTAACATGCTCTCTTATAAACACTCAATAAGTTTAAAAGACGTTTTTGGACATATTAACAAAAAAATCTATGATATTTAATAATAAAATAAAGTTTGGTAGTAACTTTGACACTTTGAAAAAAGTCTATAAAACACACATTTTTATAAAATACTTGTTTCTGTAAGACATTTGTTTTTGCAAAATAATGACATAAGAAGTAATGGAATATTTTATTTCAAAAACATCCTAAAAAACTCGTTAAGACGATCAAAATCGCCCTGTGAACTTATAGGACATATAATTGTTTGGTGTTATAATTTTAAATGTTATAACTCGGTCTTATGCTAGACATTTCCGGCGTCCTATAAACCTGATTTTGTTGTAATGATGTATTAAGAATAGTTTGATACCTGGCTTTTCGTTAATCCACTTTTATAAGCCAACAACTGTTTCTCCGAATCCTTCGGATACCTACATTCCACGCAGACTCAACTCGATTAGATTCCAACACAAACATTAACTTTTAATTAATGGCAAGTAAACGAGCTTACGGGTGAAGAAAATTTTGAAAGATCCATTCTCGCAAAACGGAAACCGATTTTTCAGGCAAACCTCTTTGTGGTCTCCACAACTGTTGGCCTTTTCCGATTTGCTGCTGATGTGCCCAACGCTTTCTTAGAAGAGACGATAATTCGGATTCCTTTGGATCAATTGCGTTAGAATCGGGACTAAATGCAAGTATTCGATCACATAATCTCTTCTTTAAGTTGCTGTGGAAAACCGAGATCGTATGAAGAGCGAAAGAAGCATGCATCTGTGGATCCAACACGGTAACAACATGGAATGCTGACTTCACTCTATGAATCTCATCTAAGCACTGGTTGAATTGTTCATCCACCTGATTAATACAAAAATTATTAAAATTATGTGTCTTTAGTTTACTAGATCAAACAAATAAGTGTTGTATGTGTAGGATAATGAGAGGCAGATTGAGGAATTTTATTTTGGAGTGGTATAACTAAATAAACACCATTTTTTATTTCAAAATTTCCTATATAAACCATCAAAGTTTAAAATTTTATAGTTTTAATGTGAAAAACTTGTAACATACTTAAGGCTATGTTTGACAAATTATCTGATAAGTTGGTAGCTAATAAGCTAGCTTATGAACAAATTATGTTTGACAAAAACTAGCTTACGAGTATGAAAGGGTATCTTTGAATTTAATAAAAATAAGCTAGCTTATAAGCTAGTCCATCAAACATGTACCATAAGCTAGCTTATAAGCTAGCCTTTTGAAACGCTACTTTGAGTAGCCTTTTGGGAGTTTTTTGTAACTTTTTCCAATTATACCCTTATTAATATTAATTATTAAATTCAAAGATACCCCTTTTGGTCATTTTACATACTCATAAGCTGGTTTTTGCCAAACATAATTTATTCATAAACTAGCTTATCAGCTACCAACTAGCTTATCAACTACCAGCCAGCTTATCAGCTAGTTTGCCAAACATAGCCTTAGCTTGGAGGTTTTTTGGTTTTACAATATAGGTCCACCCCTGTTTTAGATTCTTATTATACTTTTAAAAATAAGAGTGAATTGCAATTTTGGTCCCTGTGGTTTACCGATACCAGCATGTTTGGTCCCTACAAAATTTTTATTGCAGAAAAAACATTGTGGTATGCAATTTTGGGTGGTTTTGGTCCCTCAAGACTAACACCGTTAGATGTGTCTGTTAAGTCCCTTCCATGTGCCTTGCACATGAGGGAATTTCAGTCTTTTTTACAAAAAACAAAGTACAAGGATCAAACCTGTAATTCCCAAATTCATCCCTACTTCTTCTTTTTACCATCACCATCATCATCATCCCCTTTACCACCTACCTGCAAACCAACCCATATTCTTCTCCTTTTTTACCATCATAACCCTTCTGATGTATTCCCCTCCCCTCCGACGACGATCCATCCGGCATATTCCTCCTCCGAACCCTCCGGCTACGATCCCTTCGACGTATTCCCCCTCCCCTCCGTCGATGACACCTCCGACGACCCCGACGTATTCACGAAATCGATCCAAGGTGAATGGTTTATAGGTGAGTTCAAGATCCCTATATCTGCTCAAAAACCGATCTAGAGTTTGCTTCTTCCGGGTCTTCTCCCTTGCCATCGTTCATCCAGGCTTTGCAAATCTGCAAGTCTGTGAGTTCAAAGCATATTCCGGCGTAATCCCAGCCGGCGACGATCCATCCGACAAGGATCAGATCTGGGTTTTCTTCGATCACGATCTGGGTTTTCTCTGGCAAGGATCAGATTCCAACGACGACCCCTTCGCCGGTGACGACCTCTCGGGTTTGGGTTTCTGCTTCTAATTTCAAACGACATGGATTAGATTTGCTTCTTCTCTACCCCTTTATGTCTTTCATTGCTGGTTTGCTTTTAGATTTTTAGGTTTGATTAGGATTTTGATTTCTTGATTGGAATTCATATAAATTTGTATGAGGATATGAATGTTTGAGTTTAGAGATACAATTTAGGGTTTTGATTTTTTTATTGTGGTTTTGGGTTTGATCTTGAATGTAATTTTCTGGGGTTTTGTATAAAGTTTTGAAGTTTTATAGTTAGTATGAATTTTTGAAGGTTTTTTGGGTTTGCATGAAGGTTTCTGGTTTGAACGAGTGGTTTACGGTGGTTTGTGGTGGTTTGGAATCTGGTTTTGGGAAAATCTTGAAATGATTTTGGTTTTTGCAGGTTTCAAAGGGGATGATGATTGTGATGGTAGGTGGAACCATTTAGAATTACAAGTTTGGTCTTTGTACTTTGTTTTTTGTAAAAAAGACTGAAATTCCCTCATGTGCAAGACACATGGGAGGGACTTAACAGACAAAACTAACGGTGTTAGTCTTGAGGGACCAAAACCACCCAAAATTGCATACCACAATGTTTTTTCTGCAATAAAAAATTTGTAGGGACCAAACTTGCTGGTATCGGTAAACCACAGGGACCAAAATTGCAATTCACTCTAAAAATAAAACATTCTCATAATTTTTTTATGGTATAATTATGAAAAAAATTATATGACTTATCAAACGTCTCATATAAAAAAACTAGTGACATTGTTTATTTAAAAGTGTTTTAAAAAGTTGTTTGTTAAGAAGTCCAAAAACATACTACAAACTAATGATAACACTTGCACATAACCTACAATTGTATGATTCTATAAAACAATTTATATATAAACCAAATTTTGTTGTAGCAATATGACTAAATACCTGTTGTAGCAAAACCAGCAAATGTTTCCTTATTGCTTTGACTCCTAGTTCTCTTAATTCAGGATGATTTTCACCCTCAAATCTGTTGTTGCTATCATCAAAACCCATATGTTTATGCCTCCTTTTCTCGACATTTACGAGAGAACACGTCGTTAATTCCGAAAGAATTTCACGGATCGTATGAAGATACCTTTTCGATCCAGATTGATGACTTTCCGGCAATACTTGGATCTGCTTATTATCTGTATCAAGATTCAACAACTGCCACCCGTTACTATCTGAGCTGAGACTAGAGTTGTTTTCAGACGATACCCACGAGTCCATTTGCGTCTGAAATCCGGAAAGCTCTTCCGGAGGTACAAAGAACTGGTTTGAGTCCCATTCCGTATTCATATAATCCACATTCATTCGATCGAATCCAAGATCTTCATAGGCATCATATGATGGTGTTTGATGAGTGTTGGGAATTGATGGGAAATTTAATTGAGTTATGGGAAACATGGGGATGTTAGTTATTGGGAAGCTTTCATCTGGAATGATCAAATTCTGACTAGCCATGCCCATTGCCATATTCATTCCATAGTTCTCCATTATATTCAAACTTTGAACCTACATCACCAAAAAAAATTTAACACAAATTCAAACTCATGGAAGATATGACTTGTTATCTCTTTCATATTCCTCTAATCAAATTCCAACATGTGTAAAGGTAGGAGGCCAATAGGTGTTGTGTAGGAGGTATCTAGTTATGTAAATATAGAGGAAGATTATGTAAAATTTTAGAGAGGTGTGCATATATGATATAAATTAGAGTAAAGTTCTCTTTCGGTTCCCAACGGTTTATAAACCTCAACTTTGTTTTAACAGATTTGTACCTCACGTTTGACACCTCACAACAATATTTGTTCCTTCTCCTAATGACTGTTAACTTTTTCCGTTAAGTCTAGCTAGTTAAATGAGGGGTATTATAGTCATTGTACTCTTGATAGTAGAAAAGGGTACTAATTCATTTCTTCATCTCATAATTAAACTTAGAGAAGCCGCTAAAACTTTCATGAGGTTTCTGAGTTGGTCGTGTTACTATACGCCTAACCCAATTTCTACCTAATAGATTCGGTTTGTCCTAATTTTGTATTGATTATAAGTCAGGGTTTATTACAAGTTATTTTTTCCAAGTTTTTTTGGGTTGGATTAACTAGATTGATTGGGTTAGTCGATTTTTTGAGCAACCAAGTAATTTGTTCCTAGAATAAGGAATTGACAACTTTACCATATTAGATTAAATGTTCAAATATTAGATTTCTCATGCATACTTACTAGCTAGTGAATTAGCAATGTTACATTACATCAACTAATGTTAGATTTCTTTTTGAAGTATAGCTACATGTAATATCTTTGTGAGCACAGACTCCTAAAGCCATCATTTTGTGAAAATGCAGAGGAAAATACTTGCATGCAAAAACTTCTTGTTGCAACTATATAAACTCATTTATGAATGTGTATATATAAAGACAGATCTAATTGAATACCATAAATATTTTAATAATTGTAAGACTTAGTTTATCAAACATTCATTACAAACATTGAGGTAAATATCATAACAAATATAAGAACTATTATAACTAATAAAAATACATGGCATTTATAATGATTAACTGTATAAATAATTTACAAATAGTTAGATTCCAGATTTTTCAGAAAAGAATAATTTCAGATGATTATTATGGTTTCTTATCCTAGTGGACCCTTCAAAACAGTGTTTAGAGGAAAAAAAATCCACACATTAATTGATTATATTATCTTCATTGGTTTATATTTATATATTGTGTATGTATTGAGAAAAACATTTTCTTTTTATAAATTATTATCCACGTTTTCTTTTTATAAATTTAAGAAAAGCAAACACAACATTAAAACGTTATTACATTTTTTAATCAAACAAATTCAATACATCATCATATCTAAAAGTAAGGTTTGTGGAGTATATAAACATACCTTTATTGGAGGTGTACAAAACGTTAATTTTCAAAAAAACTACTAACTTGCAAAAAATATTTGGGGAACTTTAGTTACACGTCACCGTCTTACAAAATATACTATGGAAGTTAAAATAGACATTTTATTAATTAAATGAAAAATGAAATAGAGTGATTTACTGAAAATGTTAACATATATTTGAAAGGAAACCAACCTTCAAAGAATAATGGAGGTATGAAAGATGAAGAGTAGCCTTCAAATTAAACCTTTTTCTTCTTCCCCTTCAACCCACCCTAAGACAAGGAAGATGAAAGAATGATATTTGATTTGGTATATTACTTGATTGTTATTTTAACAGAGACATGAGATCATGTAAGATAACACAGTTTTCTTAACATCTGAAGAACACATTTGAAGCTCTTGACGTGTTTTTTAATCTCGACGAACCTTAACAAGACAATGCCTATTACAACAACACATTGGACCTTTACAAAACCGAAGCTTCTCATGAAGAAAACCCATATGTTCACACAATTAACCTTCATAAGAAAAATACACCAAACTTTCATAAAAAAATGATTGTTCGTAGAATGTCTCAGATCTCATGATGCTCTTACGTGATCCCGATCTTAAATCCTAATTTTACACAATAATACATTTACTTACAATATTATATATTCCATTTCTAATATTCAATAAAAACAGTTTTTTTTACCGGTATAAGTAGTAACCCTTTGATGTCGTATTTGAATCTAAGCAATGAACTCAGCAAGTTGTCTTAATGGTATCCACGCAACTATCCCGAATCCACAAGACGTCCTATGCCAAATGTGGAGATCTCTTCCTTTCTGAATGCTAGGTAGTGTTTCCAACTCCTTGGAAGAATGGGAGAGCTTCTTTTTAGTGTGTATATATATATATATATATATATATTGAGAGAGAGAGAGAGAGAGAGAGAAAGAGAGAAAGAGACGAAAAGAAGTGATCTTATGAGCAATTCTTTAAGGGGAATTATAAATGGACCTCCCAATTAGAGAAATAGGTAAGTTATGTGAGTGCACAGGTGGGTCCCAGTATCGGGGGGTCTATTTTTTTGTGAGTGCATGAAATATTTAAGGGGGTCCATATAACAACATCCTTCTTTAATCCTTCAAAAAGCATTTGTATAACTTATTGTCTCATAATGGCCTATAAAGGTGATCATTTGCGGGCCTAGTATTGAAAACCCAAGTCTATTCTTGCGGGCATATGGACTTGCCCACGAGCCTAGTATTGAAAACCCAAATAAAATTTAAAATTTTATACTACGTCGAGGGTTCTGGGTTTACAACTTGTAATCTGCATCATCTTCTTTTCGCGTTCGGTCCTCCAGTTGTGATACATGGCTCGTCAATTATTTTAGTTCCTAGTCGTTTCTTGTCTGGCTTTAGTTGTTCTATTTTTTCCTGGTTTACTTCGTGGTTTTCGTTGTTGGCCTTATGGCTGGACTTTGTTTTGTGGTTCATGTTTTTTGGTAATAAAAATTGCTTTGTGCCGTCGCAAAATATATATATATATATATATATATATATACAAAACATAAGCTAACTTCTACGATGGTTTATTTTTATTAACAATGTCTGACTTATCAAATACAATACAAGTATAACATAATCCATATTTATTTATTTCCACATAAGCGAATAGAAATTGGGATCTTTAGTCTAGACAACAAACGTTAATTAACTTGGTTATTCTCAAATAAAAATAGTATTATTGATTTTTCTTAGGTATAATACAACACTTATGAGATCCAATTTTAAGTATGGTTTATATCATTTTTCTTAATTAGATTAGGATTAAAACAGTATTTCATATTAATTTGTTCTTTAACGTGTAATATTGTCTTTTTGTTTAAACCAAAAAGAAAATTTCACATATAATTCTTTGAAATTGTTGAATTTATAAATTAATATTTTTAATCATAACGAATAAAATCATCTAAAATTTTCTTAAAATATATTCTTACGAATTTATAACTCTTTTCATCTATTTATTGCTTAAATATATAGTAATTAATAAAAAGAAAAGAACATGCCAAAGGAAAACAATAAATAGGGCCACGATATCTAATGTGGAGATTTGTCACTGCAAAATTGAAAGTGTAAAATGGTACTTGCTTGTCTTATTCTGCTTTTTTTTTCTTTTTTTCTTTTTTTCTTTTTTCTATTTTTATAGAAAAAGCATGAATCTATTAATAAAAAAAAAAAAAAAGGAAGATCATGAAATTTCCATTCTAAATGAATTGAAAGGAGTTATATTCAAATAAATAAAAAATTAAAGACGCAAATTTAAACAACCAGTTGAATGAAACTAGTTAGATGTTTTAAAAATAGATTAAAGATCCTCAATTGTTTACTACATTATAAATTATTGATTGATCTATGATTGTCGGGGGTTTTATTGTTTATAATGATCTTCTTCATGTATCGTCTTTAAAAACTGTTTTTTTCGTCTATGTGGTTTTTATTTTGCTTCAAGTTTCGTTTGCCGATGTTAAAATGAGGCCATGGCTCATCTAAAAAGTAATATCGGAAATTACATATTTGGTCCTTATGGTATACTAATTCTTACATATTTATCATTAAATTACGTCGTTTACTTTTTTCTTTTTTATATATTAATAACACACATACACGCACAAATATATAGATGGATAGATAAAAATGAGTGACCACTTAGGGGCTTAAATTATATTACCATGGTAAAATTAGAATAAATGAAAATAAGTTAATATTTATCAACTATTTTCTACTATCTTATATTTGTCTTTATCTTTTATCGAAAATTTATAGGCTTCCAAATTACCAAAATTGTTTGTACGATTCCTCTGTTTTTAACGATGATGTGATAACAATTTTGTGTGTGTCAATGTGTGTGTATATATATATATATGTACGTTTTTAATTTAAATATTAAACAAATTTGATTGATTTAATAAAATATAAAAATTAATGGAAATATGTAATGGTAAGTATATTTAATAAATAATACTAATTGGTTGGTTTAAAATAAATCTAAATTTTCTCTTAAAGTTAGTTATTAATCTGAAGTCCAATGTAAAAGTTTATGAGTTTAGAATAAAGTTTAGTTTCGCTTAAAATAAATAAGAACTATAAAGCGACGGGCAGATCGATTTCCATGATTAGTGGTGGAACACAAAAGTAAGCTACTATTATGTGTTATAGAGTTCATACTATGGATCAATGGCTAATGAGTTTTCCCAGCCGTGATGTGTGTGTGTGGATATGGCCCTTGATTATACTAGTTATATTTATTCACTAGAATTTACATTTACAGTCAATAGATAATTTTCGACTCTACGAAACTTATAGAGTTGCCCCCATTATCCAATATCTAATTTCAGTTATAATCAGAAAAAACTATCCCATTTTTAATAAAATTGACTTTTATACCTAGAAATTCTTTTGCATTAGTCTAATACTTCGTCAAAAATAAATAATGACAAACTATAAATATATAATTTTCATCAACCAAACTTTACGAAGAAAAAAAGCTGCCGTCATAACTTCCAAATATCCATTTCTAAATCAAATACAGTATTTCTTGTATCCGAATAAAATATATTAATTTCAAATAATAACAGCAAAAATTTTATAACCACTCCAAAAAAGATTCCTTTCAACAAAAAGACCCACTTAAAAAAGATAAATTATTACAGCTTCTTTAAAACAACCCCTAAATGTACACTTTGTAATTTAGTTTTTTTTGCCAAAAAAGTAAAGGCTTATGTTATGAGAAAGTGATAAGAATCAAAAAATATGTGGCTAACATAAGGAGAAGTTTTGGAGGCATTTGATGTGGGGCCAGTAAATCCAATTAAGAGATCATTGTTGCAATGTTAATGATGCATTCAATGAGTGGCTTGTTTTGGAGCCTACCCCATTCATAATTATTTTATAGTAACTTATAGTTTTGGTCCCTAAGGCCGTGACTAGCGGCAACAGCTTCCAACCCGTCGGTTTTGGTGGGTTGGACGGGTACCGCTACGCCTCCAGCGGGTTCAGCAGGCTGAGGGCCTGAGCGGCATCTCCACACTGCTGCGGGATGTTGATTTTGTGTGTGTGTTGTGTGTGGTGTGGTGTATTTTATTTAAATAAAAAGTGAGAAAGTTGGGAGGGTTGGGTACTCCATTTATCTATGAATCATCGTTTTCCCAACCTAACCACTACCATCCTCTACCCATAGGGACCAAAAGAGTAGTGTATTATGGCTTTCGGTCATCTTATCAAGTGACCATCGGTTTCTACAAATATTACCCCCGACATCGGAACCCGATTTCATTCTTCTACAAACTAACACACATACACACACATAACCATAAACACAAAGTCCCCTCTCACTTGTTGCACTCATGATGCCCAACATTGCTATGACAATGTGAACCCACCAGTAGAGTTGATACCTATAGATACGTTGGTCGTATGGTCGGGTAATCTAGATTAAAAAAAACACACCAAGGGGAGGGGGTAATCGTTGAGGAGAGTCAAGCAAAGGAGAAGATGAACATAGCAATTTGCCGAGTTGGTCTAGAATGCAGTGCAAAATGTTATGTATAATTGTGAGGAAGGTGTAGGTAACCGGTGAAAACAAATATTAGGGGTGGTGAGAGGGGACAAAAGGATACTCATGTGATATACATTACACAATAAGTAGTTTAAAGCATTATGAACATGTGTATGTATATATGGAGGTTAGTAGGATTCCTAAATAGTTTAGGAACTACAGATCCACTATTTTTGTGAATATTCATGATGAATGTCATGATGTGACAGAACATTCACTGTGAATACTCGCAAAATATATGGTTCATGATTTCTAAAATATTTAATGTTCTTAAACGAACCTGTCATACATACATATATATAGGGGTGGGTTCAAATGTGAACCACTTTTTGGTTGTGAACATGAGGACAACCAAGAGCGCGACATGTGGCGGATGACTAGGCGCGATTCATGGGAGGACATTGAATTAAAGGGGGGAACCACACTCAAGCCGCCACGTGTCGCCCGTCGCATGTCCTCACGTTCACAACCAAAATGTGGTTCACATTTGAACTTTCCTCTCTCTTGCTCTCTCTCTCTCTCTCTCTCTATATATATATATATATATATATATGCATAAATTTATGTTTGTCTTTGGCCATTCAAGATTTCACGTTTATATGTTAGCCTTTGATTTAGAAAGGTTAATTATGAAGATCAATATGCTTTCGATTTTAGTGTACTTGGTAAATGGTCATTAGGCTATGTTTGGCAAGCGTAGCTTATAAGCTAGCTGTTGACTGATAAGCTTGCTAGTAGCTGATAAGCTAGCGTATGAACAAATTATGTTTGGCAAAAACTAGCTTATGAGTATGTAAAATGACCAAAAAGGGTATATTTGAATTTAATAATTAATATTAATAAAGGTATAATTGAAAAAAGTTACAATAAGCTCATCATAAGCTACTCAAAGTAGCGTTTCAAAACGCTAGCTTATAAGCTAGCTTCCTGGTTCATGTTTGGATGAACTAGCTTATAAGCTAGCTTAATTATCAGCTAGCTTATGTTTGCCAAACACAGCCTCAGTCTACGGATCAAACCCGTAAGAAAGACATAGCACTACTGCACTAGTTGTTCTACGTAATATGGACCAATTTTTTACAAAGTTTACATATCATAAGTATTTAAACCTTAACGTACTTTTTTATAGCAAGCGTCACTTATTTATTTTCAAATTAATTTCTAACACATTTCATTTTCAGAAATCAATTATTTTATTTTATTAAATATCTTTAGGGACCAATCCGAGAACATAGAATTAGCTTTTAAAATGTCACCTACAAGAGATTATATGATCAAATTAGAAAAAAAAACTTATTTTTTGAACAAAAAATTTTTGTTTCTAAAACAAGAACAAGAGTAATTAAACTTGTTAGATTTTGTTTTCTAATGTAAGAAACTTTAATAATGGTTCCGCTCAAAAAAACTTTAATAATGGTTGTCATATAAGAAATTTTGAAGCTAGTTTCTTGAAAGGTTAATTACATGGGTGTGTATCGAATTTGTCACGTTTTTTCATTGTATGTACTCAACTTTTAAAATTGCCATTGTATGTATCGAACTTGCTAAACTTTGCCATTGTATGTATTGGTTTACCTTCTAAGCAGGTAACCGGTCAATGGCAACATACATACAATGGCAAAGTTTAGCTTTCGTAACCATTGTATGTATCGAACTTGCTAAACTTTGTCATTGTATGTATCGAACTTGCTAAACTTTGCCATTGTATGTATCGGTTTACCTTCTAAGCAGGTAACATACATACAATGGCAAAGTTTAGCAAGTTCGATACATACAATGACAATTTTAAAAGTTGGATACATACAATGAAAAAACGTGACAAGTTCGATACATACCCATGTAATTAACCCTTTCTTGAAAGTAAATAATATCAAAACTTTTGACTTTTATAGTTTTATTGCATTTGATTTTGGTATGGAAAGATTTGTTGTAAATTATGTAATTCTTTTTCTTTTAAATAAACCCACAGGCCACATCGAAGAACTCCAAAGGTCCCTTTTCTATTTCAACTTTTCTTTTTCTCTTTATTGAATAAAATCTCACCTTTTCATTCTCTGTTTTTTTTTTCCTAAGAAGTTAATAAGTATGTTTATTCAACTATTTAGGGTGCTTGGTTAGGGATATTGCAGGGTAAGGATTGAGAATGATAATGAAAACTGTTGCTTGGTCTCATACTATATAATAAAATCATTTTTGCAGATCCATTAATTTCCATGCCTGACCAAATTGAGGGTAATGAAAATTTTTCTTTCTACTCAGTTATCTTTTGATGTTAAATGGAACATTTTTTGTACTTTCGAAGTGAAGGAAAATATTTTTTTAATATGAAACAATTTTTCATTGATTATAGTGGGTTAACCAAGCAACATTAATACAATGCTCATTTCCATTCCTATTCTTCTGCATTCCCAATTTCATTCTCATTTTCATTCCTTAAAATAAACCAAGCACCCCCTTAATAAACAATTAAAATACTCGTTAAGTAAATAATAAGGGAAAAGTTTAAAAAAACCCAACAAACTATGTGATTTTGAACGGTTAAGTCCCTAAACTATTTTTGTGAATGAAAAAATCCTCAAACTTTTCAAAATGGATTAAATACATACATCCTTACAACCATTAATCCTTACCTGCTACTTGTTTATTAGGTAAACCATTTAAATTTCTTTTTATAAAATCTCTTAGAAAAAACCTTTCATAAACCCTAACCGCATCTTAAGATTATGCTCCATCTCCATCTTCCATTCCCGTCGGCCACCATTCAATTCCCGCCGGCCACTAATATTGAAATTAAAACCTCCGACCAACCCAACCATTTTGAATGGTTCGTGTTTTTTTATTTAATTTGCAATAAAGTTTGATATTTTATTTTGATTTAACATAGTTTTGGTTAGATTTTTTTTATAGGATTTTTTTTGGTCTGCTACTGATTCCATGAAATCCATTGAAAACGAAAAATATTTTAATTTTTCATTGTATGTCACATTTTTCAAGTTTTATGAAGATTAAAATGGGTATTTTTTTGTTGCTGCGCAAAAGGAATTTAATTGCAGAAGTGGATGAATAACGTGGGTTTGCTATGTGGTGTAGAATATTAGAATTAGGATTTATTTGTTTAAAAAGGTGTAATAATTTATTTGGTGAAAATTTAGAATAAACTTTAGAAATTTATTTGTTAAAAAGATTTAAGGACTTAATTGTTCAAAACCAAATAGTTTAGTGGATTTTTTTAGACATTTTTCAAAATATAATCACATTAACCTGTTAAACAGGTTGCAAAGATGTATTTAACCGGTTTTGAAAAGTTTAAGGATTTTTTCATTCAAAAAAATAGTTTAGGGACTTAACCATTTAAAATGAAATAGTTTGTTGGGTTTTTTTTAGACTTTTCCCAAATAATAAATACCTACTATAAGTAGAAACTAATATACATACTAATAGAGTGAAGTTTGATAAAAATATGATTCCACTTTTTTTTGTAAGTTCAATATAGGTTTTGCCTAGACTACATCTTTGACAATTTGAAAATTAAATTTCGATCGTTTGGACTGAACTTGAACACAAAATGCCAACGCCTGGACTCGAACCTGGGTGAATGAGACATCCCACCATATCCCTTAGGCTTTTTGCCAGTACATTACCACCCTTGTGGTTAATATAAGTCCACTTGTAAGAAAGGGGTTAGAGCATCTCCACCTGCTTCTGTAAAATGAAGATTATAGGGGTTTTTTTTTGCTTCAATAATTTTCTCAAAACCTTCTCTAAAATAGAGAAAGTATGAGAAAGAGGATGAAAATATCCAAATTTGAAGTTTCTCCAAAGATGATTTCATAGAAGAGAAAAATAGTATTTTATTAGGCTCCCCATAACACGCATCGGCCTCCGGCTCGGGCTATGAGCGGGCTCATCGAGTCATGGTACACGTCGTGCGGGTTCACACAGCGGATTGGGCGGAGGTTCGGCAACCCGATGATGCCCACCCTATCTCTCTTCCTTCCTTCTCACTTTCTCTCTTTCTCTCTCTACGTATATTATATTTAAAATAATAAAAAGGGTAAGGTAGGAGGGTATGAAAAGTTCGTGGTACGAGATTTGAAAGATTGGTGAGGGTTGATGGTAGGAAAGTGGAAAACTGATGTGGTAGTGAAAGGTTGAGGTTTCAAAGTTGTGCTAGGGAAGACCTTAGTGCTTCTAGATATTTTAATAACATAATTAATTGTATTATCTCTAAAGTAGAAAATCTGTTGGAGATGAAGACAATTTTTTTTCTCGAGATTTTTCTCTTAACTTTTCCATTTTGGAAAAGCTATTGGGAGATGCTCTTACGAAAAGACTCTCACATAAGGTTTAATTTTTTTTTCAAACTAAATAACATCTTCGGTTCCTATGGTTGTCATTTTTTTTACTTTTAATCCCTTAAACTAACTTTTGTTAAATAGGTTTGTTAACTCATAAGTCATGAATAGTTCGCCTTTTATTTTTTTTATTTTTTTGTATTTTTCCTATTTTATTCTATAAAAGAATACTTTTTATTATCCCAATCCCAATCATCTTTTCTAGCAAGATGCATATTCTTGAATTCATTTTCTTTAGGAAATTAAACAACTAATGAGACAAGCATTATTTCAAGCTCTCAAATACAAAGGTAGAGAGGTTGTTGCCTTAAACAAAACAAAATGAGCTCACCACTATTGTTTGAAACTCTCTATGAAACAAGATTTGACCCGAAAATCAATTATATGACAAATTAAGAATCTGCAAAGAAATCTCAATAGGTTTCAATCCACCATTATAAACCCATCCGTTTTGTTGAAAGATCAACATATTTTAGCTCAGTTTAAATAGACAATGATGAAAAATATGAAATTAAACCCGAAATATGCTTTTCACCAGGATCTAAAAATGTATGAACTTTACTATACTGAGATTTCTATCCAAAAGAGATAACACCGCTAAGATTATAGTTCTTAGTAGCGAATGATTCAAGAAAAGGAAATGTCAACAAATTTGAAGAAACCAAACCAAAATTATAGTTGACATCAATATTACTGATATATATGGAGGACACCAAGGATTTTTGCAAGAAACATCAGTAAAATTAAATGGGTTGTTCCTAGGTAACCAATTTTGTAAAAGATTTGTGATTTTAGAGAAGATTTGTAGAAAAAGAATTATTAAGTTTGAGTTTTGTTGTGTTTCATTTGTTAGCCAAAGAACATGAATCTTGTCGGAGAAAATTATTGGGGTTCGAGAATATAAAAATATATTTTTTAATAAAATAAATTAGGAAAAAGAGAAGAAAATGATAACACGACGAAAATACTCTTCGAGTTAATGGTTCCATTTAACAAAAGTTAGTTTGAGGGGTCAAAAGTCTAAGACAATTGTTTATTTTTTTTGGAAAAGATACTTCAGACCACATTGGGCCCAGACTAATCCTCGACAATTTTGGACCGAAGCCCGACTGCTAAAGCATGCAGCCCGGGGTCGTAGCCCGGGGTCTAAGACAATTGTTAGTTTATAAAAGAGAAGAAAGTTGATATTTTATAGCAACCACGAGAACCAAAAGTGTAATTTAGTTTTTTAAGTAATATTGGTAAATTTTGTTACCCTTATGGCCTTAACCCCCCTCCCTTCCGTTTGAGTTCATGTTGTGAAACCTTCCATCCCTCGCTTGATAGTGTTTTGGCTATGGTTTTGTAATAAATATCTCGGTTTCTTAATCTTTTTATTAAAGAAAAAACAATTTACCTAGTATTAATTTTATAAATGTTAAGCTAATTCGTCTAAAAGAAAATTGTATAAACAAAATAATAGTAAAACTTGTTATTCAGTTAACCAATACAATAAAAAGGTAGAAACTTACATTTTTTATTAACCTGTCCGTTAAAACGCAAGCCGAATAATCCAGAACCATTTTGGTTCGGATGGTTTATTCGGTTTCAGTTTTTTATATATTCTTAAGGCCTAGGTCACCTAAGATTTGAATATGTCATTGATTAGGAACCTAAGAACCGCCACAACGCATCATGTGTCTTTCTTCAAAATGAGTATTCATCGTAAATAAAACATGGAAGTATTATTCATTGTGAATCCTACATTTACGATCAATATAAACGTGTTATTTAGTGCTATTCATCAAGAGTATAGGATTCATGATGAATATCAATCTATAACTAGTTTATATTAATCATAAATGTTATACTCATGATAATATTCATGATAAATAACATGTCTAATTTTCTATATTCTTGATAAATATAACAAAAGTTGTATTATAATAGTTTATAGGATCCTAAACAATCTTAGTTTTACAAATGCACCTCTATATAACCTATCAATTTATATCTAAATTGTTTGTTGTACTCTACTTGACCCATCCTGCCATCCATTATGGAAACAATGTACTAAATGCTATTAAAGTTTCTTGGCATATTTATTGATTAATATATATTGTCTTTTTGTGAAAAGAAATAGAATTTATGGGTTAGTATATATTTTCTTTTTATGGAAAGTATTTGTCGGTTAGTTTCATAATTCGCTAGAGTAACCAATTGCACGATTTATTTTTAATGACGGCTCTAAAAGATTTACAAATTAATTACGATATAATTCTATCTTTTTGGAACGATAATCTTTAATATTACTTTTGTTATTGGTAATTAACTTTCTCTTTAACTATACTATTGATGCTAAGTTTTTATAAGTTAATTGTTAACTAAAACTATTAAAGAACAAGGGAAGACAACACCTATATCAACCTATTTGATTTCATTGTTGTCCACTTAACATAAAGAAAGGTGGATTCAAATATAGTACAAGATTATTAGTTTAAAATAAAAATAAAGAGAATTAACTATAATTACAAAATTAAAATGTAAAACACTAATAAGTTAGTTCAGATTTTAATGCAATTATAATTTTTGTGTTCTATCATTATTAACCAGTAAAACTCAAATTTAAGCTTCGCTATACTACTGTAACCTTTTATGTTCTCAACAACGATGCTCAGTAGTAGCATAAGATGAATCATAGTGACATAGTTAAGGACCATAAGTAGAAAGAAATAAAATGCGAGTTAAGATACATTAACTTAAAATATGTCGTTATTTTTTGAAAAATGTTCATCTAGATTTTACCTACTAGACTTGATTATTAGCAATTTGGAAATTAAATATGACCGTCTAAGAATAAGCTTAGCCATAAGATGTTAGTGTCTAGAGTCGAACCCGGGTAGATGGGATGTTTTTACCACACCCCCATTGTATTTTTGCCAGTATGCCACCACCCTTGTGGTTTAAGCATGTCGCTATTTATTACCATGTATCTTCAATAAGTGCTCGAAAATATCTTTTTGAAGTCAAGAATGAATTTGCATATCATGAATCTAATATTGATTTTGGATGAACTCTATTAAGGCTATGTTTGGCAAACTAGCTGATAAGGTAGCTTATGACTGATAAGGTAGCTGGTGACTGATAAGCTAGCTGATAATAAGTTGCATTTGGCAAAAACTAGCTGATAAGGTAGCTTATGACTGTAAAATGACAAACAAAGACATGTTTAAAAATTAATAGTATAAAACTTAACAAGGGTATATTTGGAATAAAAAAACAAAAAGTCACATAAGTCACCAAAAGGTTAGTGGGAGTAGCCTTTCAAAAAGCTAACTTATAAGCTAACTTATGGTCATCCAAACATGTACTTGACTTATAAGGTGACTTATAAGCTAACTTATAAGTTAACTTATTTTTGCCAAACAATGCCTAAGTCTACTTGTCAAGTCAATACAACAAAATTGGTTTATATGGCAATATGGCATAAAAAAACATAAATGTCATAATAGACTACTTTATATGATCAAAACTATTATATTTTCCATATAAACATGTTATAGTAAGTAAGTTTATATGATGTTTTTAACAAAAAATTTAGGAGATTTTTAACATTTTTTTTTTTATTTTAAAAATAGATATTAATTTTTTCTGATATTTGATATATAATAGCTTTGATGAGAATTCCTAAAAATAGCAATTGAAATAAAACAACCTTAATTTGATATAATTTATCATTCTATTGTAAACAAAATTTTAATTTTTAACTAATAATCAAATAACTAATTAAAGTAAATGCGAAGAACAAAGAGATGATGGTGGCGTTTGTTTTCTAAGAGGTGCTGAAATCTGAAGTCTAGTTTCACTTCTGAATTTTAAGAGTTAGTGCTGAAATTTGAAATCTAAATCAATTAGACTGTTTGTTTTTATTAACTACCAAACTTCATCTGAAAACACGAAAATTTCATATTAGAGGTTCGTATAATATTTTTTTCAATGTTTGGGATGCTTTCTCTGCTGGGCAACTCACTTTTTCCAACCAAATAGAGTGTAGGTGGTTAGAGAAGTGGTGGTGTGGTGTTATGCTACTGGAGAATGGAGATGGAGGGGGATGTCTAAATGATTTAGAGGCTTGGGTATCACTTTTTCGTTTAGAGGGGTTTTAGACTTTAGAGCCTCTTAATATTTAAAAAAAACGAACACCCTGATTTTGAAATTGTCTAAGCGAATTAGACAAAACAGCCAATTAAGAGCTGAAATATAGAAAACAAACAAGCCCGATATTTAGTTAAGATGCATAGCATTCACATGTTTCTTGAGGGGTTTGCTCACAAGTTGCACGACATCAAAATCAACCTTTTTCCTTTTTAACATGGGATTTACATATGTTAAAATTTAAATTGGGGACGACTAAATTATAATCTAAGCTACCATAACTAATTAACACAACTTTGAATTAGTTATGTTTGGAGTCGTTCTTAATTTTAAATATTTTCTAGAACCAATTTTAGGTTAGGTCTAGCTTGATTCAAACAGAACCAAACCCTATTTAGAAAATTTCAAAGTTTTTTTTAATGTCAAACTAGTTAATGGCCCGTATAATACACGGACGATTTAAACATATTGTTTTAGTTTTCAATTAGAATTAACATTTGCATTATAAAGTTGACAAATAATTCACCACAAATCAAACGTAATATCCAATTAATAATATAAATATGACTTAGTTGATAAAAGAAACATTAATGATTTAGTTTAATCATAACCATTTAGGAAATTATATATATAAAATTTAAATTTAACTTTTTTCAGTCGTTTATTTAAAGTTATTTTTTGAAATTGAGTAAGTAGAAAATAATTATTTAGTAAAAATAATTCTAATTAATCAACGATTTAAATGGAAAAAAAAGAAATTACCCTTACTTTATTATTAAATATGTTAGTTATCTAATAGTTGTTAAAATATCTAAAATTTATAATTTATAATTCTTTTGTCGAAAGATTCGGATTTCGTGAATGATTTTAAAACGGGAGGGATTAAGAAATATATTATGTAGTGTTTTTGATTTGTAGAGATTTAAAAAAATCAATATTTATAAATGATCTATAAAATTAGTAAGATTAAGGGGTGTTTGGTTCATTTTAGGAATGAGAATGGGAATGAAAATGGGAATGCAGGAGAATCTATATATCTATATATATATTAAAAGAGTGTTTTTGCTGATGTCATCAAAATCAAATTAAGTGATTTCATTGGTCAATTAAACAAATCCTATCAAATGATGATGTCATAATCTATTTCCATTTTTTTTTTCCCAAAATTTACATACCTAAAATTTCTCATTAATTTATTAGTTTCCCTTTTATAATTTACATTTTCCATCCTTATAATTATTTGATTAAATTACTAATTACCCCTTAGTTTTTCAATTTTCACTTTACATTCTTATAATAATGTATATGAATTAAAACCATTTAAGTTTTTTGTTTTTCTTTTTTTATAAATTACACCCTTATAATCGTCTCGACGATACATTCAAAATGAGTATAATATTGAATATTTTTTTAATTTATTTATATTAGTAAATATTAAGAATAGATATAAATTAAGTTGTTTACATTCTATTACAATTCTATTGTTGATATTCTTGAAATTTAAAGATTCATATTTTTAATCTAAATTTTTTTATAGATTATTTATAAATAATAAAAGCTATTTTATTTAAAACGCTATTGTTGACGTTCTTCAAATTTAAAGATTTCATTCTTTTAATCTTACTAATTCTATTGATCATTTATAAATAATAATTTTTTTTAAAACCCTACAAATCAAAAATACTATATAATTTATTCTAGAATTCCCCCCCCCCCCCCCCCCCCCCCCCCGGTTTAGAAGACTAAAATATTTAATAATAATAAAGTAAAAGTAATTATTTTTTCATTTAAATCGTTAATTAATTAGAATTATTTTAATAAATAATAATTCTTTACTTACTCAATTTCAAAGAAAGCTTTGAATAAAAAAATGAAAGAAACGTAATTTAAATGTTATATATATAATTTCCTAAATCGTTATGATTAAACTAAATCATTAATGTTTCTTATATCAATTAACTAAGTCATATTTATATTGTTAATTGGATATTACGTTTGGTTTGTGGTAAATTATTTGTGAACTTTATAATGCAAATGTTAATTCTTATTAGAAAACTAAAACAACATGTTTAAATCGTCCGTGTATTACACGGGGCATTAACTAGTAAGAATGAAAATAAGCATTGTATTGAAGCTGCTTAGTTAACCCACTATAATCAATGAAAAATTGTTTCGTATTTAAAAAATAGTTTCTTTCACTTTGAAAATACAATAGATGTTCCATTTAACATTAAAAGATGGAATAATATATGAAAAAAAGAACTGAGTAGAAAGAAAATTTTTATTCCCCCCAATTTGGTCAGGAATGGAAATTAATGGATCTGCAGGAATGATTCCATTATATAATATCATACCAATCAACAGTTATAATTATCATTCCCATTCCTGACCCTGCAATACCCCCCAACCAAGCACCCCCTAAAAGATTGAAATCTTTGAATTTCAAGAATGTCAACAGTAGAATTTTAAATAAAATAAATTTTCATTATTTATAAATACTCTATAAAAATTATTAGATTAAAAATAGGAATCTTTAAGTTTCTATCAAAAATAGAATTCTAATAAAATGTAAACAAGTTAATTTATATCTATTTTTAATATTTAATAATATAAATAAATTAAAAAAATATTCAATATTATACTCATTTTAAAGATATCGTCGAGACGATTATAATGGTGTAATTTATAGAAAGGAGAAACAAAAAACTGAAATGGTTTTAATTCATATATATTATTTACGTTAATATGATAAGGATGTAAGGTGAAAATTGAAAAACTAAGTGGTAAAAAATAATTTAATCAAATAATTCTAAGGATACAAAATATAAATTATCAAAGGAAAATTAATAAATTAATGAGAAATTTTAGGTAAGTGAATTTTGGAAAATAATTTTTCCATATTTGTAGTTACAAAAAAATGAATTTATAGCTATTAATATGGTATTAAAAAAATACATATACATGATGACATCATCAATTGTTGTATTTCAATTAATTGGCCAATGGAATGGCTCAATTTTGTATTGATGATGTCAGCCAAAACCTTCTTTTAATATATATATATAGATAACATACGCGCGCGAAGTCGACGAGGTATCCAGGATCCATATGGGTACCCGACTAATCATCGACGACCATGAACTAACTCGAAAGCCGACCCATGGTTAGGGTATCGCCACATGTTCACCCATGAATCGAACCCGAGTAGACATGGATGCCATCTACTGTCACTCCCAATGATGTTACCTACCACTAGACTACTAATGTTTTGATAGAAAACTTTCAAAGTTGAAAAGATATTATTATATATATATATATATATATATATTAGTCTTTCAAATCAAAAGAAACCTAGTGATTGTATTCCACTGACAATTAGGTTTGTGATGGAGATAACTTAGAGTGGTTTGGTTGATTGTTCTATTATTTTATACTTTTTTTTGTCTATTTTCCTGATTTCAACTTGATATTCAAAACCTTGATGACAATGTTAAATCTAGCGGTTGTCTTCCAACTCTCTCTAGGCAGTTTGTACATAGGTTTGAGAATATCGGAATCTCCTAGTTATTTTTTGTTGTGGCCTAAATTCTACCCCTCCAAACCCTAATTCCGATTCTAGGTGTAATATACTTCGTACATTTGGCTTGATTTTGTTATAGCTTTGATATTGGTTTATCTTTAGTTATTTTGCATATCCGTATTGATCTTGATCCGTAACTTGAAGGAATTCAAGTCCTAGCCATCATTGCTCATGCCGTATGTATTTTCATCAAAGTAAGGGCGCAACACTTCCATTCATATAAAACTTCATATGGTGATGCTTTTTGATCCAAATGATAGTGATTATTGAAAACAAAATATGGCAAATGGTAACATATTGTCCTGACATCCTACACAATGATCAGTAGGTCAGTGCAACATAATTTTCAATTGTTCATGTCACTTTCATATATTTTTTTTTTGTCAATCGAGGGCAAGACACTAAGCAAAGCTATTGTTGATCCTTGCTCCTACAATGATTTGTATGGGATAAGGACACGGTTTCCTATTTCACTTAGATATGGGAATTTGCATCCCAACAGATCAAATAAGGACTTTTTCATGACGTCATTGGTTTCACCTAGGCCACCACACTCCTCTTCAGACGGTGTTTTTTAGTCAGAACCATATAAAGACTAATCTTTTTTGGATCAAATAGAGTTTAATCTAATTTGTCTCTTAACTTATTTTCTTTCTTTTAATCCATTAAATTTTGTGTCACTATTTTAATAGAACCTAGGCTAAAGTCTAGACCAGATGACAACCAAGCAGCTTATTTTTGAATCAAACCGATCCATGATCAACCAAGTAATGTTATCGGTCCAACTCAGTCTTTACTTTGTTAGATTAAGAAGAGTACATACTTTTCGAACCATATTAATCAACAAGATTATAATTACTTTAGACAAATTCATATATAACCATATAATCCATAAAGGTTCAATATTCACTTGCTAATATATAAAATAGGCATTTCTTAGCCCATTTTTCTATAAAAGTTCGACCCTTTTCTTTACAAAGCTTGTTTTGATACAAAATGCTTTTCTTTTCTTTCATATATTATTTTGTTTATTTTATTTCAAATACAATATTCATTTAGATACATAAACTAGTTCATTTAACTAGTTTATTTAACATCACACAACCTAAAAAAATAAGACCGAAAACGCTACCAATTAATTTAAGATGCAACTACCCGTCAGAATTTCCGTCCACCGTCCGCCACCGTTGGCCGCCACCGCAATCGTAATCATTCGTTCCCATGCAAAGACGACATCGCAACAAGACCCAACTTCTGCAAGTTCAACTTGACAACCGTATCCGTAAACATCTTCGTGTCCTCCACCGTGTTCCCCGCGGGTATGTCCACGATATACGACTCCAAAACGATCGTGTACACCTTCCCATCATCCTTAAACTCGTTAACCGAAGTCACGGACAAATAGTTATTCAACCTATGCTCCCCACCCACAACCCTAAAGCTCAAAATATGTTTCTCGTCGTCCAAGAGCTCCAATCGCTCGGTGCTGGTGGACGCGGGCAGCCCGGAGATCACAGTCACCTCGCGGATGCTGCCCACGCCACCGTCACCGAACATGTTGCAGCTCTTGATGAAATGCTTGTATCTCTGCGGGTTATCGAAGCGGCGAACGAGGGGCCAGACGATGCGGGAGGGGGCGTCGATCCGTTGGGTGATTAGGGAGGTGCAAGTGTTGGGAATTTTGTCGAACATGTGGTAGGCATTGATTAGGAGTTGGAGATGGGAGTATTCTTCTTGGGTGAGGCCTTGTGGGATTGGACTTCTTTCCATTTTTTTTGGAAATGGAAATTGGAAAGTGGGAAATTATCAAATTAAACTAAGGGTTGGTTTTTGAATTAATGGGTGTTGTTGATTATTGAAGATCTAGGAGTTGGATTTTTTTAAGAAGATGGTCACGAGTATTTGGTCGTGTGGGTGTGAAAAGGTTGGTTAATAAGGTTTCTTGCATGTGAGTTATGAAAGGGAGAGGAGAAAAGATATCATTGAATGTGAGAAAACCGAAACCGAAAAACATATCAGCATTTAGGGTAATTTATGAGTAATTCCAACAGTTTTTCTATAATTTTTAAAACTTTATTTTTTATCTCGAACAATTTTTTCTAATTTAAAGAATCCATATCACTTGTATTATTAAAATATACACTATATTTACTCGGGTTTGTTCCCAATCTGCTTTAATTTTATTTATATTTCTATTTTGATGAAACTACTGTTTCTTACAATTATATCGTAAAATGAAAATGAGGATGAAGACATCAAGAATAAGTCGATTTATATACAATAATTGCATTGTAGCATGTTAATAGCTTAGTTCAAGGTAATAAAACTTTAATTTGTTCTATTAACACCCATTTTAGTTAAAGGGGTACAAATTCTACTATTTACATGCCTTTTCAAGCTCCAAAACACACTCTATAGAAGCAACTTGAAAAAGTTTTCCGGACAAAATCTTCTAAACTTGCGTGATGGAATTTTCATGGGGTGAAGGGAGCACCCGATTGTCGTTTCTTCGAGCTAGCATCCATCTCATGGAGATCGGCATCATGCAGTAGCGCTATGCATGTTGAACTTCCATCAAGGATACAAGGGCATTCAATTTGAATCCTCGACCAACGTGTTGAAAACAAAGCTCGGAAATGTTGTGGTGATGTCCCTGAACGATCATCAACCACAAGATCATTTTACCATCAAAAACATATTATGACAAGATATGTGGAACACCATATTTCTCTCCAAAAGAGCATTTGAGGAGAGAATGATTCCAACATATATTAAGAAGAAATGGTCAAATTGTAGCGGAGAAATGCTCCAAGTTCAGCCAATCTAAGACTAATAATTACTTAGGCGTTGTTTGTTTTTTAAGAGGTCTGAAGTCTAACTTCACGTTTAAAAAATAAGAGATGTATGGTGCACCCCTTAAAATTTCAAAGGACAGTTGGAGGTTTTCAGGCCTTTTCTTCAAAATAAAACAAACGGTCATAAGTCTGCAAACCTCTTAATTTTTAGACTTCAGAGGTTCTAAGAGGTAACTTATAGAAAACAATCCACCCCTTGCTGATCAAGAAAGAAATACAAAATTTTAGAGATAGCAGAGGGACATACACAAGGTAAGGAAGAGTCATGTTCTTCAAAAGGCTGGGGTTGCGAAGGACAAACTCCTTCCATTCCTCTTTGCATATTTTACCGTCTCCATCAGCATCGGCATCAATAAACGTCTGCCATAGGAACGATGATCTATTATTAGCTACTAGTATACTCTCTCCATTCCAAAATAAATGTCTATAGTGAAAATGTACGAAATGTGTAACTATTACACTTTTTAATTGACTAAATTACAGTTTTACCTTAACAACAGAGAGAGTAACGAGTGTCTCCATCTCTTAATTAAGGGTAAAACTGAAAGTAGACACTTATTTTTGAAAGTGGACACTTATTTCGGACGGGAGTAAAATACAGGAGAAACTAAACACTTACTTTGTCGATAATAACCTCAAGAAGTTCATCTGATAAATTCACTTCGGATTCTGTTAGAATTGTTATGAGCATTTGCTTAACCTGCACCCAGAAAACAACATTCATGAAGTCAGATTTGAAGTACTTGGACTTCGTAATCTGTTTTCAAATAGCAGCAAGGAATCTCAAACTGGCAGAAACAAGATTTTAAGTGTTATCCTTGGGTTACTTAAAAACTTCAATACAATTATCAAATGTTGGCATTCAATAGGCGAAGACAAAATGTCATTAAGCCAAAACTATCATGAGCATTGCCACCAAACACGGAAGAAAAAAGCTTTCATACTAGTACTCCCCCGATCCCTAAACAAGCATCCACTTTCAAAAGTAAGGGGGCCTTTGGTTCATTTTAAGGAATGGAAATGGAAATGAAAATGAAAATGAAAATGGGAATGTAGGAGAATGAGAATAGAAATAAGCATTGCATTGATGTTGTTTGGTTAACCCAATATAATCAATGAAAAATCGTTTTATATTAAAAAAAAAAAAAATATGTTCCTCCAATTTAAAAATACAAAAGAGGTTCCATGTAACATCAAGAGATGGAACTATGGGAAAAAAACTAAGTAGAAATAAAATTTTCATTCCCCCAATTCGGTCAGGAATGGAAATTAATGGATTTGCAGGAATGATTCCATCATATAATATCAAACCAAACAACAATTTTCATTATCATTCCTATTCCTTAGGCCATCCTTAGCCATGTCGGTACCGAGTCGGTACCGACCATTTGCTGACGGTAACACCGCCAATGATGGCCGGTAGAGAACCGGCAGTGGAGAGCATCGGTGGTGGGCTGCCGGTTGAAGAAAGCTGAATACCCCACCCCCCTACCCCCCCCCCCCTCCCCCCATCTCTCTCTTCTCTTCTCTTCTCTCTCTCTCTCTCTCTCTCTCTCTCTCTCTCTCTCTCTCTCTCTCTCTCTCTCTTCTTTTTCTATTATGGTTAAGGATGGATTGGTATGGTGTTGGTAAGGTATTGGTAAAGCTGATGTGGCAGCAAAAATGAGGGGTATGAGGGTACGGTTAAGGATGGCCTTACCCCGCAATACCCCCAACCAAACGCCCCCTAAAGTGTTAATGTGCTACCTTCCAATTCTACTCTCAGTAATGAGCAAGAGAAATTCATTAACCTCAACTGTTAAGGGTACAATTGTCACTTCGATAACTAAAAAGTGTAATTATTACTCATTAATAAATCTGTTTGCCTTTTCCAGAATTACAGTATACTCACTTCTTCTCGTTCAATATACCCCGTCTGTCTCAAATCATAGAGCCTAAAAGCAACTGCAAGAAACCAACAATTAGTTAATACATCGTTTATAAGATATAATTTGAATGTGTATCAACTAACATCTTACAGTTTATTTTATCTTCTATAGGTGCATAGGGATGGAAGATACTGAGAGCATGAACAAATTCCTCAAATTCAATCACACCATTTCTCTTTTCGTCAAAAAGATCAAAAACCTAGAAAATTAACAAAAAGGCATTTTTTTAATACATTGCAATCACCATATCAAGAGATAAATGTTGCAGATGGCATGACAAGCATCGCGAAAATATAATCAATATGTTAATAAGTTCAGTTAGAAACTTCAGATTGATTTAAGATGGCCAAGATTAACATGATTATAATGAATCTTAGAACCAAACTAGCAATCTAACATTCAAATGGGATTTAGCTACTACTATCAGAAATGAAGAGTAAGCATGCTTTGTCTCTTTAGGAGCCCGATATTTTCAGGCTCTCCAAAAGGGGCACGTTTTGTTAATTTTTCAAAATAGGGACGGAATCTATTGAAAACACCAAACCACAGGGGCGGATATTTATGTAATTCATTCATGTATTTATATTTTTTTATCTAGTAAAGATGCCACTTCTGAGCCAAGGGCCATAAATGAGCCAAATTTTGTTTTAGTAGGGTGTTAGATTTAAAGAAAGAGAAACACGGTTTCCCCTTGTAGTATCGAATGGGGGCATAAATAAGCCCATTCATTCATGAGATCCTGCGGTTTCTATGCGGTATAGTGTGCTTATGGCCCACAGAGGGTGGTCGCTTGCTAGTTATGAGATCTGAACTATTATTTTATGGGGGCATCTATCCAAAAGTATGAGCACGGTTTCAGTTTATGATTATATACATGTAGTTAAAGAGAACATGTGTTCAGTATGTTCTTGTATGTTGCATGAAAAGTGAAAACTCACTAAGGTTATAACCACCAATTCCATGTAGAATAAATAAAGGACTCTAAATTCAAGTTGAGAGAGAGCATTTACCCGATCCAAAAACAGATTCTCACCCTGTGGGGTATTGAATAGTGCTAGTCGAAGCTCTTCCTACACAAAAGTAAACATCACCATATTAGGACTGCCTTCCATACAACAATGTATTAAGAAGGCCTAAACATAAGATCCTGAATCAATCAACTTAGTTCCTTTTCTCATTCTAATACAACCATAAAAACATGGACACTGATGTGGTATGTTCGTAAAAATTTTAAAAAAATCTGCAAGCAACAGTATAGGGGAAAAGCCTTCCAAAAAAAGAAAAAACAGTATAGGGGAAAAACATCTGATGTATATGGATATTTATAATATCGAGTCACAAGGTATATATGTGTATATATAGTTATCATATGTACGAATATATTAAATAATTTATGTATAGGGTTGGGTTCCAGTGAGAAGTTGAGGTTAACATGAGAAGCATGAGAAGTGGTTATCAACCGTTGGATGCACATTAGGATGAGATTATGAGATACACCGAGATAAGATGCACTGGATCAATTCCCTTTTAAAGTGAAATTCATGGGAGGGTATGAGATTAAAAGAATCAAGGGTTAAGATCCATTTCCCAAGTTTCTCACCGTTAACTCAACTTCTCACACGATCCTTCGTCTGTATGTATATACATACACACATTTATATGTAGATACAAACACACAAATGCACACATGTGTGCCTTTTCTTATCCTTTTTCCAAGATCACATTGCTAATAAGACCTTCCATGCATACACCAAATGTACAATTTAGCATAAAATCAATAAAATCATGTTGCCTAGTTCATTTGCCTAAACAATGTAAAAGCAAGTACCAACAAATCCCTAACATACATACCAAGATTAATGCATTATTCAGACATCCTAATAACATATAGAGTACACATTTCGGTCCACCAGCCGAACACAGACTTTTGCTGGCTAAATTAAACGACCACCTGAGGAGACGGTTTAACTTGAAACTTGAAAGCTAGACAATCATATGGGGAAAGACAAAGACAAAAAGTGTTGCTAGCTAAACTAGTAAGTTGTAATATGGTAAGCTTAAATAAAAAGTAGAAAGTGTACCTTGTGTATCAATCCATCATCAATAATTGAGGAACTCAAGTTTTTAAACAGTTCGAAAAGTGCCTCCACTTCATTGACAGTAACTGCAGAAGAACAAAGATAACAGTTAAAACACAGTCCTTGAACAGTTGAACCCCTTTAGTTCAGGCCCAAAACTTTGCCTTAATAGCATGACCACAACTCGCTACGCATGAGGCACAGTGCCATTAATGTGTAGTTCAAATCAACCCAAATCAATCCACTATAGTTAAAACTTGAAGGAGAAAGGTAAGTTGCAGCTTAAAGCCACTATATTTCACCAGGTAGGACCTTTATTCCATTAGCATACAAGTTTACTAATTTCTTATTATGATAGCTACTATTATACTAATAGAAAAAGGGGGAGGAATTCCATTCTAGTTGCACAAAAAGCTCACCTCAATTACAGTATCCCCCTCCGATTTAGGAAAACACATGCTATAAATTTCAAATTTTTTAAAAAGGTCTGACAGCCACATTCAATTTCATGACAAATACAAGATATCTAGAAAAAGAACAAATCATGTCTAGCTCAATTGGTCTTCCTAAAGGCGGTAAGGTAACATCCTGGGGAGGGCTGTGGATGGGACCCCAGTCTACCAGGGTTCGATCCCAAGGGGAGTCAATTGAGGGCATGAGGACTACCCAGTCCTTGGGCTGATCCAGTCTATGACTAGATCCCCCCCAAAGCCCAGTCAAAGACTGTGGTTGGGCTCTAGGTCCAGAGTCAATTCAGTCGGGAAAGCGGTGGATTAGTGTGCTGCCCGATACCTCTGGGGACGCGTGTGTGTTCGTGGTAGTCGTTCGTTGGTTCTATGCCGCTATGCCTTCCAAAAAGAAAAGATATCTAAAAAAAAGAAAGGTTTAGCATTTGATCTTTATTCTTCAACCACATGATTTTTGCCTGAATCCTGGGAGTGTTACAATTGAGCAACAACAAATGGAGCAAAAAGAAACTTACAATTAGAACAAGAAGCAAGCTGAGAAAGCTGATCATGATCAAAACGAAGGTTCTTACTAACAGAACGACTACGAGAATGGTAACTAAAGCAACCAGAAACCGCATACAAAAAGAATTCCGCCATGGCCACAAAAGGTATCAATGCAGCACACAACTTTTCACCAATCGTTAACGAACTCCTCCGTCTCTGCTCAAATCGCTACCAAAAACACAAAATTCAACACAAATTTGTGATATTTTCTCATAATTAACACATAGAGTAGTAATTAAACGATTGATTTATACCGATTGATTACTAGATGCGCTCATTATGCTCCAAATCCAAGATTATTTGAGCCTATTTCTCCAAAATGGCTCTCGAAAAACATTGACGAGAGATTGATATGGAATATAAAATTGAAAAAACAAACACATTGATTGATGAGACAGAAAAAGATGAGATGGACAAGCTGGCCAAAAAGTAATCTTTCTACTTTTGTACACTTTGCAAAGAGTTCTTCAATTTGGGGAAAAAAAAACCAAATTAAGCATGTAGAGACTAGAGAAGGAGAAGAACAAAATGGAAACAATTCTTTTAGAAGGCCATTTATTTAGAGGGTGTGCAATATTACAATTATTTTATAATCTATAGTTCTATTATATCTAAACATCACTATCTCTTCTACCTTGTTTTTCTTATCATCATGTATGATTATATATTATTTTAAATATTTTATAATATAATATTGTTTTTGTTTTTTTATATTACATTTGTTTGAGTGGATTTTGGATTTGGTAGTTGTGGTATGTCAAGTTACAACTAACGTCCCTAAATTCGATTGATTGTGAATTTGGTTTGTTTGGTGTATAATTTTGTTATGGGTAGTCTCTTTCATTGACAAAACTTGTTAACTTAGTTAACTCAAGAATAAAGACCAAAATGTTTTTATTTTTGACTTTTATTATTAGAAATAAAAGGTTTAAAGTATATAATTTTTTTGACTTTTTTTTTAAAATATATTTTTGACTATTTTCCTCCTGGTTGAATTTGGTTAACAAAATTAACACACTATTTGTAGTTAACAACGAAACTTCTATATATATATGGGAAAAGGGAATATGTGGCTAACCTATACCCAAGCTTACATACAAACCCTATCAAAACTACGCAGTTTTGATTAGTATAGGATTAAAACCTAATTAATAAATAAATAAATAAAAAACACACACACACACACAAACCTGCGTACGTGAGACTCCAATCGACAGACCAAATCAGATTCCTCAATCGCTTCCTCAAATCACTTCCTCAATCGACAAACCAAATCAGATTCTTGTAAGTCGATTATGTTGAAAATTGATTGTATCAACATAATCGATTTCATCTTCATAATCGATTTCCATTGGATTTCTTTGATCAACTTCAACATCATCAAAATGGAATCATCAGGGAGTCGAATTCTAGAACCACCACTTGAATCGATTTCAATCAATACAGAAATCGGTTTCAATAAGCCTCTCAACACCGAAATTGAGAAGGTATGTTTAATTTATAATCACCATTTGTTTGATTTCTGATGTTGAGGAAGACTCTTGTTGATGCCATGAAGTTGACCAGTCTGATGGGTTTACTCTCCTTTTGCTTTGATATATGCCATCAAAAAGAGGGTGCTTTAATGGTATCTGGTGTGGAAGTGTTACTGTGGAGTGCTTTTGTCCCACTGTTCAAGCTTGTAGAACTGATAAACCAGAAGGAGGTCGTTAAACTGGTGAAATCGATTCTGTTGGAAATCGATCGACAAGCAAGGAGTTGGCGCCACACATATGAAATCGATTCTGTTGGAAATCGATCGACAAACTGGTGAAATCGAGCTGAAATCGATTGTGTTTCGAGTTGGGGTCCATGAAATCGATTTTGAACATCCCTTATCGAGCCGACTTCAAATAGGTGAAATCGAAAGACATATGAAATCGATGTTGAAGTTGTCAATTTTGAAGGTGCTGATCGATTTGAAGGTGTCAATTTTAAAGGTGCTGATCGATTTTGAAGGTGTCGACTTCTTCCAGGTTTGTGTGTGTGTGTGTGTTTTTTTTTGTTTTTTTATTTCTTAATTAGGTTTTAATCCTATACTAATCAAAACTACGTAGTTTTGATAGGGTTTGTATGTAAGCTTGGGTATAGGTTAGCCACATATTCCCTTTTCTATATATATATATATATAGAGAGAGAGAGGAAAGTTCAAATGTGAACTACTTTTTAGTTGTGAACGTGAGGACAGCCGAGAGCGCGACACGTGGCGGCTTTGAGTGTGGTCCCCTCTTTAATTCAATGCCCTCCCATGAATCGCGCCTAGTCATCCGCCGTGGACTTGACGTGGCGCCTAGTCATCCGCCACGTGTCGCGCTTTCGGTTGTCCTCACGTTCACAACCAAAAAGTGGTTCACATTTGAACCCACCCCTATATATATATATATATAGAGGAATAATCAAATAAAAACCATTTTTTTGTAAAAACCATTTTTTTGTAAAAACCCGTGAAAACCAACCAAAAAATAATTTTTTTAGGATTTTTTTTATCAAATACTATGATATTAACTATTGTTACACATATATATTTTTCATAATGTAAGTATCATCCATGAAAAAGTAAAATTTTTATTCATATTATGAATCGAAAATATACAACATTTTTATTCATATTATGAAACAAATTCATGGATGATATTCATTTTATGAAAAAAAAAGTATATGTGAAACAACATATCAATTCTAACATTTGATGGAAAAAAAATCGTAAATTTTTTTATTTTTTAGTCGGTTTTTACGGATTTTTACAAAAAAAAAGTGGTTTTTACATGAAGGCCCCCCTCTCTCTCTCTCTCTCTATATATATATATATATATATATATATATATAGAGAGAGAGAGAAGAGAGAGAGGAGGTTCATACAAGAACAACCTCATTTGTAGGAACAAAAGAATGCATTTTGAGCCACATGTTATGTGGGACCCATCATTAAATAAATCATATATGATTTAGTGGTGGGACTCACCTGAATCATATATGAGTTTCTATTATGTGGGACCCACATCACATGTGATCCAAAATTGTCTCTTTGTTCTTGCAAATTGAATTTGTTCTTGTTTGAACCTTTTCTCTCTCTCTCTATATATATATATATATATGTATATATATATAGGAAAGTTCAAATATGAACCACTTTTTGGTTGTGAACGTGAGGACAGCCGAGAGCGAGACATGGGGCGGATGACTAGACGCGATTCATGGGAGGACATTGAATTAAAGGGGGGGAGCACACTCAAAGCCGTCTTTATTGACTAGTCTCCATCACGTGTCGCGATCTCGACTGTCTTCACATTCACAACCAAAAAATGGTCAAAAAAACGTTTATTAATAACCTGCTAATGTGATCATGCCATTATTAATAGGTCGAGAGTAAGGTGTATAAATGCGTCTTAATATAAAATCGAGAATTACTTTTTGGTTTCCGATCCTCTGTTAAGTATTATATACATGTGAACTCTGATACACAAATCTTGCTAATCACTATAAAGACTCTTTAGAATTTCTTTTAATTTAAAATTTGCAATAATTATTAATTAAATAACAAAAAACATTTAGAGATTTGATACGGAATATAAAAATGAAAAAACAAACACATTGATGATATAATTAAAAATGAGACAGAAAAAGCTGAGACAACAAGCTGGCCTCTAGGAAAAAAATAATCTTTCTACTTTTGAACACTTTGCAAATTTAAGGGACAATTCCAAATTAAAGAGAGGAGAAAACAAAATGGAAACTAGTTTTTTAAAGGGCCATTTAGGGGGTGTGCAATATGAAGTTTATTTATAATCTATACCACTACACATCCTTATCTCTTCTACCTTATTTTTCCCTTATTATTATCATATAGTAATGTTTTTATATCAAATATATTTTAATATAATTTTGTTTTTTTTATATATTTATTTGAGTGAATTATAGATGTGGGTCTTGTGGTATCTCTTAAACGTCCCTAAACTCAATCAAGTATTCATTTTACTTATGGGTAGAGTCTCTTTTGCTTACAAAAATGGTTAACTAAGGGTTTTATAAACACTTATCCAATAAGTGTTTATCTTTAAAATTGAACAGTATCACCTAACAACCGGATAATATTTTAGTCTTTTAAAACGGTATCATATGTAACAATTTACCAAGTAAACTCTTAGCGGATAATATTTGTAAATCTCAATTACCGAGTAAGACGCTTGGTTAATGTCATCGCTCTTACTGGGTAAGATTCTACTCCTTATCATGTTCATCATGTAAGGTAAATTGACTCGATAAATACTTATTGGGTAAGCATCAAGTAAAACGGCAACTTAGTTAGCTAAAAAATTAAAAGACCAAAATGCGTTTACTTTTTTACTTTTAATATTAGAAATAAAATGTTTAAAATATATAACTTGTTATATTAAAAAGAAAAAAAAAACAATTTAAGAAGGAAAAGGAAATGAAAGAAAAAGGAAAACAAGGTGAATTTTACTTCAAAAACTTTCCTTCCAAGTGTGGAAGGAAAAAGGATGTTAAACTTAGATTTTTAATTTGAGGCAATTCAACTATTAATGTATTGAAAATGATTTATTCTTTATCATTATATTTTGAGGAAATTTTGATTAATCGTCTTTTTCCAAATTTGAGGGTGTTATTTAAACTCATTTAAAGATTTAACGAAATCATAGAACCAACCGATGACGAATGAGCCATAAAGATAGACTATCACAAGAATTAACGAGATGTACCTGCTCACGGTCAAGTTGAACGTATCTTGCCATGGAACCACTAAGCAAAATCGTCAACATTGATGAAGTTGGACCCCGAAAAATCTACAACAGCAACCAACGTTCCTAATGAAAGGCGTCAATCATGAGACCACCAGAAGAGGAGTTGTAACACCCCGCCTACCTAGACACAATATTGTCCACCTTGCCCCACTAGCTCATTACTTTGTTTTTGGCGACCTGGTGAGGATTTCCAAAGAGATCACCCATCCTAGTACTACTCTCACTCAAGCACGCTTAACTGCAGCGTTCCAAGAACCTTCGTGCATGTGGCCTCAAACACATGTTGTCTTGACAGACCAAAGTTTACTTATGAACCCACCATCTCTCCTATCCACGGTAATATGAGATTTGCCTAAAGTGTTACAAACACCCCTTAGGGACTCATCGTGGTTTATCCCACATCTCGAACGGCACAGGAGCGACTTCAATACCACTTGTACACACCTCGTCTACCTTGACATAATATTGTCTGTTTTGTCCCTCTTTCACAATTATTTTCTGTATACTGCTAATCTCATTAGGACCAACAATTCGCAAGGAAACTGATAGTAGGATTCACATGCTTGCATATGAAATTAATAAAAAAAACGAAATATATCGATGTCCGTATCCATAAATGAAATATAAGCAAATGAGATTTATTTCAAAATTAGTTAAGATTTGTATATTCACATTATTATCTAATTAAAAACATAGGAGATTTAGGCAAATGGACTTAATTTGATATATAAATTGTCAAAATCACCATAATTTCAAGGTAAAACTTTGATGAACAATTGTCAATATTCAAAAGACATTATACGTAAAAGATTAATTCAAACATTTGACTTTTTATAGTTATTTAAAAAAGACTTGTAATTAAAAAAAATTAAACTTATGGTTGAATCTTTTATTAATATTTTAGGTCTTTAACGTATAAATAGTTTACGTGATATTTTATTCGTCATAGAGGCATAAATTCTTAAATCAAGAAGCACCAATACCCAACTATTATTCTTTCTCGACTCGTACTATATATGGTTGGTAAGATTAGTTAAATAGAAAATAATAAACTAAATCCACCATATCTTTCGTTTTCTATCAATTATGGGTATTCAATTTTATAATCAATTTTTTTAGATCCAACTTCATTATTAGGTACGTTGAAACTATCATTTTATGAAAGTGAGTTGCTCTCAAATGTTTGTAAACTTTTTATTAATATTTTGATAACGACCAAAGACCAAACCTTTTTTTTTTGTTGGATATTTTGTTCATTCCACATAGACTAAATGGTGCCTTATAACTTTAAGTCATTAGATCATTACCTACCATTAAAGTGCCTCTTAGGTCCCATTTTACAAAATCATGCAAGACACTTCGTTCACGACCAGATCCGAGTCAAACTAATATTACTCGTAAGGTGGTGTTTTTGTTTACGATAACGATGCACTACGACACGAGTCTACAAAGATATGTATATTTATGTATTTATGTTTAGTGTATATATTATGAATTTATATTTGTAATAAAAAATATATTATGTATTTATGCCTTTTAAATTGTATTAAAAAGTATTTTTATGTATTTATATTTGTAAATTGTAATAAAAAAATTTATTATGTTATGTATCTATAATTTATGTTTGTTTAAATTGTTTTGTGTTTTGTAATCAAAAGACAAAAAATCGCAGCCTAAACACAGGCCCAAATGCAACCCAAAAAGTATAACGTAGTACAGGCCCAAATCGCAGCCCAAAGTAAAGAACCGTTTTTTTTAAAGCGTTTAAAATAAATCCAGTTTTTTTCAAACCGAAACCGGTTCTACCGGTTATGCATTCTCACCCTCCAAACCGGTTATTGGCAAAACCGATTATTGTTTTTTCTGAAAAAACCGGTTCGGTTTTTTAGCCAGCAGTGTGCACCTCTAGCTCCAATGTATCATGTAAAAACTGTTTTAAGAAACTTGTTGGAACGCTAAAAGAGTCATATGGAATTGTTACAATAACATACAATTATTTGGTCCTATAAATCCAATTTCTATTAAATAGTCTAATAAACTCAACTTAATTTTAACTTCCCATAAACCCAACTTTATTATAGTGTGAATAAACCTTTACAAAGAATCACTAGTTCATATCCCCATGACCCTATAAAAAAAACTGTTTAAATATTAAAACACTTGAATCTTTATTCAGGAGTGATGAAATTAAAAAGCTCCTTAAAACCACCCTCCATTTCTAACATTCCAACACATTTTTCAAACAAAAATTACCAACACAAAACCATAGAATGAGAAGTAGACAAAATGACATAAGACCCATCAAGAAAGGCCACCCAACAATGCTGACACCGAAACAAACCATCACGATGAACGGCATAAACGACCTAACGACCGCCATGGCGTCCACCCACCGCCCCATGAACAGCACAAGGGCCGCCACGCTCAACATGTTCCAATTCATCGACCCACCGTAGCAGATCCGGTTCAAACAATTGGCAACATACGAGTGGGAGTTACACGTGAAAAGATTGTATGATTTGTGCTCAAAATGACGCCTACTCAATTGTACCGCATCGTCCCAACTAATAGCGCTGCCTTTTTCCGCATGCTTGTAACGGTACTTGCATGTGTGACTCGCGAGGTTAGAAGGAAAGCAACACTGTTTAAAAAAAAGACATACAATTTATGTATAGTTAAGTCATTTTTACAAACTAATGTTATTCTATTGTATTTTGGAAAAGTTCAAAAAAAAAAAAAAACCCAATGACCTTTGTTTTGAATGATTAAATCCTTATAAATATTTTTTTGAATGAAAAGACATTAAACATTATCATTTTGAATGATAAAGTCCATAGCCGATACTTTTTGAATGAAAAAAACTATTTAAGTTTCTGATTTTTAATGATTAAGTCCTTGAACAATGTTTTTTGAATAAATTAACCATCAAACTTTCAAAAATTGGTTACGTTAATCCTTTTAACAAAAAAAAAAAAAAAAAACTACATGTAACCAACCAAGAAGGTTTTAAAGTAAAAATAAAACTATATCAACTTAGGTTAAAAGAATGTAAACAACAAATTTCTAAAAGTTTGACGATTTATTTTATTGTAAAATATGTTCAAGAGAATGAGAAAGTTTAATGGTTTTTCATTATCAGTTCAGTGACTTAGGGGCCGTTTGTTTTTTAAAAGTTACCTCTTAAAACCTCTTAAGCCTGAAAATTAAGAGGTTTGCAGACTTAAGATCGTTTGTTCTATTTTTAAGAAAAGACCCGCAAACCTCCTACCGTCCTCTGAAATTTTAGGAGGTGCACCATCCAACTCTTATTTTTTAGACGTGAATTTGGACTACAGACTTCAGACCTCTTAAAAAACAAACGACACCTTAATCATTCAAAATGAGAAAGTTTAACCGTTTTTTTCATTCAAAAAAGTAGTTAAGGACTTAATTGTTCAAAATTGGATAGTTTGTTGGGGTTTTCGAACTTTTCCCTTGTATTTTCAAGATTTTATAAGGTCTCGGTTAATTTTTTTTAAAACTCCTAATTATAAACACATTTAAAGATTTAACGAAATGATAGAACAAATCGATGACGACTGAACCACGAGTTAGAGACTACCGCAAGAATTAACGAGTCGTACCTGCTCACGGTCGAGTTGAACATATCTTGCCACAGCGCCATAAGCAAAATCGTCAACAGTAACAAAGTTGGAACCCGAGAAATCTACAACGGCTCCATCCTCCATGCACAAACCCACATGCCCGATGAAAGGCGCCAACCACGAGACCACCGGAAGGGGGGTCCACACCAAACAACACGGGAATCTCGCTTTTGTTGGGTTGATTTCATCGAGAGGCCATAAATCATGCTCGTCGTCTTTTGTATAACTTGGGTCTTCAACATCACCCATTGGTGCTAATGCTAGCTTCATGGTAAAAATATCTATAAAAAATTCAAGCCATTGAGTATGCTAGTCACAAGATTTCTTTTGCGGAAATGTATTTATGACATCCGACAAATTGTCTGAAATTTCACTAAATTTATATGGCTGGTAATCATACGAAACAAACCCAGTATATCTCATCAGGTGTCGCGAATAGTATACTTCTTTTGATTTTGGATGTGAGACCAATAAATACATGATTAAAACAAGCATAAATTACAATTTTAGTCCTTATGGTTTGATAATAATTTCTATTTCCACCCTTGTAGTTTAGGAATTGCCATTTTTTCCCCATGGTTTGCAATTTATTGCTATTTTCGTCCATGGACTAATTCCTATTTCAAATACAAGGGACTAAAATGGTAAAAAACTGTAAACCGCAAGGACCAAAACAATAATAAATTGTAAATCATAAGGACGAAAATAGCAACAAATTACAAACCATAAAGATGAAAACTGCAATTTCTAAACCACATGGACGAACAAACGCAATTTTTAACAAAACATAAAGACTAAAACCGTAATTTACTCTTAAAACAATAAGCTGACCCAGACACGAACAATTATTAAAAGTAATAGAAGAATAGTTATTAGATTGAACAAACAAAGGATACCTTTTGTTTGTCAAGTTGAAGGCAATTGGCCACGGATCCAACTGAAAAATCAACGTCCAACAAGCGTAGATAAAAGAAATCTAAAACAGTTTGGCGATCCTTGCATGTATTAAAACAACCAATGGTAAATTTGTCGATGACTTTATGGAAAAATATCAAGTGAGAGAAGAAGATAAATTCTGCAATGTTTTTGATAACCTTAAGAGGCTGCAGGGTCCTTCATATAGAAATTGGAACTTGTTATCTTTAACATCAGAGGTAGTTGTTAGCTCCGTAAAATAAAGCCTTTCTATGATAGACGGACCTGTAACTAACATGCAATAATGTTGAACATCAAGCAAATAAAAAAGTTTGCCGCATGTGTGTGTATATAGGGTCAGGTTCAGGGGAAAACTTAAAAAAAGATGGAAAACTAAGAAACACTCTGGTAGCCCTTCATCTGGATGCAAGATGCCAAGGTGTGTCTTATCAATGTAGATATATATATAAATATATACACACACACACACACACACAGTTAAACACTGCTCAAATATGCAACAAGTACAAGCCTCCAATGCAGCAACCAACAGTACTTCGATAGAGCCAAAAGGGAATAGAGTTCAAAGCATGAGCCACGAAGGAGAAGTTGAAAAGTACAAGCCTCCAATGCATATGGCACTGTTTTGATAGACTACAATTTTGCTGGATAAAGTAAGTTACAGTGTCGAATTCTTACGTAAATGCTTGCCGTGTAGGCGTTTGGGTAAACGGCCCCTAAGTCTCAAACACCGAAACACATTCAAGTTCACTAGCTCATATCAAACCAAAACAATTCCTCACGTAACTAGTAACAGAACCCAAACCTAAGACCAAAATGTAATAAATTCATCTAACAACCCAATGAAGAATGCTATGGATTTCTACCCAACTTAAGCCATGTTTAGCAACCATGACCTAGCTTATTTGTTGAGCTTAGCGCAGATGATTTCACCAAGGCATAAATTGTGGGTGCCATAAACTAGATAGGGAATGAACACACATCATTTGACATCAATGCGTGTTAACTGATTTCTATATGATGTAATTTCTACGATCTATACAAGTTACAGGTGGTACAAAGCAAGGGTATATCCAAGTAAAGGGCTTTCTTTTTCATTATAAGCTCAGCATAACCCCTGCTGGAGGTAATGAATTACAAACTCAACCGCTTCGAGAATAAGTTTAAAATGGCCTTTTAACTGTAACCAATTGGCAGTGTGTATATGGGTTTCTAGACACGCTCACTTATCATGATGGTATGATCCTCCAAAACTATTAATTAAGCAAGAATGTTCACCAACACTCCTTTGCTTTGTAATCTAGGTTTTTCCAAAGCCACCAAATCCCACTTTCCAAAAGCCAAAAAACTACAATATAAGTTAAGAATTTGAGATCTTTCCTAAAATTTCATATGGATTTAAGAATAAATGATTGATAGACTGCATTACAAAGTGTGTAGGTATTCAATTTTGCATTTCAAGATCACCCAATCAGCACCTCTCTTTTAGTATTATTATTACCCACCAAATTCAAGTTCAAGTTCAAAACCCTAACTTGTTTATCAGAATAACAAAATAAATCCCAAATTCTCCATCAAGAACAAGCAAGTAGGTGATGGGTGTTCTTTTTTTTATTTTAAACAAAAATGAAATCCCAAAATTAATATACTTACTAAACAAAAACCCAGAAAGCAAAAATGAATGAAAAGTAAAGTAAGATCCTAATAACAAACATAAAATGAAGTTAATTGAGACTTACCTGAAAGAAATCAAGAAATGGAAGGATGTGATGAAATAATGCATTGAGATAAAAGATGAAGAAGATGATGATAAAAAGAGGAAATAAACAAACAAAACACATGTGAATTTTAATGAAAGGGTAAGTTTAGTTTAATTTTATATAAAGTGGATTGGAAATTGGGAAGGTGCGTGAACATGTCCCCTTTGACTATGAGATGCATATTAGATTTTTTGTACAGCGACCTTCTTTCTTTGCCCATGTGTCACTTTTTTTTTTATATTTTTTAATTTGGGTTTTATCCAAATTTCATCCAATAATATTCGTCAAAATACATGTTCATTTTTTAAAGTAATGATGGTAGTTTATTATATAAACAAATGTTTATGGGTAACAGTCCTAATCATTAACATTTTCAGCTATTAGAAAATATTTTGGTAAATGCTTTATACTTGTTCAACATATATAAGGTTAAAAGTATTTTTTTATTTGTCAGATAAGATTCTCAATCTTTGATATGCATTTAATCAGGTACACTCATGCTCTTATATCATCAAAAAAATAGTGTTATATAGCCTTATGGAGAAATTAAAACATTACTTACACTTACCGACCCTGGATTTTTGCTTACTTAGAAAATAGTGTGATCTACGACTTAGGATCAACACATCATGAATGCTATAGAAATAAGAGGTTGGATTATAGGGTAACTTAGTCATTTTATGTTTTATTCCATGTTGTTCTATTTGTTTTGGTGGAACAAAAAAACTCAAGAATAATCCCATGAGATTAAGTTTTTGTCCCACATTGTATAGCTTGATTTTTGCCTCATGACATTCCAAATATGAGACTATTTATTTTTATCTCATCCCATCCCGTCCCGTCCCGTCCCATGTTGTTTACATACCAAATGCCCTCTAAATAACTAAATAACAAAATTTCCACACTCCATCCAAATGTTTGGATGATAAGTGTATGTATCAAATCCTAATAATTGGTTGTTTTTCCTAATAGAGACCACAAGGCCATATAGAAACATCTGAAATTTAAGAGTAAACTACAAATTTTATCCCTGAGGTTTACCAAACTACAAGATTCACATCATTCCAATCTTTGTTGTGGTTGCTTAATAAAATTGAATATAAGTTTGAGTTTGAAAAATATAATGTCCAAGTTTAGATTTGTTAGATAGTATAACAATTCAAATAAATGTCATAAGTTGGTTCAAGTCAAATTTGTCCACATACAACTTTTGTAAGACCTTAAGGATGTATTGTTGCATCCAATTTTAACACTATGGAGTTGAAATTTGAACTTATACATCAATAGAAATGTGCAAAAGGGCTCTTTAAATTTCCTTGCAACTAATAGCTAGGCCTAGTAGTTCATCATTGATCTAAACTATTTTTTGTTGGTCGGGTCGGGTGTGACCCATATGTCCATACTCCATACTCGGCCAACGACTATTTATTCCTAACGAATCTTTAGGGCACTTTGGTTTCATTAATGACTTTGAGGGAGTTTGTATTTCATGGAATGATTGAAATTGGATGGATTTGAAATCTTTGATGTGTTCAATATGGGTTTGTAGAAATGAAATAGATTGGATTGGATTGGATTTGAAAAAATTGCACCAAAAGTGCAATCTTAACAAAAATTTGCAGAACTAGGTCGTTTTTTTTGGGTTTTCAGAAATAGGGGATAATCGAACTTTGAGAGTCCGATTCCTTTGCTAAAACTGGACATTCCGATTCCTTTTCAAATTCATGCAGGTGGCAGAAGCGCAGATTCATGTAAAGGAGAATAAAAGAAATCGGACTCACATAGTTCGATTCCTTTTCAAATTCATACCCATCCCGCAAACATAAGAAAGAATGACACGTGTCTAGTTTTAGCAAAGGAATCGGACTCTCAGAGTCCAATTATCCTATTTCTGAAAACAAAACAAAAAAACGACTTAGTTCTGAAATTTTTTGTTAAAATTACACCAAAAGTGCAATTTTTCCATTGGATTTCATGTAAGGATTTAGATTTGGAAGAATTTAGAATCCTTTAGTGTGTTTGGTCTATAGGATTTGGAATGGAATTGAATTCCATTAGTTATTAAAATAATCATTAAAAAAATTGTAAAAAATTTAAAAATAATTACATTAGCTTTTATTTAACTTATTATTAGAAAAAACAAATGTTTTAACATTTTAAAATATGATTATATATGAATCCTACGAAATTCCATGAAATTCTAGGATTTCAAATCCGGACAATCCTGCAAACCAAACAAGGGATTGGAATGGACTTGAAATCCAAATCCCCCCAAATACATTTCATTCCTGCAAACCAAATGGACACCAGTAAAGGGCCGTTTACTAACTCTTACTAGCTTATGGTTCAGCTGTTTTTTCACTCTACAACATAAAACATTAACTATGTTATTCACTAAGTATTTCGTCCGTCCATTGATAGACAACTGAGGCCTCTAAGTCGAGCAAATATCTCTTTGAATGACGGTCGCAACCCTGGCTGCCTGCAAAGAACATAAATGATCACCATTTTACAAACAACATATAAAGGCTTATTTTGGCAAACTATTTAATCACTAGATGACCTATAGGGTAAGAGGCACAACTGCAAGCTTCAGTTGACCATTCCACCTTTGGTAGATTTTCATTCCATCATCCAACTGTTATTCTTATGATTTGGCTGCAGCTAAAACCCCACAATATACAACCTACTATTCTTTTCATCATCAACATGTTTGTTTCCATAATAGACGTCTCTTGGAAGTTGGAAGACTACCAAACAAACACTCGAGCTTAGGTTTAGGTTTGGGAACAAAGACAATGAAAACCTTAAATTGCATTGCTTGGATGATTTTCTTGGGATTTTTAGAGAAGTGGGTGTTTGATGCATAATTAGAAAATTACAAATCACGGGGGCACGAAAACAAGTGTGAATAATGGCTAGACAGACCTCTTGCCTTAAAATTGGCCACCAACAGGGAGAATCACTGTGTGTTGGTTGGTTGGGGTGTTGTGAGTGCAGGTAACAGAAATGGAGGGTGATGACTGAAACTTGGTGTGTTCTGTACAGATGATCAACAAGACAGAGGGGAATGGCGATGGCCAAATGCAGAAAATTAGTGTTTTAGAAGTGAAAAACCATATATGCTTATGAATGAATATGTACACAATTCAACAAATTCTTATTAATAATATTGGAAAAACACTATTGGTACTGTAATTATACCCCTACCAAAAGCAACTGAAAAATTGATGTCATTTGACGGGCACCATCCGCACATGGATTTGATTAACATTAAGGTTAAAATTGTAATGTGGATTAAGTAGTTGGTGAATGTTACCATGTAAACGATATTAGGATATTGAGGTAGCGTTTGGTTCGCGGAATGGAATTCGGTGGAATTGGAATTCGTCAAGGAATTTGACTTTGAAGGAATTGGAATTGGAATTTGATGGAATTTCACCGCAAATTTTGATCGTCTTTGGTTGGATGGAATTGGAATTGGAATTGGAATAAAAATGTAAAAAGTAAGGTGAGCAAAAACCAAAATTGAACCGAACCGAAAAAAAACAAACAAAAACCGAACGAAACGAACCGAGTCGGAAATCGAAATCGGTTCGATATCGGTTCTACCAAACCGAACCGATATCGAACCGAGTCGAAAACCGAAATCGGTTCGATATCGGTTATGGTTTCCATCTCGACCGGAAAAAACCGAACCGGGCCGAAAACCAAAATCGGTTCTATTTCGGTTTTGGTTTCCATCTCGACGGAGAAAACCGAGTCGAGCCGAAAACCGAAATCAGTTCGATTTCATTTTTGGTTTGCATATTGACCGGGAAAAGCCGAGCCGAGTCGAGCCGGAAACCATAAGCGGTTCAATTTTGGTTTTGGTTTCCATCTCAGCCGGGAAAAACCCGATCCGAATTGAACCGAACCGAAAACGGTTCGATTCCGGTTTTGATTTCCATCTCGACCGGAAAAATCAAACCGAACATACTTGGTTTCCCCAAATACCGCACCGCTTTATATATATAATTTGATTATTTAAATATATATATATATATATATATATATATATAATTTAATTGTTTAATAAATAAAAAAACTGAGACCGAACCGAACCAAGAAGTAACATTTGGAATGGGAGAACGATGGATGAAGATGAGAAAGTCATAGATGGAGAAAACAAGAGGGAGGAGGGATGATTCCAATGAATTCCATGGGTTATGGCTTGGAATGGCAAATTCCTTAATTCAAGGAATTTGAAGGAATTCAAAGGATTCCTTAGCTTTCATTCCGCAAACCAAACAACAACATGGAATTTGGTCAATGGAATTCGTCATTCCAATTCCTTCGAATTCCATCTAATTCCGCGAACCAAACGGCCCCTGAGTTTCCTTATTATTTAATTCCTTTTTAAAGGATCTTCTTAGTTGTAGTTTGTTTCTTTGTTCCCTTTTTTCTTAGGTGGTAGCTTGGTTATTAATAGGGTTACTTGTATTCTATTTTTCACCTACTTCAATCCTCTCAAAGCCTTTATACTATAAGAAAAGGCCCACACACTACGGGTTATGAAGATAACAGGTCCAAACTCCAAAGTTGACGTGTTGAATTTCATAAGCCTAGATCAATTTCGTACGATGTTGATGGACCCAATTAATCAAGTTTGCAGGCTTTCTAACTAGTTTAGAGAAGAAAAAGTAATAAAGATTGATTGCAAGAACAGACTTACGGATTCCAACAATCAATTAGTAGCCTCGCAACCAGAGGATCAACATGCTCCGGAATGTGAAGGTGTCTGAAATGCAAACCAACAGCATCAACAATCTCCGTTCGGCTCATCCCTACCCAAGGTTGGTACAGAGTGGCCAACTCCCACAAAATTACACCAAAGCTAAATACATCACACCTGGAAACCAGTCAAACATCTTTCAGCAAGATAACAAAAAGATGCATGCAAACACATACTCATGCCTAAGAGGTTATCAATGTTAAAGATGCCTCTTACTTCTCGTTATGTGGTCCATTCCTCAACAATTCTGGTGCCATCCATTCAGGCTGCAATACAATCAGTACGATGGTGTAGTTAGTAATTTCCTAACATGATAATATATTCGTACCCTCCCTACCCCAACAGCCATATCACAATATTATCCTCGACAAAAATCAGTGTTGATACATATTTATTTATTTACTTTCTCAGGGAGTGATTATGGTCTTCAGTTTTCACACAAATGTTTTAAAGCGATGAGGAATTAGGGAAAAATTAGGATGGAGGGTGCAGAAAGTATGTGTGTGTGTGTGTGCGAGAGAGAGAGAGACAAAAGAGAGTAAAAGTAGGATAATAGCATGCAACACATGATCGAAGAAAGAGCTTACAGTTCCACAGGTAGATTCTGAAGACAGAAAGGTATTGTGTTTCATGCTAGACATCCTAAAATCACATACCTGCATGCATTAGATAAACAAGACAGCTAAATGTCAAAAAGCGGCTAAGCATGAGAAACAAAAGAATATGATTCTAAATTTTTGAACATGGTAAAACAGCACCAAGTTATATATGGCTGCAGATAATAAGCCTTAGCAACCCAAATTTATCATTGCTAGAAGAGAAACACCAACCTTGACAACCCAGTCACTATCAACAAGAAGATTGGGTGTCTTCAAATCCCGGTGCACAATTATTGGGTTGCTAGTGTGCAAATAGTTCATTCCCTTAGCCTACAAACATTTCTTATAATCATGATAAAAGAAAAATGAAATAAATGTTGAAGCATAATACTTGAATCAAACTTCTACCACATCAAGAGCCATGCGCAGCCGCCTCTTTTCACCAAGTTGGCCATAAGATCGATGCAACAATCTAAATAGACTACCCCTGCATAAAAGCAAATAGATAAACCAGGCAACATGAGAAATGGAACGAAATATGCAACATGTATCAATAACCAAAACACTGCGTATTCAGCCAACGACCGGTATAAGTGCTCTATCTATAATTGAAAAGTGAAGCAATAATGAATGTGCCCTGCAACTATATGTCTATATCGGGGAATTATGATACAACCCTGAGCCTGTTAGCGTTATAAAGCAGCATTAAAAATAACCAAAGCCATTAAAAGGAAACAACTAAGACATCATTATATATGAGAAGTATCTTGATGCTAAAAAGAAGAGGAATCAACAGAAGATAAAACAAAAAGAGAAAGAGAAAGCAAAGGAACTGAGTTGTATCGGATAATCTCCATTATTTAAAAGCATTGGCAAATCGACAAGATGATATTCTGCAATATCAACAACGGCGGGGGGGGGGGGGGGGGGGGGGGGGGGGGGACCAAGTATAATTCTAAGGAAACTGTTTTAATGCAGAACTGAAGACGTCCAAGAACAAATACTAACCGAACGTGGAAAGAAAAACCAAAATTTGAGATCATAGACCGATCTGTTTAACTAAAGAAATTCTTAAGTAATGGTCCCATCCATATATCAATTGAAAAACCAATTTCAAATTTATAGATCAAGTAAACGGGAATGAAAATATAATTTCTTTCTTCCTCTCTACAACAAAAGGAGGAAGCTGCCCCAACACGGAGAAACAAAGAAACCAAAATAAGTGATTTTAGCCATTATTAAAAGAAAACTAGGAAAGGGTATGGAAAAGTTCAAGAATCGCTTCTACTTCCCCCATCCCAAAATGAATGCATCATTACCCTTTTCTTTAACAAAGTTTCAAGCCAAAAATAACCTCTATGCACATTGGTACAAAGAATTGATGGTATTGATCTCAGTCCAAAAGTTCTCTAGTAGAGAGCCCAAGAGAATCCATTGGAATTCTGGGGGATTTGGCGTATGATTACAGCGACAAAAAATATCATCAATTATTAATCGTATTTAATTACTGCTGCTTACACTGCTGAATTTCACCACTAACACATTAATACTACATTTATTAATGTGTTTCAGGAAAGAGCAAAAGCATCACTGAACTACAAAAACATACCTTACAAGTTACAACAAAGTTGATGCATCATGCATTATAATCAATGATGTAGTAATAGTAGTAATAAAGAACACTTATAAATTAAGGCATCAAACTCAAATAGAGTATTCCAACTTCCCTATTATTCTAAAAGATCAGACATCCATACCCACATACACTAAGTCAGCGCTGACCACAAAACCTTCATAACTCACACAAACACATGACGACTGAAAATAGTATATAAGATCAATAAGCATAAGATAGAAAACACTAAAAACTGAGACTTTGTATCACTCCACAACGAGAACAGAAGCAGTTAAGTAAGAAACAAAAGGTCAACCTTGGAAGATATTCTGTCACTATGGAAATATTTGGTGGACGAGTAACTGCTCCCATGAAACGAACAACATTAGGATGCCGCAACCTCAACATGATCTCAACCTAGAAAACAAAGAGCTATGCACTGAATCAAATCCTTTTATAGAAGAAAATCACATTGCAATCAGTAAATGAGACAAAATAAAAAAGTTCTGCCACTTACTTCGCCTTTGAATTGAGTGAGAGCATCGCCTGAGGTATCTTGGTTCATGAACTTTTTCACAGCCACCTCCTGTCAGCAAATATCAGTCACTGAATTGAAGTAAAATAACACCCAAGCAGTTCATGTTTCTCCGATGGTGAGAACTCATGATATACAAGTATAAGAAAAGTAAGTTGGCATTTAAAGACAATGATAATGCCACTACCAACCATAAACTATTGCATTCCAGTCTCAGGAATAGATTTGGGCATGATTTGTCTTGATAGAGATTATAGAACGGAAGGTAGCAGAACATAATGATCAATTTAATCAACTAAACATAAGACCACCCGTACCGCCCTCGGATGAGGGCAGCAGGTAGGGGGCCGGGTGTGGAGACCCAAAGGGTACCCTCTCTCTCTCTTTCCTTTCTCTCTCTTAATACATATATACTAAAATAATTAAAAAATGTGGGGTAAATATTAGGGTAGTTAGGGTAAGCGGTACACCACTTTAGGGTAAGGAGGGTATGAGAGAGAAAAGGCCGATGTGGCATCAGGGTTAGGAGGTTTGAACCCTCGGCGCTAGCAGCGGCTTAATATCTTTAAGCAACATCATTAACTAAATAGTACAATTGTTGCAACTCAAAATAGAACGTACACTACTATTATAATACAACAATATGATAAAAGATTTAAATGCATCTTACAGTTCCTTTCCAATCCGAATGATAAACCTCGCAGTAGGAACCTGAAAGAAAGGGAATAACATGTGATTATTACATGGAACAATATCCCGTGCAAATTGAGACAAAACAAGACTTCTGACAAATTAAAAGCACGTAAATCAGAAAATGGCAATTTAAATAACTTGCCCAATTTGCACTAAAACAAACCCTACCATGGTATATATGTAGAGAAACACTACAAGAACGAGTAGCATCATTAATAATCAATTACCGACCAAGTACTATAAATTAAAAAACAATAGTACACATGTGACACGTTCAATTGTAAGAATAAGCATATAGTAATAAATACTCCATATTGTGTCTGGTCTCTCATAGGCCTTCTATTAGGTTTATTTACAAAAAAAAAAAAGTCAAAGTAGTTTAGCGAGTCCTATGTGAAAAGTCAATAAAGTGGAGGGTAATTTTGGTACTCTTCAACAGAATAATTAGGCAGGAGTCCTTTTTAGTTAGGAGTTGGTTGGATCGCAATTTTCATTCAATTCCGTTGCTTTGTAACAAGTGAGAGCTCTGTGGGAGAGATCCAGCCTCTTGAAAGCTGTCAATTGTTCTTTGTTTCAGTTTCAATACAACAATCATTCGGTCAATTCTACCAATTTACAACAGTCTCACTTTCAATTTTACAAATCATGCATGAACCCGAGTACAAACTTCTATATCTAATTAAAACTCCATCCCAAGCAGATAATATCCGACCTCAGTTTTTAAAATTACACAAAATAGCCCAATACTGGATAATTGTCAATCATGTGTTTCAAGTTAACAATATATTTTTACACAAAACGGATACAAGTATATTCTTACCAATACCAATGCATTCTCCAATTACAAGATCCTCCCATGGAATTTCCCACTCAACCTCATCAAGGCTAATCCCTTCATCTGACCTTCCGAGAGACGGAAGCAGTTCACCAGAATCACTCTCAATCCTTTTGGTTTGATTTCTCTCCACAGCATTTCCACCCCTACTGTTCAAATCTGAACCTATAATAGATGTTACTGTCAAATCTGAAGTACAGGTGTAACTAGAATGAGATCAGTGCTTATTTCAAGAAGTCACAATGTATATTCAAAACTCTCAGAACCTGCTGCATCACTCCTCTTGATATCTAGTTCAATGCTTGGAAGATTACAAGATAGCACATCCACAGGGATTAGCGTGCCTGGATCACCAATTAGATCAATAATGTATTCCCTGCATAAAGACAAACAAGAAGCTAAACTATTAGTATTTACTTCTTATCAAAAGTATGGATGCATGTACTCTACCTTTTAAAAAACAAGACATAACAGAAGGTCAAAGACTACTGGAGATATAACGGCTACCTAATAAACAAGCAACAAGAATTGCCAATTTCCATCTTAGAAGGGGATTGTGAACGCAAATTCAAATCACGTTCTCCTTTGTTACATAACTTTTCCACAAATGAACCCACAGTTAGCTTTGACAGCAGAAAAAGCAAAAGCACCTCTAACAAACCACAACAGTACTTTTGGGTGATGCAGACGACTATCTAAGTCTAACTCAAAAAGAAACTAAGACACGTTCCTAGTACCTATAATTTTAAATTACAAGCAAATTATAATGGAACTGAACATAAAGGTCAAAAATACAGCATATGAGTGTACAGACAGCCGGACACATGTATTCGGTATGCCGTATGCGTCATACATATATCATATGTACATCTATAGAGAAAGGTTCAAATAAGAAGTGCTAAAAAATGAGAAGTAGAGAAGTGATCTCCACCACTCATCCAGTCAATAAAGATGGCTTTGACCGGTTCCGGTTGAGGCGATCACGGAGGATTGACGCGATTGATGGAGGGTGGAGATGATTAAAGGAGGGTCACCCAGTCAAAGCCGCCTTTATTGACCGGATGAGTGGTGGAGATCACTTCTCTACTTCTCATTTTTTTAGCACTTCTCATTTGAACCTAATACTACATCTATAATAACAAACATGACACATGCATATACATAAGCAACAATACATAGTATGCTGTATGCCATGAGCATATGTACACCTGTACATACACACACATATTATATATATATATATATATATATACACTTGAGGCCTGTTCCTGGGGTTAGGGTATAGAAAAATGCAGACATGCAATTACATAAAAGTTTAAAAATTTTCCATAAGATCTCAAAGGACTAACGTACATGTGTATACACTCACATGCATAAACTAACAAACAGGGCACTGCAAATACATGTACATACATATTTATCTAACACCAGACACCCATAGATGTAAAAAAATATGCATGCAAATAATAAATAAGTTCGCATAAAGATTCAAAGACATATGTGTGCACACACACATACAGTTGCATACTTTCTATTTTATGTCATCTACATAAGCATCTGTTGAAACTGATTTCAAAAAAGGCATGAACACCCATACCTCCCGTTATCAATCTTAGTCAAGTTCACAGCTCCATCGTCAGTGCCAGTATAGTAGGTCCCTTTGACCAGACTACATGCAAGGTTGATCTTATCAGCAAGTACCTACCATCAAATGTATACTTTTTTAAGCATATCAAATATAATGGTTTCTCTAATGCACATCTAAGTAGCTAAATATGCGCTTGAGGAAGGAAAAGAAAATACAGGTCTGTCCATAATATTCACCAATTTCCATTTTGAGATGTCCCATATTGATTCAATGTTTCCTTTGTCGAAAATCTCACCCTAATAGTACCTATTTGTCCACTCTAAATTGTTTCAAAATATTGATGATATTAATTTTGCTCCATGAACTTCCCTCCATAGGTCATGATTTGAAGGCATTTTACACCTTTGACTGAGAGTCAAACAGTTCTATGTGCCAAGTCAAATGTTGTATTTTATTTGGTGCAGAAGGAATATATGAACAGAAGATAACAAAATGGTATGCTTAAATCATGGATTGCAGCAACAGTTTAGAGCATTGTATCTACAGACCCCCATGGAATGATCTTGAATGCTTGATTACGAAATATAGAAAGAGTTGATGCATAAAACAGATATATAGCTGGAACTTGCCAGTGGGTATATGTTTTAATTAATATCAGTTAACTTTAATCTGAACCTCTCTAGCAGCTACCCATCTGCACCAAAACTATACTCTACTCTTATCAGGCACAAATTTATAGCAGTGATATAAAAAAGAATCACTTCAATGCACATGTAACCAACTTAAAAACCAAAATGTTGAAAGGAGGCAGAGCCATAAAATACCTTAAAGAGCAAGGCCCGGTGTCGGGAAAGTCCACAATCAATACAACCAAGAGGAAGTATGATCGTTTTAAGAGTGTTCCGTAATTCATAACTTCTAGTAGTCCACCTTCTCAACATTTCATCTGCATCACTAACAGGACCACCCATTTGTGCAACAACAATATCAGCAATTCTCTGGATCACCAAACTTATAATCTGGCTTGTCCCTGAAGCTTGGCATTCCAGTGAGATGTCTGAAACTCTTTCCTCAAGAAGCTGTAGTTCCTTATCGATGGTTCTGTCCACTAAAACCACTTCATAATCAACATTATCATAAACGGCTGTGGCTTGAAGATCTGCTAATGAGGGCATTTTCCCTTGTGTGACTGAATTTGATGTAATCCCATACACATCGTAAAACCCATCCATCACTTTCTCATCATAGTTTACAACATTATTTCTCTGTAAATACCAAATACCATCATTAATTACATATTTAATACATCATACTTTCTCATGATAATCTACATTCGAAAAAGAAAACAAAACCCCAAACTCCAATTTAGGTACCTTTATAGAACAACTCAATGCTTAGCATTGAGATAAGCTAAATGAATGTAGAACAATTTAATTTTAGTAACATTCAACTTCATATAGAATCTTAGGGGCCGTTTACGAAACACTTACTCGGGTAAGCGCTCACTGGTGTCACTTACCTGTAATATCCTTTGCCAATTGAGCAAGGAAACCACCGAGAGTCTTACCCGATGGCGATAAGTGATGGAAATAACATTTATCCGCTAAGCGCTTACCGGGTTGAAGACGCTTAGCAACAATCAATTTTGATGCTCGAGAATGTTATACGATAAGGTAAGTAAGAGAAATGTCCTTGCTGGTGAGCGCTTACCCTATAAGCGCTTCCTAAACGGCCCCTTACTAACTGAAACACTTGGGTCAGGCATAGAATTGAAGAAGTGAATTGCAATTACAATAGAATGCAATGAGTTAAGGTAATCTTACAAAACAAGAAAATTTTTAAAACAAAAATTTGAATATCTTACCCAATATTGAAGCGAGAGAACTTCAACAAGGGATTCCAGAGGGGAACATCGCAAACTTTCTTGCATGGCGGCTTCAATTTGTGCAGTTTCAGTATCGTCGAGTTCATGTGCCTCAACGGATAAAAAGAAAAAGTCAAAATTACGAAAATAAATTACATTGAGTGCCAATACATTCTCTATTCTAAAGTATACAGATAAATATTGGTCTTACTATAAATGTTAAAAAAATTCTTAAACGTGAAATGTAGCAATAATAAGAGCCCAAATTGATGCAATATTTATGAGATAGAGGGATAATATCTCTCTGAGTCTGAGCATAAGATATTGTGCACTGAATAAGCCAAACAAAGCTTATAAAAGCACACCTTGCTAGCAGCTGTTTTCTCAAGCAAATTTACACGTCCAAACTGATGAAATGGAACAACTACTTCAGAAATTTTCGAGCTACTAGGCTTGTCAGCACCATCCACAATGGTCAGTTTGATATCCACATCCTTAATGCTTTGTGGATTAGTCTGCAATATACAAATATGATACAATATAAGCCAACATTAGATAGAATCATGTGGTTAATTGTCAAAGGGGTAACTTACAATACTGCCAACAGACAATGGAGTTTACATTCTATGACTTTCTATAACAGATGCCATAGATGAAGAGGCCTTTAGGATAGGACCTGTTGTACCATACCCTTTTTTTTCTTTTGTTTTCTTAAATTTAAGAAGTACTTTATTAATAACACAAGACTGATCAAATCTTTTTGGAGGCCTTGTTACACATGTACCAAGACTATAAAATTAACGGAACAAGTAACAAAATAGAATAAAATAAAATTATAAAAGTTCATACCAGATAAAATTATCACATTTGAGGTATCAAAATGAAAGTATGTTACACAAAATAGAAATCAGGTCAAAATACATTGCAATTTCATGCAACTTACCCTATGGCCTATATTATACTAGAAGTTTACAGACTAAGATGACAAAGTATCATATGGAGTTCACGTGAATAAAATCATTCTTTGAAGTAGGGAATCTCCAAATCAGCCATAAGAGCAAAAGGCTAAAACATTAGAATCGGGCTATAGGTTAAAACATATATAATTGGGTAAAAGCTAAAAAGTGTATAATAAGGCCCTAAAAATTGGAACACCCTCCAGCACAGCACGACCCTGCACAAACCCTATTGTCTGGTACAGAAAATATGATTAATATACTTAGAAATTTAAGCAAATATATATATATCTATATAGGGGTGGGTTCAAATGTGAACCACTTTTTGGTTGTGAACGTGAGGACAGCCGAGAGCGCGACATGTGGCGGATGACTAGGCGCCACGTCAGATCCACGGCGGGTGACTAGGTGCAATTCATGGGAGGGCATTGAATTAAAGGGGGGGACCACACTCAAAGTCGCCACGTGTCACGCTCTCGGTTATCCTCACGTTCACAACCAAAAAGTGGTTCACATTTGAACTTTCCTCTATATATAGACTATATATATATATATATATATATATAGAGAGAGAGAGAGAGAGAGAGAGAGTCGAACTTGAGATTCAAGTGCAGTTTCAAGTATCATCACGATCTCTGTCATTAACGGACGCTCTTCACGGTCTCTCTTCAAGCATTGATAAGCTATTCTTGTGAACAACTTCAAAGAATGATGATCTATTTCATCCTTCAGGTTCCCATGAATAATTTCACTTATTTTATTCTCTTCGTAGCTCTCTCGTGCCAACTTCACTAAAGGTTGATACTTATCATTCTTGTTGCTAAAAACACAACCTCCCACACAACACTTCAAACAAAACCACGCCGAATGAATAAACATCCGACTCTTTTGTTAAGAACCCATTCTCTATATACAGCGGATCACAATACCCAATCGTCCCTACAGCGTTGGAAAAAATAAACGTGAATTGATGGTTAACAGGACCAAGTTTGGAGAGGCCAAAATCCGAGATCTTGGCATTCCAATTTTCATCTACTAGGATGTTGGAACTTTTAATATCCCGGTGCAATACTCTTAGCTGGGTCCCAACAGGATTGTGAAGGTACGCTAGTCCACGTGCCGCCCCGATGCATATCTTCAGGCGTTGAATCCACGACAGATCGTGATTTTCGAGATACAAGTCCAGGCTTCCCTTAGATGCGTAGTCGTAAACTAGGATCTTCTCGTCACTCTCATCGCAAAACCCTAAGAGAGAGACGATATTTTCATGGCTATAGACGGAAAGCATCATGATCTCCTTTGCCCAAACGCACGATCTAACCGCTTAAAAGCGACCACGGATCGGCCCTTGGAATGGACGATTTCTCCCTTGTAAACCTTCCCAAAACCCCCTTTCCCAATGCAATTCTCAGCAGAGAAGTTGTTGGTTGCTGATACTATAGATTCTAGTGGTATTTTGAGGTGTTGAAACTCTTTTATATGAGACATCTTTCGGTTGTACCAAAGCAGGAAACACAATTAACAAAGAATGATTATACACTTTTAAGAAGCTGATATTGAATCTATGGATTCTGAACCGTATTTGCTTAACAATTGACAGAAAAGAGTTGATGATATTGAATATACTCTCTCTCTCTCTCTAACACACACACACACAGTAGATTAGATCGAACACAGTTGAAGAACAAACTCATCTAATTTAACTTCAAATGGAAACTTGAAACCTAAATTTCATATGATGATGAAGCTTTTGTTGTAAATCGACAGAATCACATATGCACCTGGAGTTCGATTTCAGAAGAAGGCCGGTTGCCGGAGCTGGATTTGGAACTCCGGCGCCGGCGCCGGCGTCGTCGAGTGTGAACAGAAGCCATTTTTTTTCAGGCGCCATTTTTTCTTTCCCAATAACTGTCACTTTAAAATGAGAGAAAAAAATGTAAACTGAAAACAAAAGATTGGGATAGAAAAGAAAAGAAAGGGGGTGGAAATCTATTTTTGTATTTGCTTTTTTGAAAAGAAAAAAAAAATATATCATTAAACTTTTTTTATTAGTTTTCTTGAATAGGACAGAAAAGCAATAGAATATGTTATTTTTAGATAATCTATGTTTTAATGTAATGTTAATTCACCTTTTTATTCATTCAATCTAGTTTTGATACGAATAAAAAGTTAGTTTTTTGTTTAATTAAATAAAAAAAACCATAAAAATGACTCATCTTTATGATTTGCAAGGAATCTTTCCTAGTTAACAATGTCAACTCAAATACAAAAAGTTTTGCAAGAAATATTTCCTAGTTAGCAATGTCACTTCACTTACAAGAAGTGTTTGTAAGTTTGGTGTGAAATGTGAATGGCCTAATGATTTCACAATTTTTTTAATTAATATTAATTTCTTTTTTTTCCTTCTACGTTTAGGAGGAAAGTTTTGAAATAAAACTTAACATTATTTTTCTTTTATTCTTTTTTCTTTTCTTAAATAAGTTTTTAAAAACACGAGAGTTTTTAACTTTTGTTCTCTTTTTTTCCTTCGCAAAATGAGTTCTGAGAACACATCATTTGTATTTGATGCCAAGTGCATGGAAATGAGGAAAAAAAACAAATTTATACAAAAATCAAAATATAATTACATCCAATATTTTAATAAGATTCTTCAAGATTTCCTTTTGAAGTGGAAGATAAAAAGAGATCAAAAGTCTCCCAAAAGATGTTCTCCTGACAAAGAATCCCACATTGAATGGACGTGTTTTTTTAGCTTTATTAGTTACGTTATTACAGATTAAGTGTATAATTTATTTCAATTTTATATTAAAAGTTACATTTGTGTTTAGGGGATAAGATAATCTATATCTATGTATATATATATATATATATTAAAAGAAGGTTTGTGCTGATGTCATCAAAATGAAATTAAGTGATATTATTGGTCGATTAAACAAAATTTATCAAAAGATGATGTCATAATCTATTTCTAGAAGGTTTGTGCTGATGTCATCAAAATGAAATTAAGTGATATTATTGGTCGATTAAACAAAATTTATCAAAAGATGATGTCATAATCTATTTATATTTCTTTTTTGTTTTTTAATACCCTATTAATACGTATAAATAAATAACTAAGAAATATGGATAAAATATTTTCCAAAATTCACCTACCTAAATTTACATTTTGTATCCTTAAAATTATTTGATTAAATTACTTTTTATCCTTTAGTTTTTCATTTTTCATTTTACATCCTTATCATATTAACGTAAATAATATATATGAATTAAAAAGTATTAAGTTTTTGTTTTTCTATGCTACAAATTACACCATTATAATCGTCTCGATGATACCTTCAAAATGAGTCTAATGTTGAATAGTTTTTTTAATTTATTTATAAGGCCATCCGCATTGGAGCGGTTTTGTGAACGGCACAGCCGGCATACCGGCGGTAACACCGCCGCGGTATGCCGGTGAGTGAGCGGTATGTGAGGGCAGCGGTGAGAGAATGCCGTTGCCAAAAAAAAAATTTAATTTTTTTTTCTTTTTCGACCGTTATTCAACGGATATATATATATATATTTTTTTTTTTACTTTTTACATATATATATATATATCATATCATCTATTCAACAAATTACCACTCATCTCATCTTCATCTCTTCCTCAACAAATTCATCTCTTCATCTCTTACTCATCTCTTTTACATCTCTTCTTCATGGATTCACACGGTACCCCTTCCGGTTCCCGACGTCGTAACTCGGCATCCCAAACGCCTCCACCGTCGGCATCCCAAACGCCTCCGCCGTCGGGTGTCTATCGCCCAGCAATGGGGTTTGGAAGTTGGTTGCCTCCATCGGGTTGGCCGCAAACCCCAATGGTCGACAATAATTGGGCGTATGCGAATATGATCGCGAATACCCCGATGATGGCGTACCCCATGCACCCCCAACAACCGACGATGCAAACCCAACAACCCACGACGCAAACCCAACAACCGACGACGCAAACCCAACAACCCACGCCGTCACAAATGTGGGAACCACGAGATGGAACCGACTTGTCACCGCAATCGTGGGGAGATGACGAGGAGGTACCCGAGACCCAACCGGAGTCGCCGCCACCGCCACCGCCGCCACAACCCAAAGGTAAAAAACGTGGCAAGGGTAAGAACGTAGAAGCGAGCTCGAGTGCGAACCCGACCAAAACTAAAGCGCCTCCTAAACCGTGGACGAGTGACGAGGAGGTCAAGTTGGCGATGGCGTGGGCCGAAATCTCGGAGGATTCAACCATAGGTAACTATCGAACGGGAGGTAAATAAAAAACCGTTTTTTAACATACTTAAGTATTCGCTAATGTGTTTTAATTTTTTCCATTTTTGAAGTAGACAATTTTTGGATGCACGTTAAAATGTCGTTAGACAAACGCATGGGGTACGGCCCCAACGTCCGCTCAAGCGACACCGTGCAAACCAAAGTGAAATTGTTTCTATCGGGGGTCTCGAAATTTGCTTGTATCTACAACAATGTGTTGAATCACCGAGGTAGCGGCGAATCCGACGTTGATTTATTGGAACGAGCGCTCGAGCGATACCGACGTGAGTATAATCGAACATTCCCTTTCCAAGCCGCTTGGAAAGTTCTCATCGAATGCCCGAAGTACAACCCGGTGGAAATGATGAACCCATCGGACATCCGCGCGCCTACAAACAAACGGTCGAAAACGTCTGAAACCCCAACGGACTCCCCCGGCGATTCCGATGCTCGTACTTACACCCACCTCGGCGATTCCGATGCTCGTACTTACACCCACCTCGGCGATTCCGAACTGCCACGACCAATGGGTCGGAACGCGGCGAGACGTGCGGGGTCTTCGTCTTCGACAAACGATACCAACACGGGCATGTCAACAGACGTAGGCGCTCTCACACATGGTATCACCGGGCTTGTCGATATACTCAAAGAAAAACAAAGGATGGCACACTTACACTTCTACACATCACCGCACAACCATCTCTCGGGTCACCTTTTGGAGACCACGTTGCGAGAGAAGGCGCGGTTGCGCGAACTATACGATTGGCCCCCTTTCGAATAGTTTTTTATTTTTAATTTTAATGTAATTTTTTTAATTGTTATTTTTAATTTTAATTGAAAATTTTAATTTTAATTGTTATTTTTAATTTTAATTGTTAATTGTTAATTTTAATTGTTAATTTAAATTTTAATTTTAAAATGAATTGTTAATTGTTAATTTAAATTGTTAATTTAAAAAAAATCATAATGAGTGGTACGGGTGTGGGTGAATGGTATGGTAATGGTAAGGTAGTGGTAAAGCTGATGTGGCGCTGAGGTGACAGTCTATGCAGGTGGTATGGGTGGTACCACTGTGGATGGCCTAATGTTAAATATTAAAAATAGATATAAGTTAACGTGTTTACATTTTATTGCAGTTCTATTGTTGATAATATTGAAATTTAAAGATTTCATCTTTTTTAATCTAACTATTTTTATACATTATTTGTACATAATGAAAATAAATTTTATTTAAAACCCTTCTGTTGATATTCTTTAATTTAAAGATTTCATCTTTATAATCTAACTATTTTTATAGATTATTTATAAATAATGATTTTTTTTAAAACCCTCCAAATAAATCCATCAAAACGTATTTTATTTCTGAATCCTTCCAGTTTTAATGTTATTTAGGAAATCTGAATCTTTCAACAAAAGAATTATAAATTTTCAATTTCAGATATTTTAACAACTATTAGAAGACTAAAATATTTAGTAATAAAGCAAGAGTAATTTCTTTTTTTTTTCCATTTAAATCGTTGATTAATAAGAATTATTTTTACTAAATAACTATTCTCTACTTATTCAATTTCAATGAAAGTTTTGAATAAAGGATTGGAACAAAAGGTTTCATAGATGGCTATGATTAAACTAAATCGTTAATGTTTCTTTTATTAACTAAGTCATATTTATATTGTTAATTGGAGGTGAAATATTTGTGAACTTTATAATGTAGATGCTTATTTTTATTAGAAATTAATACAATATGTTATAAATTGTCCGTGTATTACACGGGCTATTAACTAGTAAGTTATGAATTTGATCCTTGTGTCTTGCTGTTTTTTATGATTATGGTTCTACGATGAAGGATTAAGAAGTTAGTAAACCGTAAAAAGAATTAAAATGGATTTTAATTAATTATTGATCTCTTTTAATTTCATGTCTTCTTATAAATTGTCCCTTAAAATTAAATGGGAGTTAATCTGGTTGCATTTATTATGGTGTATTTCAACCTAATATTCGTTCATTTCTCATTTACCGGTTAATAGTCATTTCTCACGCTTCTCACCAGATTTTACACTTCTCATTGGAACTCAACCATGGTTCTAATACTATATTTATTATTATGGACTTGACCACTATGGTGTTTAATTTATGACGACGGGAAACCACAAACGACAATGATGGTCAATACATGTACGAGAAGGAGTAACTCTAAGATTGCACTACAAAAGTCAAGACATGCTATCGCGAGTACCTCAAAGCTTGACTAGAAATGGACGGATTGATCACATGAGCCCTACGTGCCACATGGGCAGAAAATGTGATGGCATGATGCATTTTTAATATTTGCAAGACTTGCTTTTAAAATGCATGACATATTATGAGTAATTTACGATATAAACGATTTGTTTTCAATTTATGTCGTGTTCATGATTTATGGATGACGTGAAAACCATAAACTCTTAACATAAAGCTAACTATAACATGTATCTCAGATTAGGAAAGTTTGGGGTCGATGAGGGCAAAGGCCCAATTTAAGGACTGTCTATGTTAGCAAACTTTGTTTAAAAGGTGGTCTCATGCAATGTTTCAAGATTTTTCATTGCAATGTTTTTTAGTAAAATATATGTTTCAAGTGTTAATGCTTTATTACAACCCAGTTGGTTTAAGGGGGTGCAACAACTTCGTATCAAAGCCTAGGTTTAAAAGGAAAAAAAAAAAAAACCTTATAACTTAAGGTTGACGATTCTAATAACAATCATACCAAGTCTTGATCAAGTTAGTGACTCGACTTACCTTTTTGTAGGAAAATGATAGGTATGAAGCACTCACCAACACCGACTAGCTCAAAAGGGCAGAGCCACCACCCTCACCTACTGAGCAAGACTTTTGATTATTGTCATTGGGTAGGTTTTTCAATCTATCGTGCTCATCCCATAAGGTGTCTTAATAAATGTTTGTCGGATGAGCATTTAGTAAACGACCCATACATAGCCAGAATGGAAATGACATACAACTTATACAAGCATAAATTTTCTTTGTTAGGTAACCAAACCCCATAATAAATTTATCTATTTTATAAACTCTATTAAGACACTTTTTTTTACTTGGCTTTCTGGTGTGTTTATGCAAGCAACTCTTGGAAACATAGACTTATTTTCCTTTCAAGTCAGTCCAAAAACAATTACATGAGAAAAAGACCTTCCAATGACCACCCCTTTGTAACTGCACTTGGCACAGCAATGAAGTTGGTCGAATCGGAAAAACAAACAATGGTCATACCAGCTTCTAGTTCGGCTGTGCTTGGTTTCGTTATATATCCTGAATCCAACCTACACTTCCCGAACCACGGCTCTCTTTTTTCAACTTTTCAGTTTTTCTTTTTTCAATCTACAACAATTTCCTCGGATTCAGATGACTCGTCTCTTTTTGAGCCCCCAATGTATACATACATAAAACACTCACTCGCTATCTTATTCACTTGTTCGAGTTTTTGTTCTGTCCACTGATAGATGTCCGAGGCTTTTAAGTCGGGCAATGATCTCTTTGAATGACGGTCGCAAATGTGGCTCCCTGCAAAAATAAATCATAAGTTTAAACGACCAGTACATCTATATTAAGGCTATATAACGAAACAATCACCTATATAGACATGTTAAAGAATTACTTGTTTCAATAATAAGCACGATTGGAAAGGCAATAAAGATTGATTACAAGAAGAGACTTACGTATGCCAACAATCACTTATTATCCGTGCAACCAGAGGATCAAGATTATCTGGAATGTCAAGGTGTCTAAACTGAAAACCAACAGCACCAACAACCTGCATTGAGTTCATCTCTGTCCAAGGTATGCGAAGAGTTGCCAACTCCCACAAAATTACACCAAAGCTATATACATCACACCTGCAAACCAGTCCCCCAAACGTTTTTCAGCAAGGTAACAAAAAGATGCATGCAAACACATACTCGTGCCCAAGAGATTATAAATGTTAAAGATGCCTCTTACTTCTCGTTGGATGGTTCATTCCTCAACACTTCCGGTGCCATCCATTCAGGCTGCAATACAATCACAAATATCAGAACGATGGTGTAGTTAGTAATTTCCTTTTTTTTACATGTTTGGATGGACAAAATGTAGCTTATAAGCTAGCTTTTTGATAAGCTACTTGGAGGTAGCTTTTTGAAGCTTTTTCCAATTATACCCTTATAAATAATAATTATTATACCCGATCTACCCTTTTTGGTCATTTCACATACCCATAAGTAGTTTTTGCCAAACATAATTTTTCATAAGCTAGCTTATCAGCTACTAGCTAGCTTATCAGTTACCAGCTAGCTTTATCAGCTTGTTTGCCAAACATATCCTAAAAGTAGGATAATAGCATTATACATATGATTGTAGAAAGAGCTTACAGTTCCAGCAGTAGATTTGAAGACAGAAAGGTATTGTGTTTCATGCGTGACATCCCAAAATCACATACCTGCATGCATCAAGAACAAGAAAAAAATGTCAAAAAAGCCCCTAAGCATCGACCATTCTAAATGTTGAACTAGGTAAAACAGCACTAAGTTATATATGACATCAGAAAATAAGCCTTGCCGAACCCAAGTTTATCATGCTAGAAGAGAAACACTAACCTTGACAACCCAATTTTTATCAACAAGAAGATTTGGTGTCTTCAAATCCCGGTGCACAATTATTGGGTTGCTGGTGTGCAAATAGTTCATTCCCTTTGCCTACAAGCATTTTTTATAATCATGATAAAAGAAAACTGAATAAATCTTGAAGCATAATACTTGAATCAAAACTTTACCACATCAAGAGCCATACGCATCCGCCTCTTTTCATCAAGTTGGACATTAGATCGATGCAACAATTTAAATAGACTACCCCTGCATAAAGCAAATAGATAAACCAGGCAACATGAGAATTGGAACAAATATGCAACTTGATAACTGATATCAAAAAATCATGAACCAAAAAGTTGGGTATTCAGCCAAGTATACATATAAGTGCTTTATGTATAACTAAAGTCAAAGTAATAAGGGTAAATTACATATTTGGTCCCTATGGTTTACATTTTATTGCACTGTTGGTCCCTATTTTGAAATAATTATGGAAAGGTCCCTGTGGTTTACATTATATTGCATTGTTGGTCCCTGCGGTTTACACTATATTGCACTATTGGTCCCTATTTTGCCAATATGGTTAGGGACCAATAGTGCAATGTAGTGTAAACCACAGGAGCCAACAGTGCAATATAATGTAAACCACAGGGACCAACAGTGCAATATAGTGTAAACTACAGGGACCTTTTCCATAACTATTTCAAAATAGGGACCAATAGTGAAAATAAAGTGTAAACCACAAGGGGACCAAATATGTAATTTACCCTAAAATCAATAAAGATAAGCAATAGAAACACTGAAAAGTGAGACTTTGTATTACTCCATGACAAGAACAAAACTAGTTGAAGTAAGAAACAAAAACTCAACCTTGGAAGAAATTCTGTCAGTATGGAAAGATTTGGTGGACGAGTAACTGCTCCCATGAAAAGAACAACGTTAGGATGCCTCAACCTCAACATAATCTCAACCTATAAAACAAAGAGCTATTTACTGAATCAAACCCTTTTATAGTAAAAAAACCATATTGTATTCAGTAAATGAGACAAAAATCAAAAGGTTCTGACACTTACTTCACTTTTAAATTGAGTGAGTGCATCGCCTGAGATATCTTGGTTCATGAACTTCTTCACAGCCACCTCCTGTCAGAAAATATTGGTCACTAAACCTCTCCGGAAAACTCATATAGATTTTATTTGTAACAAGTTGGGCATGATTAACATTTATGCTCCAACTTGAGGAGGAGTGTTAATTGTATATTTTGTGTATTTGGGCCTCAGCCTATAGGCCTTATTTAGATGTCTTTTAGGGTTTCCATCTTGTATATATAGAGGGTTCACCCTCCTTGTTTATTCATCAAGTAAATACAATTAATTTACATAATACAACAATCTGATAAAAGATTTGGATGCAACTTACAGTTCCATTCCATTCTGAACGATAAACCTCGCCACAAGAACCTGAAAGGAAGGGAATAACATGTGATCATTATCTTTTCCAAAACAAAAAAAAACATGTGATTATTACGTGGAACAATATCCCGTGCAGATCTCACACCCTCTTGAGGCATAACTTAATAATAAATTTCATAAGTGAGCTAATTGTCAAACAAAAGAAGCCAATGCTTCATTAATTCTAGGCAAAACCATAGCAATATTTTGTGAAATATGATCACTTCCAACATTCTTCTCAAGGCATTAACTACTAGGACACTACTTAAGTATGCCATTAGCTGGTCAAAATATAGGTACGACAACTTTCAAGCTGAAGTTCCTTTACAGATTGTAATGTTAACCTTTCCTTCTGCTGAACTTTGAAGGCAGTCAGGCTTAACATCAGCATCTAAATATTGGTTGCTAAAAAGCTGCAGAGAAACTGAAAAACTGGAAAGAGTTGAATGTGGTTTAAATTCCTAAATATTTGGCGTATATGCATAAGTCTTCTTTATATATCCAAGGATTCAAAGAGCTAAAAAAATGTTCTAACCAAGTCAGAAGATTCCATAAGTTAAATCAACATGTTTTTTTTACGTATTTGTTTATGAATATTAATTTTGAAAGGTACATACGTGAGACAAAATCTACTAAATTAATCTTAATCTATTTCGTTTAAATACCCTACTATAACCATATCGTGGTCTCATTTTATAATACCTTGGGGGATAATGAAACATGTGTTTCATTTCAGGTTAACAATATATTTTTACAAAGAAAAATGGATTAATTATATTCTTACCAATACCAATGCGCCCTCCAATCTGAAGATCCTCCCACGGAATTTCCCATTCAACCTCATCAAGGCTAATCCCTTCCCTGTGGTTGCTGCTAGAAGTATAGCGGCCAATACGGGAGTTTTCCACCAATCTCGTGTCTAAATTTTTGTCTTTTCTGGTATTACCTGCAGCAACACCATCTCCACATTGTCTTTCTGTAGAGTTTACTGCAGAGGACACAATATACATTCATAACTTTGCTTCACATTTAATACTTAGGAAACCAGTGTACATAAATCAGCGAATTTCTTACCAACTGCATGATGATCATTCATGACACCTTCTACTAACTGTTGCGGCTTAGCTGGTAACCAGTTATCCACGAGCTGGGAATTGTCATCGAGATTGCTAACCTCGGGTGCAGTAAAAGATATAAGATCCTGCTCATAGTTAGACATGACCGATGCCGGGCCCGGGCCATGCTGATGCTGAGCCAGAACATCCAACATGTCAGCATCTAACAAATGAACGATCTTACATACTTCTGTTTCTCTCACTTGGTCGTTATTTACATCTAAAAGTGAATCAGAAGATGTTCCACCGCTCTTTAACAACACCGCATGGAGTTTTTGAGCAAACTCCGGATTTTTTGCAGCATTTATGACACATTTGGATACATCATTAAGCTGCAACTTCTGTGCAGGTGATGTTCTTCCACCACCACCAGCTGACAGGCCTTCGTGCGACCAGCCGAGAGCCGGAAGCAATTTGCCAAAATCACTCTCAAACCTCTCGGTTTGATTTCTTCTCTCCACGGCATTTCCACCCCTGGTGTTCGACTTTGAACCTATAACAGATGTTACTGTCAAATCTGAAGTGCCCGTTTTGGCAAAACCATCAAGTTGTTCAGGTGTAACTAAAATGGGATCAGGGCTTATATCAAGCAGCGGCAATGTATACCCAAAACTATCGGAACGTGCATCACTCCTGATATCTAGTTCGATGCTCTGAAGATTACAACATGGCACCTCCACAGGGATTAGTGTGCCTGGAGCACCCATTAGATCAATAATGTATTCGCTGCATAAACACAAAACAAGAAGCTAAATTACTAGTATTTACTACCCCTTTTTGAAAGTATGGACGTATGTACTCTACCTTTTAAAACTGGAAAAGAAAAAAGAACTATTGCTACTTGATAAACAGTGAGTTGGGAAAGCAATAGAAGTGTGGAAACAAATCAGCTTCAAAATGATGCATACCTCACATCTAAAGCTCTGATACTTAAACAAGACCTAACAGAAAGTCAAAGACTACCTAATAAACAAGCAACGAGAATTGACCAATTTCCATCTTAGAAGTGGATTGTGAACGCAATTTAAGATCATGTTTTCCCTTGTTACATAACTTTTCCACGAATGAGAAGCCAAGATCAGCTTGACAGCAGAAAAGGCAAAAGCACCTCTAAGAAACCACAACAGCCCTTTTGGTTGATGCAGATGACTATCTAAGTTTAACTCAAACGGAAACTAAGACACATTCCTAGTACCTAAATTTGTAAATTCTATAAGCAAATTATAATGAAACTGAATATAAAGATCAGTAATATAGCATACGAGTGTACATACAGCCAGCCAGAACACATGTACACCTATAATAACAAGCATGACACATGCATATACATAACAACATCATGTAGTATGCCACGAGGATATGTATACCTGTACATGCACACACGCACACACACATAAAATTATAAATACATGCTTGAGGCCTTCTCCTAGTGTTAGGGTATAGAAAAATGCAGACATGCAAATACATATAAAGTTTCCATTAATATCTCAAAGGACTACACATTCATGTGTATCCACTCTCACATGCATAAACTAACAAACAGGGCATTGCATATATACATGTGCATACATATTTATCTAACACCAGAGACCAGTTCAATGCTAAGATGTAAAAAATAGGGTTAATTTCATATATGCCCTTATTAAGATTGAAAATATCATATTTACCCAACTTAATCTACAAATATCATAGATACCCTTCTTAATCTATCAAAATATCATGTTTACCCAAATGATAATTTTTTTCAATTTTTAATCATTTTAAATCAAATTTAATAATAGCAAATAGTTAAATGACTATTATATCCCTAACTATCCTTTAATTGAAAAAAGAAAAAGGAAAAACCCTACTTTGAGACATGCTTCCAGTAGGTGTTCTTCAACCTCTGTGTCTCCTTATGTTCGAATTCACAAGGGTAAGCACGAAGGGAGATGGCGATGACTTTGAAAACCAAAAGTAGGATTTTGCAGAAGTTTTGTTCTTTATGCTATTATAGAATTTTGCAGTCTCCAACAATTTAATGGATATAATTTTTTAAAACCCCTCTCCAGTATACTTTGAAAACCAAAAATTGGAATAAGAATCATTATTAAGAAAATTATTTTGTGTGGATCACAATTCCATGTGAATGACTCATGACCCCCATTCTGCAAACCAACTTTTGCATTGAGAGATGTGATGTTTAATGTATTTATCTATTTAGTAGCTTTGCAAGCAATGAATTGAAATCACATTACCAGTTCTTGTAACTTTGCAATCTTTTGCTTTGAATCATCAACGACCCATTCATGATTCAACTCAACCAAATTTGTCTAAGTTGAATCTTTTTCAGCCGTTATCAATTCAATTTATCTCTTAGTTTATGTGTTTTCTTCAACTAATTTGTCATACTTGGCCTTTAATTAAATTCCTCCAAAATCTGAACTTCCCTTTTGTATGCTTGAGTCACCCCTTCAAATTTCAATTGCAACTCATTTAATCTAATTGAGCCCTAATTCAAACATGGGTAATGGGTAAAGATGTCAATTCATTAAAAGTTATTATTATAAATTGAGAATTCTAATTAAAATGATTAAAAATTGATAAAAAAATGTTATTTGGGTAAATATGATATTTTGATAGGTTAAGAAGGGTATATATGATATTTATAGATTTGGTTGGGTAAATATGATATTTAGAGTCTTAATAAGGGCATATATGAAATTAACCCTAAAAAATATGCATACAAATAATAAAAGAGCTCCCATGAAGATTCAAAAGAGGACACACATTTGCATTCGCGCACACACAACACACATACATACAGGTACATACTTTCTAATATATTTCATCTGCATACGCATTTGCTGAAACTGATTTCAAAGAAGGCATGAACATCCATACCTCCCATTATCAATCTTAATCAAGTTCACAGCTCCATCATCAGTGCCAGTATAGTAGCTCCCTTTGACCAGACTACATGGAAGGTTGATCTTATCAGCAAGTACCTACCATCAAATGTATAGTTTTTTTATGCACATCAAATGTATTGGTTTCTCTAATGCACATCTAGGATATAGTTAAATATGTGCTCGAGGAAGGCAACAGAGTACAGTTTTGTACACAATATTCATCAATTTCCATTTTCAGATGTCTCGTATTGATTCAATGTTTCCTTTTGTGGAAAATCTCATCCTCATAGTACCTATTTGTCCACTCTAAATCGTCACAAAATATTGATGGAATATATTTAGCTCCATGAACTTCCCTCCATTTGTCATCATTTACAGGCATTTTACACCTTTGACTGACAGACAAATAGTTCTATGTACCAAATCAAATGTTGTATTTTCTTTGGTGGTGCAGCGTGAAAATATGAAATATAGAAAGGGTTGATGCATAAGAAGATATATAGCTTGAACTTTGCTGGTGGGTATATGTTTTAAAATCAGCTAACTCTAATCCGAACCTCTCTAGCAGCTACCCATCTGCACCAAAACTATACTCTACACTTAAATATATCAGGCACCTTAAATCTATGGCTCGATGATATAAAAAAGAATCGCTTTGAAGGAACATACAAGACGGAAACAAAAACAATATTTTTCCTTAAAATACAACTACAGCTCTTTGCTTGCTGCTACAATCATATGATGGCCAACCAGCTAAATACATGCACCTAATTCATAATGCAAGTATGACCATTATGCCCTGGAACTCCAACAACATAATCAAAAGGAGCCAGCTTAGAAATCACACAAAAAGAGAGATCTTTATTTATCGTTATGCGGATATATAGTATGTTATGAGATATGTACATAGTAATGCACATGTAACCAACTTAAAAACCAACATATTGAAAGAAGGCAGAGTCATAAAATACCTTAAAGAGCAAGGCCCGGTGTCGGGAGAGTCCACAATCAATACAACCAAGAGGAAGTATGATCGTTTTAAGAGTGTTCCGTAATTCATAACTTCTAGTAGTCCACCTTCTCAACATTTCATCTGCATCACTAACAGGACCACCCATTTGTGCAACAACAATATTAGCAATTCTTTGGATCACCCTACTAATAATCTCGCTCATCCCTGAAGCCTGGCATTCCAGTGATATATTTGAAACCCTTTCCTCAAGAAGCTGTAGTTCCTTATCAACTGTTCTGTCCACTAAAACCACTTCATAATCAACATTATCATAAACAGTTTGGGCTCGAAGATCCACTAATGAGGGCATCTTTCCTTGTGAGACTGAATTTGAAGTAATCCCATACACATCGTAAAACCCATCCGTCACTTTTTCGTCATAGTTTACAACATTATTACTCTGCAAATACCAGAAAAACCATCATTAATTACATATTTAATAATACATCATACTTTCTCGTCCTAGTCTACATCCAAAAAAGAAAAGAAAATCCCAAAGTCCAATTTCAGGCACCTTAGCAACCAAAACACTTCGGCTGTCTTTGGCAAAAATAAGCTAGCTTATAAGCTAGTACACATTTGAATGGACCATAAGCTAGCTTATAATCAGCCACAAGGGTTGTGGCATACTGGTTGAGGCCCGGGGGATGGTAGCGGAATATCCCATCTACCCAAGGTTCGATTCCAGGCTTTCGCAACAATCGTGACCAGGCTTAGTCTCAGACGGCCGTAATTTAATTACCAAATTGCCAAGGATGTAGTCCAGGCAAAGCCTAGACGAACCTTACCCAACAAAAAAAAAAAGTTTAGCTTATAAGCTAGCTTACTAAAAAAATGCTAGTTAACTCATCAATTTAGGAGCTTTTCATAGCTTTTTCCAATTATACCCTTATTAATATTAATTATTATACCCCTAAGATACTCTTTTTTGTCATTTTACATACTCATAAGCCAGTTCTTGCCAAACACAATTTATTATAAGCTAGCTTATCAGCTACTTTGCCAAACACAACCTTAGGTCAAGCATAGAATTGAAGAATTGAATTGCAATTACGATAGAAACGCAATGACTTAAGGTAAAATCGAAGAGCTTTTAAACAAGTTACCCAATATCGAAGGGAGAGGAATTCAATGAGGGATTCGGAAGGAGAACACCCCAAGCTTCTTTGCTTAGCGGCTTTAATCTGTGCAGATTCAGCGTCGGGTTCAGAAGGGGATCCGGATGAGACGCTAATGGCGAGAGCAAGCTGCATCTGGAATTCCTCCTCGAAGAAATTGAAATCAACGGCGGAGGAGGAGGAGTTATCAACAACTGATAAGGAATCAACGACGGCTGCCGGTGGTGGTGCTCCGATTGTAGATGGAGATGGAGTGGTGTCGGTGGTGGTTGGGGGCAATCGGTGGTTGTGGTCGTTGAAACCACCACCGATGTGAAGCTTTCGGAGGAGATGCTTCATCTTTGACATGGATAATGGATTCTTCGCATGGAATTGCAGCCAATTTCAATTTCAATTTCAATTGAAGAAGATGAAGATGAAGATGGTGAATTTGGGGGAAATCCACACTTGTTCTTCAAGCTACCATTAGAGAGGAGGAAGAGAGAAAAGGGGGAATTAAATTAACCGCTTCAATATCAATCCATCTTCCTCATATAAATTCCTCTTTTTATATTATAAAATTCATCTAATAAATGAATAGTTAAAATCCATCAAGTGGTTCTCTTTAAGTTATTTTTCTCATAAATGAGATTATTAGAAAATAATGGTACATGTTAATCTTTGAACTTATTAAAAACCAATCTTCTAAAAGGTGTGCCATGACGTCGAGGCGTCACCTTGCCGTTACGTTAACCCCCATGGCGTTAAGGTAGGACGCCGAGCTCGTTGAGGCGCGTTATGGCACACCATGGCATGCCTTGGCCCGCCACGGCGCACCACGACGTTAAAAATGTGTAATTTTGATTTTCTTAAATCTGTGTATCTCGCACTTCGATAGAGTTTTTCCATTCGTATCGGTTAGAATTTGCCCATTAATATATATTAGAATTTAGAAATTATTTTATTTTACCATTTTATACACATACATAAACACAAATACACATATATACATATATATAATATATTATATACAAATTTGCCGCCTTAAAAAACGTCATGGCCTCGCCTTTACTCGTAAGGCTTGTTGCATGGCCTCGCTGCCACACCACGCCTGGCACCATTTAAAACCTTGCTAAAAATAAAAGCAAGAAACTTAATAAACTTTTATGTTTTAAATAATTGGTAATGTTCATTTATAAAGAATAAAAAATTTAAACTTATATAAAAACAATTTGTAAAGAGAACAAATAGTGGTTATATGCATTTGGATAAAACTTCAGATCATGTGAGAATTCGAATTATATAAAATCAATACATAAACCTTTATATGCATCAACATCTACTATATAAATTCAATAAAATCAAGTAAATACATTTAGTTATTTGTTTTTCACATTCAAATAAGAAAATCATAAAAACATCTAACAATTATTTATATTTTTAGTTTCAAATGACAATCTATATATATATATATATATATTAAAAGAAGGTTTTGGCTGACATCATCAATACGAAATTGAGCCATTTCATTGGCCAATTAATTAAAATACAACAATTGATGATGTTATCATGTATATGTATTTTTTTAATACCATATTAATAGCTATAAATTCATTTTTTTGTAACTACAAATATGGAAAAATTATTTTCCAAAATTCACTTACCTAAAATTTCTCATTAATTTATTAATTTTCCTTTTATAATTTATATTTTGTATCCTTAGAATTATTTGATTAAATTATTTTTTACCACTTAGTTTTTCAATTTTCACCTTACATTCTTATCATATTAACGTAAATAATATATATGAATTAAAACCATTTAAGTTTTTTGTTTCTCCTTTCTATAAATTACACCATTATAATCGTCTCGACGATATCTTTAAAATGAGTATAATATTGAATATTTTTTTAATTTATTTATATTATTAAATATTAAAAATAGATATAAATTAACTTGTTTACATTTTATTAGAATTCTATTTTTGATAGAAACTTAAAGATTCCTATTTTTAATCTAATAATTTTTATAGAGTATTTATAAATAATGAAAATTTATTTTATTTAAAATTCTACTGTTGACATTCTTGAAATTCAAAGATTTCAATCTTTTAGGGGGTGCTTGGTTGGGGGGTATTGCAGGGTCAGGAATGAGAATGATAATTATAACTGTTGATTGGTATGATATTATATAATGGAATCATTCATGCAAATCCATTAATTTTCATTCCTGACCAAATTGGGGGAATAAAAATTTTCTTTCTACTCAGTTCTTTTTTCATATATCATTCCATCTTTTAATGTTAAATGGAACATCTATTGTATTTTCAAAGTGAAAGAAACTATTTTTTAAATACGAAACAATTTTTCATTGATTATAGTAGGTTAACTAAGCAGCTTCAATACAATGCTTATTTTCATTCGTATTCTCCTGCATTCCCATTTTCATTCCCATTCCCATTCCTAAAATGAACCAAACACCCCTTAATCTTACTAATTGTATAGATCATTTATTAATGTTGATTTTTTTAAATCTCTACAAATCAAAAACACTACATAATATATTTCTGAATCCCTCCCGTTTTAAAATCATTCACGAAATCTGAATCTTTCGACAAAAGAATTATAAATTATAAATTATAGATATTTTAACAACTATTAGATAACTAACATATTTAATAATAAAGTAAGGTTAATTTCTTTTTTTCCATTTAAATCGTTGATTAATTAGAATTATTTTACTAAATAATTATTTTATACTTACTCAATTTCAAAAAAAACTTTAAATAAACGACTGAAAAAAGTTAAATTTAAATTTTATGTATATAATTTCCTAAATGGTTATGGTTAAACTAAATCATTAATGTTTCTTTTATCAACTAAGTCATATTTATATTATTAATTGGATATTACGTTTGATTTGTGGTGAATTATTTGTCAACTTTATAATGCAAATGTTAATTCTAATTAGAAACTAAAACAATATGTTTAAATCGTCCGTGTATTACACGGGCCATTAACTAGTTAGATAATTATAACAAACAGTTGCAACTCTCATTTAAATATGAAAGTAAATAATGTTCAACTAAGATGGTGTATATTTTAAGTTTTATTGATTTATTGTACTTTGTTAACTGATTTGTTGATTCGTGAGGAAAGAAATTGTAAATTTATTTTATTTTGTATATGTAAGAATTTATTTGTTCAAAAATAGTATTTAAAGGCCTAATTTCTCGTACAATTGTTTGTGTTTCTCGTCATACATTTAGGATTTACTTTCATTCTAGTTCTTAAAACAAACATCCAATTAGATTCCTCGATCAGAAGACCTCATATGCTAGTATTTTAGTCATGTTAATCATTTCTTTTATAATGATGTTTTTATCATATATAACGCAAACCATATGTATTTGGTCCCTAATTGATCAAGAACATCAACCATTGATTTGGTTGTATTTGGGTTTTATTTAAACATCCCACTTGTATTTAATTTGTAGCTATAATTGTTATTATTTGAATTATATCTATTATTACATTTATTTTATAATTAATTATGTAATATTACAATAATTATTTTATGCTACCATTGAAAAACAATTTTAGATCCACCTTTGTAAAGAAAAAGAGTAACTAAGTGCGACATGTCGCTTTCTTGTAAACCGAAATTTGTATTTTTCCACCTAAACTTAATTTCTTTTACTTATTAAAAATATAAAATATATCAAAATAAGTATTGACATTTCTTTTACTTACTAAAAATACAAAATATCATGATAATTATTGACATCTATATCTATATACTATTTATTATAAAATGTGACATACTATAAAAAAAATACACTATCCTTATAGCAGATTTAATTTTTTCTAAATTTTAAATTATAAAATATAGAAAGATAAGAGAAAATATACTATCCTTGCATATTAGTTGTTTGAATGACAATTCTTAGGCATTAAGGTCTTATTGGAAAAAAAAAAATAAAACACAACATGAAGGGCATATCACATATAGTCCATCTTGCATAATAATCAACTATCTTGCACATAAAAACTATTTTACATTGCATTCCTTAAAACAAGAGTAAAATACAAACTTTGGTCCATGTGGTTTACCAAAAGTCTTACCTTTAGTCCCTACAGTTTAAAAAATACACATTAGCCATCCGAGTTTACGATTTGGTCTAATTTTGGTCTCTAAGACTAACAGACGTTAAAGAAACCAGTTAAGTTAGGGGTAGTTTAATTTTTTTTTCACTTTTTTCTTGTTTTTGCTTTAAGAATAACCACAAGGACCAAAAATGTAATTTACTCTATTTATATACACATTACCCTTCATCTTCATCTTTTTCATCTCACCTACCACCACCACCGCCCACCCACCACCACCACCACCAAGGCCTCCACCAAACCACCACCACCACAGATTTGAACCCATATTTGCAGATCTGATTTGGGTTTTTTGATGGAGAAGGTGCCTGGAGGAGGGAGGGTGGTGGGTAAAATGGGTGGTGATGGTGGTGGGTAAAAGTGGATGGAGGTGGTGGGTAAAAGTGGGTGGTGGTGGTGATGATGATTGATGGTGGGTGAAAGTGGATTGTGGTGGTGGTGGTGATTGGTGGGGGGTAAAAGTGGATGGTGGTGGTGGGCAGTGTTGTTAAAAACGCAAAATAACGCAAAATAACGCTAACGATAACGATAACGCAAAACCCTCGTTAGTGGAGTTGTAACGATAGCGATGAAAATCCGGCGACCCTAATCGGAGCTCCGGCGACCCTAATCGGAGCTCCGGCGACCCTAATCGGAGCTCCGGCGGCCCAGAAGACGAAGATTCTTGCAATTTCTTGCTCGATTTCTTCATCTCCAGGTCTTAATCGACCTTGTTGTGTCTTCTAGATCGAGATGGAGAGAGAGAAGAGAGAAAGACGATGCAGCAGCTGGGGAGTCTGAATATTAGAATTAGGGTTTCTTTTATGTTTTAAAACTATACCTTTATTTTACTCAAAAGTTTCAAAATACACACTTACCAAACAACCATATTTCATTCTACATTATATCATTATATCATAGAGAGCCTCTTAGCTATTTTAATCTCTCAATCATTCCGCACTAAACCTTTACACCAACTACAGAACAACCCTTTATATATTTTATGGAGTAGACATTAACAATTTATAGTAAAAAAGTCAAACTATTAACACAAAATACAAGATATAAAACGAGTTTCTAGCTCTTTTCGACTTTTCGTGAGTTGATGAAAGTTGACTAACTCCAAAGTATCGACTTTGTCAACCACATCTCCACTTGTTTTCTATATATACATACATATATTATATATACATACATACATCTCCATCACAATTACTAAACCTGCAATAATAAATGTCGTCACCTCCTCCATCCTTCTCATCGGCGGCCATGATCAAAAGCTCCAATATTGATGATCATGATGATTCTTTGTATTTCCAACTCCCCCAAGAACACAATCATCATCCATCACTCTCTAAACTCTGATCCTTGTTTAAGTCAATAGATGACTACTATGACCGCTATGCGCGTGTTATTGAGGACAGTGATGACGAGATGCCACCGTCGTTAACCCATGTGTCTGCCCGCAGGCCATCTCAACCCGGGACCGAGGGTAGGGTTTATGATGGTGATGATTTGCCACCGTCACTAACCCATGTGTCTATCCGTAGGCCATCTCAACCCGGGACCGAGGGTAGTGTTTACTATGGTGGTGATGATATGCCACCTTTGCAAAACCATGTGTCTATTCGTAGGCCTTCTCAACCGGGGGCCACCGGTGGTGGGGATTATGATGGTGACAATTTGCCACCGTCACGAATCCATGTTTCTATCCGAAGGCCATCTCAACCTGGGACCACTGGTGGCGATTATGAATCGCCACCATCACTAACCCATGTGTCTATCCGTAGGCCATCTCAAACTGATGGTAGCGTTTATGATGGTGGTGATTTTCCACCATCATAAAACCCGATGGCTCGATCCACCTAAGGCATCTGAATCCGAGATTAGTAGAGTGTTAAAAAAAGTGTTGTAAGCTAGATGTCATTTGGTTAGTTAATGTTCATGACAAGTTATAAACTTGAATCATGTCAACGGTTCATAAAAGGGTACAACGGTTCTTTTAAGCATTTTTGTGTATTTTTATATGTATCCGTCCCCTAGTGTTTGCGTATTTGTGGTCAAAATTATTACTAATAAAAGGTCTAGTTTGAAATATGCTCATTTTTTTTGTTTGATCCAACTTATACTCCTACCGTACTTGCTCCTGTTCTGATGCCAATGAAAATTCGTAGCTTGAGTAGTGTTGGCGATTTGAAGCGGGTTGACCTCATTGCCGTTAAAATTCATGTCATTTCTTATTTTCCATAACCCCGACATGTATACATGAATCACCACACCTACAGTGTTGAACGAGTGGTTGTTTTATGTCTTTTCTGTTAACTTTGTTGAACAATTCCCCATCATTAAATGATGGCTCAAATTATAGATTTTATAGTCTAGTTGAATAGAGATTTCAATGAGGAGTTAAACGGTTCTTTCCGAAGCAAGATCGGAATGAAGAAGTTATGACCAAATCAATGACCGGGCGACTTTGCCGTTAGTTGAACTAAGTTGAACTCACGTGAAACTAAACAATCTTGCATGACTTTCTCGTTAGTTGAAATAAGCTAAACCCACATGAAACTTACGTGGACGGCTAGGACTACATATATAATGAGATTTCTTAGGTTTTCTTCATGTCTTTATAACTTTTTCATCTCTACTCTGTTTTAAACAATTCTTTTTGCTATGACCTCGATTTTTTAAAGCTCTTCAAGAGACTAGATAAAAAGACTTAAAGTTTATAGAAGATTCAAGAGTATTTTGTTTGGTGTTCTTTGAGGTGGACATTGAGAAGTGGTGGAGCTAGATTTTGGATATTGCTTGTAGATCTCAAGTTTTCTTCAAAGGAAGCCTAAACAGGATCTCATCATTTTAGGGCCAGTTGGTCTGACCAATTAGGCAATTTTGCACAAGGACTCATCCAAATAGAACGGTTAAGGGACCCTGAACTTCTTTTATGTAACATCTTTCTATTAAACTATTTTACTATATTCTTTTGTAAAATATACTTTGATCATATAGGAAAATTTGAAACGTGAAGCTTTTCAAAATTCAACTAATATCTTATAATAAACTAAACCAAACTAAAAGAATCCAGTAAATCCACTCAAAAGTAGGATCATGGATGAGATGTACGTACACCGCAGCTATTATTTCAATGAAAACTCCAATAAGGTAAAACACACAAAAACAAAAACGATATTTTTTTTGAACGGCATTTTTAACTCACACTACGGGCACCGACTAATCCCCCGCGCCCATTAGCCGACCCGAAGGCCAACCATGGACTCGCCCCTGAACCGACTCGAAGACCGGTTAAGAGCTGGACACCGCAGAAGAGGTCTATAAGGCCTTTGGCCTTTTTCTACCAAGCGAGGCTCGAACCCGCTCCAACCTATCTTTCAAGGCAAGCGCAAGGATGTTACCTACCACCGCTGGGCTAGACATTCATTGGTAAAAAACAAAAACAATATAACACCCACATAGCAAGCAAGACAAAGACACGACCTTAACCTAAAATGTCAACCTTCTACCGCTAACCCGTCCAACTCCCTTTTGCCAACCATGCAAGCTACAGATCCCTACAACTAATTTGTTATCCTAGTCTTTTGTCTCTAATTTACTCCTAAGAGAGTCAGCAATGCCTAAGGTTATCATGTTCATCCTCACTTGCTCATCCTCACTTGCGTGATTACTTTCTTATACAATATCTTTGAATTAAATAAATGACTTCATTTTGGGCGGATAGCGGGAATCGAACCCGCGTCTTCTACTTGGCAAAGAGAAATTTTACCATTCGACTATATCCGCTTTTTGTTTCGTTCTTGATACACAATATGTCCATAATACACAATATGTCCACACATATATTAAATAGTATCTCTCCCCCAAAAAGCATGTTTTTTTTTACCGACGCACAAAGAAAATATTTTGTTGCGAATGAACAAGATATTGAGGAATTGTCCATATGTAATAAAAATAGGATTCTAAGCGATGAATCGTGAAATGAAACACATCCAATCATGGATCCTATATAATTGAAATTGTTCGGTTAGGGAGGGTTTCTCCATAAACTTGTCCGACCAGTTACGCTCCAAACAAGGAGTGGTTATGGAGGGTTGGTTCATGTATGTGGGAGGTAGGGATCGGGCCACCTTGTCCATCTCCATATGGTACTATATTACAAAATCGTAAAACAAAAACGTAACAGAAACTAAGTTCAACCCATACACCTCCCTATTACTCGAATCATATGCCAAGAGGTTCATCACAAGTAAGGGTTTATAGCTTGAAGACCCAATTTTATCTAACATAAAACTAGCTACTAGCTAGTCAACACATTTTAAAAAAAAAAAATCAAACCATAGTTTGAATATGGGTTAGGTTCCAGTGAGAAGTTGATGTTTTCGTGAGAAGTATTTTTCAACCGTTGGATGAGAAATGGATGGGAAATGGATGGAGATTAGGATGAGATGCACCGAGATACACTGGATCAATTCCATTCTAAAATGTAATTCATGGGAGGGCATAAGATTAAAGAGATCAAGGGTTCAGATCCATTCTCACTATTAACTCAACTTCTCACTAGATCCTTCGACTTTTGAATATACTTTAAACGTGTCCTCTAAAAGTATTAGACAACACGAGAGCATGGTAGAAAAGTGGGAAATCGAACTTATAAGAAAGGAAAGCTATAAATTAGCAGAAACCGTTATTAGAGCGGTTGGTTGGTAATCACCATGATTACAAGAATAAGATGAAACCCAGCAGCTGTAACAGTGGATAAACATATAAAACTTGTATATACAACAACAACCCTATAGAAGGAAGGAAGAACAAAGGAAGTAAGAATTTGTAGCCATTTTGTTTCAGGAGAGAACCTTCAACAACTTAAGCGGTCGCTGCAGCCTTTTCTTCTTCCTCATGTGGTGGCTGAAGGGTGCAGATAAGGTTGCGATCACCGTACACATTATCTACACGGCCTGTAAACCACAAACCAACCAAAAGCCATTGTTAATAACAAATAATTACACCAAAAAATGAAAAAAAAGTGATCTTTTTCTATAAAGATTGAGCAAGAAACGAACATGTAGTTGGCCAGAACTTGGCAGCACGAAGCCAGGGGGCAGGGTACGCTGCATATTCTCGAGAGTATGGTTTTGTCCACTTATCGGCCATCAGAAGTTGAGGGGGATGAGGAGCTCCCTACAAATGGCAATTTCAGATACAAATCAATTTCTTTCCAATCATAACAAATTCGAGCAATTTACTCAAAATTGATCACAGTGACAATAAATACCTTGATAACATTGTTGTTGATATCAACATTCCCCTTCTCAATCTCTGCTATTTCCTTTCTAATGGAAATTAAAGCATCACAAAACCTGTCTAATTCTGCCTGCACAACGAAATTTCAATTGCGTTATATAAAAGGGAAGATAAATCATATGAAACACTTGCGATACCCTCAAATTTCAGAAAAAGAATTCATTCCGGAATGTACCTTGCTCTCGCTTTCAGTAGGTTCAATCATAAGTGTCCCAGGAACCGGCCACGACATTGTTGGGCCATGGAATCCATAATCTATCAGACGTTTAGCAACATCTTCTGGTTCAATTCCAGCGGTAGTCTAAAGTTTGAAAATGTAGAGTTAGGCCTAAAAGATATCGTGTAAATTATGATGGTGGTGACTGGTGAGTGAAAAAGCTTACCTTCAAGGGTCTCAAATCAACAATAAATTCATGGGCAACGGTTCCATTGACACCACGGAAAAGAATGGGGTAATGACTCTGAAATATGATTCCAAAAGGAAAGGCATTAGTTTAACAAGTATCGAAATCAGGAGTTATGCACTCTTGGATAAAAGAGTAGTAGTATTAGGATGTCTGAGGCACCCTGTTTGTGTTGCACCGTTTTTACCATTTGGAAGAAAAAAGTTTAAATGTTCGAGAAAACGAACCTCAAGACGTTTTGCCATGTAGTTTGCATTCAAGATGGCTATCTTTGATGCATCTGTAAGTCCCTTAGATCCCATCATGGCAATGTATGTGTATGATATGGGCAAGATAAGTGCAGAACCCCAAGGTGCTGCAGAAATGGTACCAAGTGGCTGAGCAGTTTCAGGGGCTGGTAAGCCTCCGGTAGAGACCTATTAATTAAATTTTAAAATAAAATTAGAAAGTGAGCATAGTAATGTAGAACCAACAAACCATTAAATAAGGAACTATACACAAGAAATTGCTCAAAACTGCAATGGAAAGACATTTTTGTACTTCGGAAGATGTCCATGATTCCAAGTTAATCCCTCGTCCCAAAATAAAAGCCCACAATAAAAAGGTACACAATTTTTAATTAATTAAATGACGATTTTACCTATACTAATAGAGGGAGTAACAATTTTTTCCATCTCATAACTAACGGTAGAATTGGAAAGCAAGGACTTGATTTTGAAAGTGAACACTTAGTTTTGGACAAACTGAAATAGAAATATGGACGCTTATTTATGGGATGAAGGAAGTATTATAAACTTTGGTGCTTACCACAGGGTGGGAAGGCAGGTATGGTGCCAAGTGTTTCTTCACACCAATTGGGCCCATTCCAGGACCACCTCCACCGTGGGGAATGCAAAATGTCTTGTGAAGGTTCAAATGACAAACATCAGCACCAATCCATCCGGGGCTCGTTAGACCAACCTGCAAGAATACAACTCTTTCACATCCATAACTATATATATATACAAGCAAAATCATTCATTACCAAGAGTATATTATGCAAGAAGATTGAGCTTCAACAACACAAAATTAGACATTATATCAATTGAAAGTACACTTTGTTTTTTCTATGCAAAAGACATCAAAGGTTCAATAGAACAAACAAAGTATACATTTTGAAAAAAGGATGAAAATTTTTCTAAGTCAAAGATTTAATATTTACCTGAGCATTCATGTTTGCTCCATCCATGTAAACCTGACCTCCATTGTCATGAATAATTTTGCATATCTCATCAATACCCTCTTCGTAAACTCCATGAGTTGAAGGATAGGTAACCTGAAATTTGGAGGAATAAAATAAGCTTATATCTTGTCGTAATCCCACATCAGCTAGACACAGATTATCAAACTTGTATATATGTAGGAACCCCTTGTCTCTATAGCTGCTCTGATAGAGAGAGATTCAAAGGGGTTCCACATATCCTAACATATCTATTCATAATGAATTCCATAGCATTAAAAACAAGCATATTATTTGACAAGATATGCATACCATTAGAGCAGATAGACTATCCTTGTTTGCCTCGGCTGCCTTTCGTACCTCATCAATGTTAATGTTACCTTTAGCATCTGTTCCAACGGTAATGATTTTCATGCCACACATAGCAGCACTCGCAGGGTTTGTTCCATGTGCTGACACAGGAATGATGCATACATTGCGATGATGATCTCCTCTTGCCTACAGTCAATCGACATAAATTTCCTTCAAATTGGACTAATAATCGAATAAAATTCAATTTGCAAAACAGGTTTTGTACTTATCATGATATTATGCTTAATTATATACCATATGGTATGCTCGGATAACCATCAGCCCAGCATACTCTCCAGCAGCACCAGCATTTGGTTGCAAAGAGAAAGAATCAAATCCAGTTAAGGTGCACAACATATCACCCAAATTCTTGAACATTTCCTGAAAATATATGCACACAGAAAATTATAACATGTGCATATTAGACAACAACATGACTTGAATTCCACAAGTGAATGAAGGCATCATGATTACTTGATATCCTTGAGCTTGTTCAGTAGGGGCGAAAGGATGCATATCTGTAAAGGCTGGCCATGTCACGGGCATCATCTCTGTAGTTGCGTTAAGCTTCATTGTGCAAGACCCCAAGGGAATCATACTGTGGCACAAAGAGAGATCCTTCGACTGCAACTTGCTGATGTATCTGAGTAGCTCATGCTCCGTGTGGAAACTAAATAAAATTAAAAGAAGAATCATGTAAGTTCACTAAAGACCATCCTCATTTTATTGATCGGCTTTACTTGGTAAAACGTGAAACATTATATATTAACACGTTTTTCCAGTATTTTGAGTCAGAGAAGGTAAACTTCAAATAAGATACTCGATCTGTGACTACAAAATGAAAAGGTGAAAACTTGGCTAAAAGAGGAAGGCATGACAAAAAAAACTTATAATGAAGCTTTCGAATCACTTTAAGTGCTATTGACTCCTTTGGGACTGTGACATATGTGGAAGTGTGGAATCCCATTATATTACTCTCCAAAATACCCATTGAAGAGAAAGGGGTTTCCAACGTATATTGAGAAAAAATGGTCCAAGAGTGTAGCCAATGTTAGACTTTAACAAGGACCAAGGGGGTTCCCCTGGTGGTAATTCAACTAGATTTGACTAAACGACCCTTCTCACAACCTTTTTTGAAAATTCATGACCTACTGAAAGTTTTAGTGAATACTACTTCCATACACAAGAATGCCTAGAAACTTGTTAGAAAGTCATGAATTTGAAAAAAAAAAAAAAAAGAACACTTGTCAGGAGGTCATTTAGTTAAACAACCCAGCAATTCACCTATCCGATTTGTTGTCTCATGAAGTACAAAAAGACCTATGATTTGGATCCCACTAGGTGCTATCAACTCCTTAGGGGCCACAGGCGAGTGGCTTAAAAATTGCCTAGGCCATGCGGAATGACCACTTTGCACGGACTCCATAGACTATATAGGTCAAGAAAACAAAAAGTCAGAAAGAAACGTACGAGTTAAAAATTGGGTGTGTCAAATATGGAGTCTCCCTTACAAGCCCGGAAGGAATAACATCCTTAACTTCGGGTGCAAGAGATGCAGCAGTGAACGGCACCTACAAACAAACAAGAAATCTTTAAAGTTATTATCCGTTTACAGATAATCATCGTAGTAGCATCTGAACGAACACAATACTCACCGGTTTCCCCAATGCAAAAACCTTAAACAAAGTATCAACATCCTCAATGGTGGTCGTTTCATCAAATGACACAGTGATCTGAAAACAACCAAATTTCAATTAAATTCAAGAATATAAGCCACTGTTTGCAAAAAAAAAAAAAAAAAAAAAAACATCATCAAAACTGGAAACATGCTTACAGTGTTTTTGTCCACGATGCGGAGATTCATCTTGTTCTTGTAAGCTTCTTGAGCTATCACGTTTGAATCAGCACATGTTATCTTCACGGTGTCAAAGAAGGGGAGATCTTGGACGTCTACTGTCCCAAGTTTCTTCAGTCCAGCAGCAAATGTGGCAGCAAGTCCATGGGTGCGTTGTGCAATCGTCTTTAGGCCTTCTGGTCCATGGTAAACACCAAACATAGCAGCCATGTTTGCAAGCAATGCCTACATAATAACAAAATCTTTTAACCACAAAAGGGCAAACAAATAAAAGCCGAGACCATCGGTAAGTTCTCCCACATAAAAATCATCATCCATATTAAGAGAAAATTGCCAAAGTAGCCAACTTTGCGTAAAAATTTCACAAAATAGCCGTTTTTTAAACATTATCACGAAATAGCCAGTAAATCTGCAAAGCAAATATAGACCAGAAAGCATTATCTTCTATTTTTCGACTGATATACAACCCCCCATCCAAAAAAATTATCGAAAACGTATTTGATTAGTCAATTTGCGGATAAAAAAAATCAGCTTTTTTTCATGAATCTTTAAGCCAAAAATGGCTATTTTGGTCATTTTCCTCCATATTGATCAGTAAATTTCATTTTGAAAACTATTCAAATTTCAAACATATGTCAATCTTTGAAATATCTAAAGAAACTTGAACCCAAAGCGGAAAATTCTATAGATCCAGTCTTACAATTATATAATATTTTTTTTTCCTAATTCTGCATCTAATCTTATAACAAGAATGCTCAAGAGGATTTAAAAAACTCGGATTCGGAAAAGAAAAAAAAAGGATACCTGAGCTGTGCAAATGTTGCTAGTAGCTTTGTCCCTCCTGATATGCTGCTCTCTCGTCTGCATCGCCATACGTAAAGCCGGCTTTCCCGAAGAATCAACACTGACACCAATAATCCTTCCGGGCATCATCCTCTTGTACTCCTGCGACGTCGCAAGAAACGCCGCGTGAGGACCTCCGTACCCCATTGGAACCCCAAACCTCTGAGCCGAACCCACCACAATATCAACCCCAAACTCACCAGGAGGCTTCAACACAGTCAAAGCCAACAAATCACTAGCCATCACAACCTTCACACCGCTCGCGTGCGCGTTCTTAACAAACTCCGCGTAATCCAACAACTCCCCTTCAGTACCAGGATACTGAACCAAAACCCCACAAACATCACCCGACGAGTAGTCAAAGTCCTTCAGATCCGCCGTAACCACCTTCAGATCGAAACCATCCGCCCTAGTCTTACAGATATCGATCGTCTGCGGGTGGCAGTTGCTGGCAATGATGAAAGTCTTCTTCTTCCCCTTCAAGATGTTGTTACACATCGCCATGGCCTCCGCGGCCGCAGTCCCTTCGTCCAGCAACGAAGCGTTGGACATCGGAGACCGGTGAGATCCGTCACCATGGTCTGGAAATTGAGCAGGGATTCGAGCCTCCCCTGCGCGATTTCCGCCTGGTAAGGCGTGTACTGTGTGTACCACCCTGGATTCTCCATAATGTTCCTCAAAATCACAGGAGGAACAGAGGTATTGTAATACCCCATCCCAATAAACGACTTATAAACACTATTCTTAGAAGCCAAATCTTGCATATGAGCAATCATTTGCGATTCAGTCAAGCCTTCATCGAACTTAGGGAACTTCATGGAGTTCAATCGGATCGATTTGGGGACAGTGGCGTCAATTAGCGAATCTAGGGTTGGAAACCCTACGAATTCGGCCATTTTGGTCTGTTCCGCCGGTGTGGCGGAGTTATGGCGGCGAGGGAAGGTGTCGCTAGGTTTCAAAGCATCGATCGAAATGGATCGAGATTGCGAATGAGAAGTACCGAATCCGCCATGGATGTTCCTTTGAGATCTAACATTTCCATCACAGGATAGATATGGAGATAACGAAGAAACGTACCTTGAAGATGAGTATATGGCTGGTGATGGTGAGTTTTGTTTGGTTTGTGAAACCAAACGCCTGAGGATGGCTTTGTTTGCTAGCCTGCGAGCTCGCTCCATTGTTGTTGTTAATGGTGGATTTGAGCTTGAAGTTTGAATGGATTCAATCAAGCTCAACTACCACTTCTGAGAGAAGTGGATTGGGAAAGAAGGAGCTCCAATGGTGGTGTGTGTGTGTGTTTGTATGGTGTTATTTTAGTATATAAACAGTGATGAGTGGGTTGGTTGGTGATAAGGGTGTATTGGGAATATACTGGCCTCACACACATATATATGTGACTAGGTAAGTTGAATTTCTCCTTTTGGTCCCTAATATATATACATGTTGTCATGTTTGATATCATAGTTTAAGATTGTGTTTGGCAAACTAGCTAATAAAGCTAGCTGCTGACTAAATTATGTTTAGTAAAAATTAGCTTATGAGTATGTAAAATGACCAAAAAATATGTTTTGGTATAAATGAAAAAAAAACTACAAATAACTCTTAAACCACCTAGCATTTCAATAAGTTAGCTTATGGTTCATCCAAACATACACTAGCTTATAAGAGCATCTCCAACAGCATTGCTAAAATAGAAAAAAGTGAGTTTTTTCTTCCTAAGTTGCTCCAACAGCATTGCTAAACCAATTGCTAAAACAGAAAATGTTAGGGTTTTCTCTAAATATAGAGATTTCTCCAAAACTTCTAAATGATGAGAGAGAAACATATTTTTAATGCATTCCACCAATGACATAATTTATTTTTTAAAAATTTCTAAAAAGTTTATTGGGATAATAAATATAATGTATATTTTAATAATATAAATGATGATAAAACCTCTAAAATAGCAATGCTGTTGGAGATCAAAAAATAAAATTTTAGAAATTTTGATCTCCTATTCTCTAATTTAGAAAAAATATAGCAAAGCTCTTGGAGATGCTCTAAGTTATCTTACTTTTACCACACAAAGTCTAAGGGGTCGTTTACTTAAACACTTACCCGGTAAGCACTTACCGGTAAAATTGAACACTATTTCCAACCATATCGGACAATATTTTAGTCTCTCAAAACGATATCATATGCAACAATTAACCCGTAAGCACTTACCGGGTATAACTTTTGTTTCATGCTATTGTCATGCCATCGCTCTTATCGGGTAAGATTCTAGTCATTGTCATGTTCATCTCACAAGGTAAATTGATTTGGTAAGTTCTTAGCGGGTAAACATCAAGTAAACGGCACCTAAGTAGGTGGATTTTTCAAACACCATGTTAATGTTGTTATAGCATTTCCTCTAACAAATTCTTTATGATTTTTTTTTAATTATAGAGAGATAAAATTAAAATCTTAGAAAAACTTATTCGACTACGATAGTTTCTCTATTTGATATGTATTATATTATTAAAAATTTTAATTGTATTTATATTCATATCATCCTAGTTTATTGCATTTAATAAAAAAAAAAACTCACATGTGACATAATAAGTCATTAAATTTATTGTGTCTATAGTTTTATCGTAAAGATTAATTATTGAATTTGTTAACTATTGAATAAAAATACATAACATTAGAAAACACTTTCAATCTATTATATTTGCAGATGACTTTTTGTATATCAGTCATGCAATTTGCTAGTTATACTCATATTAGCATCCTTTAATCTTTATTTCTATTTATCATCTTAAGAAGTATAAAAGTTAAATTATAATGAAATACAATAACTTTGATAATTCAAAATTTCATAGTTTATTATGTAATTACTTACTAGATGGAGTTGGCAAGGCATATGAAAAAGCTATAGTAAGGAGCCGTTTACATAAACACTCAATTAGTAAGCGTTTTACCGGTAAAATTGAACAGTATCATCTATCATATCAGACAATATTTAAGTCTCTCAAAAGAGCATCATATGGAACAATTTACCCGATAAATGATTACTAAGTACAAGTTGTCAATATCTCGGTTCATGTCATCATTTTTACTGAGTAAGATTCTAGTCCCCATCATGTTCGTTCAGTAAAATAAATTGACTTGGTAACTATTTAACATACAAGTGTTAAGTAAACGGTTCCTTAAAATATTGAATGGATATCAAGTGGTTGGTATTGTTCTTTGGAGATAGAACTATTTGTTTAAGGCAAATCTATCAAATTTGATCAACTAAAGGGCCTAATATGACAACAAGTGTAAAAATTGGGTACTCTTATGGTAAACTTTTTATGGTGGGTGTTTATAAATATTTATGAAAACCATGTGTTGTTAAAGATGAGAAAATTTGGTGGTGGTGGGTGAGTGCGTATTTTAAGAGAGACTGCGCACCAACAACTTGAGGAACATGACAACATTGGGACACGTGGCAATGATGCTAATGTACATACGCATGTATACGATAAGATAGATAATAATATCTAACCATTTTTATTTTATTTACGAACTCAGTAAAAAAAAAAATATTAAGCTCATTAACAAACAAATATTCATTAAACCTTGTTTACTTGTTAAGTAAAAAATAAATAGATCTACGATCTAAGCTAAAGAATGACCCAACACCGACACACACAGATATTATATATATATATATATATATATATATTAATATTAATATTAAGTTGGTGGAGTTTTGATCTTTTCAAGAGTAGGTAAATGAATGAGGAATCTGGTATTTAAAGTTTTGTTTTTAATTGCATAAAGTTTAGTTGCGTTTTGTCAAATTAACCAATAAGCTAGTTAGAGCATCTCCATAAAAACCTAAAATTTTTAAAACTTTTTTTTTTTTGCATCTCGAACATTTTTACTTATATTATTATTATATACAATACATTTAGTATTTCAATAACTTAAAAAATTAAACAAGTAATTATGCCATTGGTGCAAAACATTAAAATAATATTTCTCTCTCATCATTTAGAGAATTTAGAGAAATCTCTAAATTTAGGGATTTCTCTATATTTTTCTATTTTAGCAATTGGGATAGCAAAGCTATTGGAGCTATTTGCAAACAAAAATTAAGTTTTTTTCTATTTTAACAATGTTGTTGGAGATGCTCTTAATAACTCTGTAACACCCGTTTTTACTTTTTCCCTTATAACTTGACTTAGATGGTTTAAGTACTTATTTGTCATGTTTTAGGAGTTGAAGGGTCTAAATGTGATTTTTGTAAGTTCAAGGGTGAAGGAATGGAGTGTATAGAAGAGTGAAAACCCTTATTCTCCAGGCAGTTTCTCAGAACGTACGAAAGAGAGAATTAGGGTACGATTGAAGGAAGGCAGGCAAGGAGAAATTGAGGCTTGTGTTTGTCGAGTGTGTTAGCAATTACGCTAATTGCACGTAAGGTAAGAACTTTTGTGTTGATTAGATGTCTTTTTGTAGTTAAATTGAAGTATTTTGATGGTTAGGGTTGGGTGTGAATTGATGATCTTTGGATCATCAAATTGTAGTAATTGGGAGGTTCTAGGGTCGAATTACTTGCATGTATTTGTTAGATATCGACCCTAGATGTTAAGGAATCATGTGTGGATGTGTTTTGGTATGAAATTTGGAGTTTTGGCACAGAAATCGAGGCAGGTCGCGAGAGAGAGTGCAGGCTGGAAAAGCCCGCGACCTGGCCCCGCGACCTGAGGTCGCGGGAGCAGGCCGCGCAACTCTCTGCCCGTTTTCAAAAATTTATTTTTCTCATTTTGGAAATTGGGTTATGGGATCATGTTAGGGATGTTATGAGAGGATGAGGCCTAGAGTTTGAGGTCAATCGGACTAGCCTAGCTATGTCTAAGGCTAGCTTTTCGGTTTGGAGTGTCAAGTGGTCCTTTTTGGACTAAGTTGATGAGTTATGTTTCTATGCTTACTTAGGTGTTTGCAAGTGATCGTTTTAACTTGTGGAGAGTCTTGTTTGCTAGCAACCGGCAGGTGAGTACCTCACTTAACCCTTGTTATTATGTGTACATGGTTATGTTTGCATGTGATTATGTGATGTGTTCCTTCGGGGACTTGGGAGAGTACCTATGGTGGTAGTGATACCCCTAGGGAATTTGGAGAGGCCTGGTACCAGTGTCATATGTCCTTCCTTTATGGTGTTGAGCCGTAAGGAAGGTTGGAGTTTGCATGATATGTTAATTGCTTGTAAAGTGATTGTGTAGCATGGTGGTAAGTGGTTATGTGTGTGCTCACTAAGCTTTATGCTTACCCCGTTGTTGTTTTATCTTTTAGTGGCAGGTACTTCCCGTAAGGGAAAGGAGAAGGCTACCGTTTGAGGCTCCGGGACGCGGTTCAGTCGGGATAGCTAGGAGGACAAGTTCTAATGGATGATGAACTCTTTTATGTTTCTAAACTGGATTTCTATTACTTTTTCGTAAACAATTACTTTTAAGATCGAGTTGGTTTACGGTTTAAAACTTCAAACTTGTTGTTTTGGATGTAAGTTGAACGAGCTTCCGCTTGATATGAGAATTTTGGTTACTTTTCCTTTTAAAGAATGTTTTTGGAAAATGGGATGTTACAAACTCATAAGCTAATTATTAACTAATAAAATAGCTAGCTAGTAGCTGATAATCTAACTAATGAATAAATTATATTTGACAAAAACTAGCTTATAAGTATGTAAAATAATATAATTAACATTGATAGGGGTATAATTGGAAAAAAAATGCATAAAGCTTCTAAAACGCTACTCCAATTAGCATTTCAATAAGCTAGCATATAGTCAATTCAAACATCTACTAACTTATAAGCTGCTTATTTTTGTAAAACACAACTTAACGCAAATACCTTTTAAAATAATAAGATATTTAAAGGTGTTTCTAATTCTAATCAATTCATAACAGAAATAACCATAATTTATAACTTCTTAAAAAATCATGTTTTTTTTCCAATGAACACAAATTTCGTTCCAATCTGTTTCCTCAATATGAGGAGTTTTAAATCGTGATACCTAAAACCGGAAATTCCGAATCATATAATCTCAAAACGAGATGTATGCTAAAGTAGTAATGAAAACAAAAACGGTTCCATTTCTATAGAAACCAAGAAGTTTTTACAAAAGTGTGTTAATCTCCCTTCATATATTAATCATTCATTCTGAATCTTTTCTCTTTTTATTAACGTAGGATATACAAAATTTGATGAGAAGCATGATAAATATCAAATAAAAAAAAATAAGAAGAGCTAAAAAGAAAATTGAAGTAGACATAGACGACGAAAGGGTAATTTTGTAACTTTTACAGATAGACGACGACAAAAGATTCATATATGAACTTCGTGACTGATATATGAATTTCGCAGATTCATGTACGAACGTATAGTTCATATATGAATCAGTTAAAAATAATTGATATGTAAATTCCACATATTCATATATGAATGTATATATGAATTACACAGAGAGTATGAACATATAATTCATGTATAAATCAGTTAAAAATAGTTAGGTTGTGTTTGGCAAAAATAAGCTAGCTTATAAGCTAGTTTTGGATGAACCATAAGCTAGCTTATTGAAAACTTAGAGTAGTATTTTGGGAGCTTTTTGTAGTTTTTTTTCAATTATATCCTTATTAATATTAATTATTATATCTTAAGATATCTTTTTTAGTCATTTTTGATGATTCATCTTTTTTAATAAGCTACTTTTTACCAAACATAATTTGTTAATAAGCTAGTTTATCGGCTAGTTTGTCAAACACAACCTTAATAAATTACAGGTTCATATATGAACATATATATGAATTACCCCTGGATTATGGACGTAGTCACCAATCACTTGTTACCTTTTCTTGTTTCCTCCCGTTCCTCCAATTAACTTGTTACCATCTTTTATATTGGCTCTATACTTCTACATATTATTGAATTTTAATTAAAGGAAACATGAGAGGGGTAACCTTTTGATATTTCCCCCCTTGTTTAACAACATGGTAAAAGGTATAGATATAATTAGATAGTTATTGGAACATGTGGAAGGCATTGAGTTGAAGATAGATTGGGTATGAATGGATGAAATTAAGAATGGATAAAATAAGGAAGCAATGGTGTAAGATGATGTGGGTTGGCAGATTTTGTTTCATACACTTGCCTTTTTTTCTCTCTTTCAAATCCATCAACAAAATCACAAGTCTCCTTCGTCATCCACAAAAATTCTCAATAAACTTATCAATGCCAATGTTGTTCTTGATTATACACATCATCACCAAAATTCAAAATCCTTATCTTTCTTAAGTTTTAACCTTTATACTATATAAAAAGTACAGAAAGGATTGTGTTAGGCACGGTCCATAGCGATATAGATTTCGATTTTGAAATTGAAATTGAAAACTGGGATCTGTAATCTTGATTCATGTTTGCTATAGGTAGATCTCTAATTCTCTATAAACACTATTTAATAATATGGCGTGATTTTTTTTTTTTTGTAAAGCGATAAGATTTTGGTTGGCTATCAATTTTAAGTAGTATTTTAAGTATTAATAAGGCTAAACATTTATCATGTTTGAACATGTTTATAGGTTAACATTATGAAGTCAAAAGATGAATCATCAAAAAGTAATGTGTGTGTATATATATATATACGCACACATATATACATATACATATATATATATATAGAGAGAGAGAGAGAGTTATGTTTAAAGGAGAACGATATCTATATAAAAGAACACGAGAACCATCAAATACATATATAATTTTGTGAAAAAAGTCACGTGGACGACTTTAGCTGTGACTTAAGTCGTGAGCAAAGTCACGTAAATCATATATGATTTTGTACGTGAATCGTATATGATTTTCTTAGTTTGTTTGTTCTTTTAATATTTTCTGTTCTCATTTGATCTTGCCTTCTCTCTCTCTCTCTCTCTCTCTCTCTCTATCTTTTTCTCTCTATCTCTCTCTCTCTATATATATATACATATATGAATCTAATCAAATGAGAACTCGATAATTTGTAGGAACCGTGAAAATCAATATAAACCATTCAATTTGTTAAATTTAATCATTTTTCTTCATTTAATATGTAGATTTTGATTTTCTTTTTAAAGATTTTAAGAACAAGAGTAAAATGTTTATTAATATACATTCACCTAAAATAATTTTGTAATCATAGCTTCGGGAAATTTTGTGTTAATGGAAAAAAGAAATGGTAGAGTAAGTTACACTTTTTGTACATGTGGTTGTCAAGTATTATTAACTCTCGTCTTTCTTTGTAACTAATTACAACTTTGATCATTATGGTTGTCATTTTGTTTCACTTTTGCTCTCTCAAACTAACTTATATTATAAGCTACCTTATTTTTGCAAAACACAACTTTTGCAGCTAAAGTTTTGCGGGAAGGCGTGTTGGCCCATGTTTCTGCATAGGCCCAAGTTTCCCTCTTCCATCAACCGGCATTGCCCATTGCACATTTTAATGGCTTGAGCGACTTTTCTGCAAATTAGACACTCGCCCTAGTTTTAGCTTAATTTGATCCAAACTAAATCAAGATGGAATATTCTCAATCGAACATCATTTATCAAATACAACAATAACTCCTGAATTTCCAACATGTAAATAATTCTAAATAATACGAGTGGTACATAAAGGTTCATTAGGAGTTACCAGATCAAAGAACACAATGAAATTGAAATATGAAGATTGATCGATTACGATATTTAAAAACTTTTCATAAAATAAACGTGCAGCTAGAATAAATAATTCATTAAACTGGATTAAATAAAACAAACTATAGAGTATAGAATATTTAAATTGTTATTTTCAGAGTTCTTGATGTAGGCTTCCTCTAATGATCCACATACGAATTCGCTTGCCTCCATCCAAGTGAGTGTTAGCTCAAACTCTTTAAATTTCTAATCTAATATGTGTTTTAATAGAAACTAATAATGTTTCTTTTCTGCTTATTTGGTGACTTAGAAGTGTATCATGATTGGAATGATTTTAATCATATCCTTTATATTTCCTTATCTATAGGTGTTAGTCATTAGCCTAGTATTATAGATGATCTCTAAGTCTCTAACCCCCAAACATGGGCCAAATATACATTAATCCTTAAGCTTATTTTTCTTGAGGCCCATCAAACCCAATCTTTGCAAACAAAGTCTTATTGTATTTTATTTTATTATCTTACATTCACATATAAACTTTATAATTATGAAAATTTTAAAGAAATACATATATTATTTTAATAGAATAATATCATAAACATATGATATTATTCGGGTTTTCGGGGTTGAGATGGAAACCAAAACCGAAACGTTTTTGATTTTCAGTTCGGTTAAAACATCCAGGGGTATTACATATTATATATATATATATATAGTATTAGATTCAAATGAGAAGTGCTAAAAGAATACGAAGTACATAAGTGATCTCCACCAATCATCCGGTCGATAAAGGCGACCAATCACCCTCCATAAATCACGTTCATCAACGGTTGAGATCATTGTTGACTAGTCAAAGATGACGGCTTTAACCGATTAAAGCCGCAATCTTTGACTAGTCAACTATGATCTCAATCTTATCAACGGTTGAGATCTATTATGTGCTTCTTATTTTTTTTTAGCACCTCTCTGAGTCTCTCTATTTATATATATGCACAGCTAAAAAAGAATACTACACAATAAAACAAAAGAACTTTATTTAGACGATCCATTTATTTTCATCTTAACAAATTAAATAATAGAAATGGATAGATTTTAATAAAGCTAAACGCACAATTATATGAACGATTATATTCGAATGTGAGTCATAGATTATTAGATCATAACTATGTGTAAAGGTTTTGTTGTTCTTTGACTTGTTTCTTGTAGGATGTACATCTAACTACACACCGACATAGTTTTTTCTTTGTTGGTCTAAATATTAATATTATATTATAAAACTTTAAGTTAGATCTCAAGAGTAACATAAAATAATTCTTGCACATGTGAATGATATAATTGCACCATGCTTAAGGAACACTTACCAAGATGATCTACAATGAGAAATTATATATACATGGAAATGGAAAGGTTCAAAAACATGTCAGTTTAAGAAAACGTGAGAAACAATTTTAGCTATTCATTTTGCGGTTATGATGGACGTGATTATAGAGGATTGACGTGATTCATGGGAGGGTGGAAATTATTAAAGGAGGGCCCGGTCAAATTTGTCTTTATTGTCCGGATGAATGATTGAGATTGTATCTCACGTTTTCTTAAACTGATATATTTCTCGTTTGAACTTTCCTCTGTACATGCATACATATTACGTCTATGTAGTAATGGATTATTTTATAACTCAATAAAAAATTTATAGTTTCTGTAACTTTCATTTTAATCATTAGTCTTGTTAATTCAATGGATACCGCTAGAAAAGTTGTTATAATAAGATTTTTAGATTAAAAATCTTTTATTTTCTATTTTTAAATCGAATAATACAGAATATAATCCTGCACGCATGTAGGCACGCATTTGAGGCTATGTCAACAATAAAAAGATAGTTCGTAATCTTTACATTATATATAAATTATAAGGTCATATATGAATTTGTCTTATTAACATATTAATTTTTTTAACTAATTCATATATAAATTTATGGATTCCTATGTAAATATATTAAATTGTTTACATGTGAATTAATTAATTAATTTTTAGAAGTAAATTATATGAAATAAACATTTTTGTTTTAACATAGGCCATTTTTTATAAACATAAGCCAGCTTATTAAAACACTATTTAAAGTAGTGTTTGAGAAGCTTGTTGAAACTTTTTTTCAATTATAAGGCCATCCGCAGCCATACAAGTCATACAAGTTGCCACCTTAGCGCCACATCAGTTTTACCATCACCTTACCACTACCATACCATTTCATCCTTACCCGTACCAATCATACCACCTATTTTATTTAAATACTAAAATATTGTCTTTATATATATAGAGTGTATGTAATATATATGTGTGTGTGTGGTTGGGATTTTAATTGAACGGTATGTGGGCACCGTTGGGCCTCGGTACCGGTGGCCTACCGACACACCTCGGCGGTGTTACTACCGGTACCGGCCGCATACAGCCTACGTACAGCCTTAGCCGCGGATGGCCTAACATTGTTAATATTAATTAATAGTAAATATTTATAATTATTTATTAATAATAAACTTATAAAATATTTTAATACAGTAATATTAAAATTAAAGATTCTCTTAAATTAAATATAAATAATTTTTAGAAAATTTGGACTTTTGATCTTATGTCTTAATGATAATAATACACATAATCTTTCTAGAGATCCTCTTATTAACTTTTTTTTAAACATGATGAATTGGAAAGTTTAATGGTACTTAATCCCACTGTTCACCTTGATTTCACACTCCACCACCATAACCACCACCACCACCACTACCATGGGAGATACTAGCTACCTTCCATCAAAACCCAATGGCACCACCACCGCCGCGGCCGCCGCCACCACCACCGCTAACAAACCACCACCGCCAAACAAATCTCAACCTAACAACAACCTCAACCGCCACCCGTACCGACCAAACCCTAACACCTACCACCGCAACCACCACCGCCACCGCCGCAGCTACCTCTGCCTCTGCTGCTTCTGGTCAATCCTCATCCTAATCCTCCTCCTCCTCCTCGCCACCATCGCCGCCTGCATCCTCTACCTCCTCTACCGCCCTCACCGCCCGACCTTCTCCGTAACCGCCCTCAAAATCTCCCAATTCAACCTCACAACCACCGCCGACGACACCACGCACCTCACCTCCCAATTAAACCTCACAATCTCCACGAAAAATCCGAACAAAAAGGTCGCGTTCCACTACGATCCGTTCGCGATCGCATGCGTATCGCACGACACGCAGGTCGCGAACGGATCGTTTCCGGATCCCTTCGCGAGCGATCCGAATAACATCACCGTCATCCGCTCGTCGCTGTACAGTAACTCTCTGCTTCTGGAAACGACTACAGTGAACCAGATCAGATCGGATCTGAAGAAGAAGAAGTACGGAATGCCGTTGAAGATATTGCTTGATACCGAAGCCAGAGTGAAGATCGAGTCACTTAGAAGCAAAAAAGTCGGCATTCGGATCGAATGCGAAGGAATTCATAGCTTCGTTCCGAAGAACGGCGGAGGCGGTAAGTCGAGTAATTCGTCGATATCATCGGTAACGGCTACGGTTTCCGAGGCTAAATGCAAGGTTGATCTTCGGATTAAGATCTGGAAATGGACTTTTTCAAGCTAGCAAGCAAGCAATCTTCATAGAAATTGATTTGAGGTTTTTTAACTTTTTTTTATTTGATTTTGATTGTTAACTTGTTGATGATTTGATTCAATGATTCAATTGATTAGATCAAAAGGATGAAAGTAGAAGAAAACAATACTTTGTGTTCTCTAATTGTTGATGAATGTTTTACTGAAATCTTTGTAATTGTTTCTATACATTTTCCCCTCTTTTCATTGATTGTGTTTCTGAAATCAAGAAATGTTCATTGTGTATTTGTTAATGTTTATTTTATTGGTATTTACAAATGGTGTTTGGATATGCATTCCAGAGATATCTATATTAAGGCTGTGTTTGGCGATACGAGATGTAGTTGTTGATTGATAAACTAGTTAGTAGCTAATAAGCTGTGTTTATGAATAAATTATGTTTGGTAAAAATTAGCTTATAAGTATGTAAAATGATAAAAAAGATTATATTTGAACTTAATAATTAATATAGGGTTAATTACATGGGTATGTATCGAACTTGTCACGTTTTATCATTGTATGTAGTCAACTTATAAACTTACCATTGTATGTATCGAACTTTCTAAAATTGCCATTGTATGTATCCAACTTTATCAAAACCTCAAGTTCGATACACTTTCGTGACAAGTAGAATACATTCAAGGATAGGTTTTGATAAAGTTGGATACATACAATGACAATTTTAGAAAGTTCGATACATACAATGGTAAGTTTATAAGTTGAGTACATATAATGATAAAAATGACAAGTTAGATACATACCCATGTAATTAACCCATTAATATAAATGAAGGTATAATTGGAAAAAACTAAAAATAAACTCGTAAAACACTATTTCAAAGTTGCGTTTTTAATAAGCTAGTTTGTTGTACATGTTTGAATAGACTAACTTATTATTTTTGCGAAACAGTACCTAAGTAGTAAAAATTAGATAATCAGGTGTAATAAATCGTGTTCTATTAATTAATGTTTGGTTATATGTTTAAAGTTTTTGTAGTGGTCCATTGTGGTGATGTCTAAGTGTTTGACAAATTTTGCATTTAATTAAGCAAAAAATAACTAATTTTATTTTGTCGGTTTAACTTTTGATGATCATTCTTATTTCAGTTTTTTTAACGGATGTTGAATGGTTTGATATCGAATGATTATGTGCAAAAAGAAATAAATGGTTATTTGGTAATTGTTAAGAATAAAATCCAAATTTTATGAGAAAAAGTTATTGTTATTTTGATGTATTTGTGTTGCTCGAATTTTAATCATATTTCGTATTATTCGGTTTAAAAATAGGGAGTGAGATTTTTTAATTTAAAATCCTTAACATCCTCTTTGTCACATCTATTAGTCAACAAAACTAATAATTAAAATGAAACATGAACTGTAACCCTTTATTTGGTTGTAAAATAATGTATGTATAATTTCCTATTGTAGAAACACTTGGTAGTTGGGAAGTGTTCCTTAAAGCATGGTGCAATTATATAAATGACATGTGCAAGGATTATTTTATGTTACTCCCAGAGATCTAACTCTAAATTTATAATATAATATGTCGACCAACAATGAAAACTATGTGTCGGTGTATGATTACATATATAAATCCTACAAGAAACAAGTCAAAGAACAACAAAACCTTTACCAATCAAATATATATAGTTAGGATCTAATAATCGATTACTCAGATTCTACTATAATCGTTCATAATTGTGAGTTTAGTTTTATTAAAATCTATTTATTCTTAAATATTGTTGGATTAAAAGAAAACATACTCTCTAAATAGAAGTTTTTTTGTTCTATTTTCTAGTATATCTTTAACTCTCCCTCCTCCTCTCTCTTTCTATATAATATGTATATAGAGGGAGGTTCAAACGAGAAACATATTAATTTAAGAGAACGTGAGAAGCAATTTTAGTCACTCATCCGGTCAACAAAGACAGCTTTGATTGGTCCCCCTCTTTAATAATCTCTACCCCCCCCCCCCCCCCAAATAAATCGCGTCAATCCTCCGTGATCACGTCCACCATAACCGCAAGATGAGTGCCTGACATTGCTCCTCACTTTTTCTTAAATTGACATGCTTCTCGTTTGAACATACTCCTATGTATGTATGTATATATATATATATATATATATATATAGAGAGAGAGAGAGAGAGAGAGAGAGAGAGTTTTTGTGAACACAACACATTTTTACTAGAACACAAGAAAAAGTTAAAATATTATTTTACTGTATGAATTGAAAGTTTGTCGTGAGACAATATAAAGATATCTTTATTTTTTGTGAATGTTGCAACATTTATACAATTAATATAATGTGGTCGCCCACTATAAATATTATAGATGGTAAACTTGCAATATTCATACTATATAAACTAACTATCAGATAGTAGTCACTTATTCTCATCTTATCACAAAAGTATAAAATTTTCAAAACTCTGACTCTTTTTGTATCTCTCTATATATACACACACACTCTCAGAAAGTACATATACATTTTAGTTCAATTGGAAAGGCAAAATGCTTAAGAATGTGAGAGTTAATGATACACATGTGAATTATTGGTAAATGAATTTCTTTTTTCCAAATATGTATCTTCAAAAGAATCATGGGGAGGTAACAAGCAAAGGTTTACATATGCATCATCACAATAGATTTACCAATAATAATATACGAATCATTGTTCTCACGTTCTTTACCTTTTTGTCTCTCCTTTAAGCTAAATTGTTGAAACTAGTTTCATGTATTGTTTCGTATATGAAACAATCCATGTAAAAACCAACCCATAAAAATCAACCAAGACCATCTAATAAGGCTGTTTCTAATATATGATTCATATTGTTTTATATGTGTTATTCATGTATATGAGTTGAGTTTGTTTCATCTATATAATGACACTATAAGAACATCTCATTTCCATAAGTGAAACAACACATACAAATAGGTTCTCATAGTTATAGGGGTGTGCAAAATCCGAAGGACCCAAAATTTGAACCCGAACGAAAAATAATGTTTTTGTGTTAAAACCGAATTCCTCGAAATCCAAAAATCCGAAACCCGAATTTTATGGGGGATATTCAGGTCCAGGGTGGGTTTTTTTTTTCACCCAGTCGGTCTGAAAACCCGAAATATATATAAACTTATATTTTTTATATATAAATATATTTATATAAAAAATTATCTTTTGAAAACCCTATTATCAAATTAATCAATTATAACAATGAATTGAATTCATATCAGACTTGTAAAAAAGAATTTAAAGAATTTATGTTTGGTAATTGGTATATTAGGCTCCATACTCAAACAGACAGAAAATAAGTTAGGCCCATATAGTTTCGACCCAAACAAAAATAATTACTTAAAAATAAAATGAATACACTTTTTAAAAACTCATCGAATGAAATTAAAACTATGGCCTCTAATAAAGTAAGATGTTTTAGTTTTGTAAGTCCAATGATTTAGTTGGGCAATTGGTAAATACCAACTAATAAATATATGGCCTTTTAGTGAATGCTTATTTTTAATATTTCTCGCAAGAATCATATCTATCTATATATATATTAAAAGAAGGTTTTTGCTGATGTCATCAAAATGAAATTGAGTAATTTCATTGGTCAATTAAACAAATCATATCAAATGATGATGTCATAATCTATTTTCATTTTTTTTTCCAAAATTTACATACCTAAAATTTCTCATTAATTTATTAGTTTCCCTTTTATAATTTACATATTATTTATATTAATAAATATTAAAAATATATACCTTTCAAAAAAAATATTAAAAATATATATAAATTAAGTTGTTTACATTTTATTACAATTCTATGGTTGATATTTTTGAAACTTAAAGATTCCTATATTTAATCTGAATTTTTTTATAGATTATTTATAAATAATAAAAGTTTATTTTATTTAAAACGCTATTGTTGATGTCCTTGAAATTTAAAGATTTCATTCTTTTAATCTTACTAATTCTATAGATCATTTATAAATAATAATTTTTTTAAAACCCTACAAATCAAAAACACTATATAATTTATTTTAGAATCTCTCCCGTTTTAGAATCATTCACGAAATCCAAATCTTTCAACAAAAGAATTTCATTGGTCAGTTAAAAAAGAATCATCAAATGATGATGTCATCAATTATTCTTATTATTTTAATACCATAATTATCTTTATAATTTACATTTTTTATCCTTAGAATTATTTGATTAAATTACTTTTTATTCATTAGTTTCTCATCTTTCACTTTACATCCTTATCATTTTAAAATAATAATATATATTAATTAAAATGTATTAAATTTTTTGTTTTTTTTTCTTTTTAATAAATTATACCATTATAATCGTCTCGACAATACCTTCAAAATAAGTTTAATATTAAATATTTTTTTAATTTAACTGCATTATTAAAATTATATATAAATTAATTTGTTTAGATTTTATTACAATTCTATTCTTGATATTCTTGAAATTTAAAGATTTTATCTTTTTAACCTAAGTATTTTTATAGATTATTTATAAGTAATTAAAATTTATTTTATTTAAAACTCCATTGTTGATATTCTTGAAATTTAAAGATTATATCTTTTTAATCTAACTATTTTTATAGATTATTTATAAGTAATTAATTTTTTATTTAAAATTCTACAAATAAAAAACACTACATATTTTATTTTTGAATTCCTCCAGTTACAAAAATAGATATAAATTAATTTGTTTAAATTTTATTACAATTATATTCTTCATATTCTTGAAACTTAAAGATTTCATCTTTTTAACCTAATTATTTTTATATATTATTTATAAGTAATGAAATATTATTTTATTAAAACTCAATTGCTAATATTCTTGAAATTTAAAGATTCTATCTTTTTAATCTAACTATTTTTGTAGATTATTTATAAATAATTTTATTTTATTTAAAATCCTACAAATCAAAACATTAGACATAAGTAATGAAATATTATTTTATTTCTGAATTCCTCCAGTTTTAAAATCATTCACGAAATTCAAATTTTTTGACAAAAGAATAATAAATTTTCAATTTTTAAAATTTTAACAGCTATTAGATAACTAAAATATCTATTATAATAAGCAATTATAATGGCAATTGTCATATAACATATAATTTACATAAGTATTTAAATGGTAATGACAATTGTCATGTAAATGTGTATTTTTATTAAAAATTAGAATAACATGTTTCAAATGCCCGTATAATATACGGGTCATTAACTAGTATAATTTAATATAATTTGATTAGTTAACATGTTACTATTTTTTGTTTGTCATATCATTTGTGATTAGAATGTCACATAAACTATAGCTATGATACCATAACTATAACCGTATATGATTCTCGCTAACTAGAAGAATATTTAGTATTATTCATGCTTAAATTATAGTAGTATATGATTACACCAAATAGTAAATAAATAAAGTGTTAAATCACACATGATTTGAAGACGAAAACTCTCTTACCACGGTTAGTACTCACTGGCAAAATTCTAGCAGACAATACCATTTTGGTAGACTAGAATCTTACCTGCTAAGTAGGTAATAGTGTTATACTTTACCAGTAAACGTTTGCCCAGGTAAGTATTTTGTGAACGGCTCCTAAGTTTTATAAAACATTTAATTAAATCACTTAAAATATTTTAAAAGTTATATAAACTTGATTTTATTAAAGTGATTTAAGTTTTAGACACTATATAAACTCGATTTTTTAAAAATGATTTGAGGCTTAGGATGGATGTGCAATGTAGCTAGAGTATAGTATATTATATCTACTTCGATAATTTAAAATATATAAATTATATTATCGCGTTTCATTCAAAGAGAAAAATATGTATGATGTTGTCTAACCATTGTCCAAGCATTGCGTTGTGAGGCTTAGATATCTACATTTAATGCGGTTATACAAGATTACAAAATTATTTTAAAGATATTAACATCACATCTTTCTTATCTTTATTAGTAAATGATAAGTGTACATTGTCGCCCACAATATTGTCAGGGAGTCGTGTTTTTATATATTACGCATATATTAATTTGGGTGGGGACTTCACAATTTTCCCTACTTCACAATCTTATTCAAATGCATATCAACTTTAATATAACTATAACCAACTGGGCTACGGCTAGTTCAGTTGTCCACCAAGAAAAACCTTAGGCGTTTTATCCTTGTAGGTCTCAAGTTCGCCAGGGTTACCTGACCCGTTCTAACAAACCCGAGTACAAAGCTAACAGTTAGCTTTAACTCTGTCGGTTCTAAAAAACTTTAATATAATTATCGGATGAAGGAGAAACTTTAATATAATTATCGAATAAATATGGTAAGTACCAATGTTAAATTTAATTAGCTCCTAATTAAGGTTTTATAAACCATCTTGTATTGTAGGCTTAACATTTGTAATGGACCATAATTGAATACTATAAATAAATGTTTTAGGTTATTTTATCATTTGTGAGATGAGAATTACACACACAAGGTGGGTTTATGAGAGTCAACAAATTCATTAATTATGTGTTAATTTCTCTATTTTCCTATTCATTGTGATCTTGCCGACAAAGTTAAGATCATCAATATAATTGTTCTTCTTGTTATCCATTCTTTAATATTTATGGAGTTTCTTCATTTATTGTTTATTTGAGATCTAACAAACAAGAATCTTATCCGATAACAACTAAGACAAGAATCAAGAGATTTAGTGATAAGTGAGAGTGAAGACCTTATTACGGCTAGCGTTTACCGGTAATTATTGTATATAATACCGTTTTGGTAGACTAAAAAAATCTTACCCAGTAAATAGATGATAGTGTTGAATTTCACTATTAACCATTTACCTGGATAAGTGTTTGATGACCATCTTTTTGAGTCATGATTTTAATTTTACATGCTTTCAAAAAGAAAAAAAAATTAGAATATTCCACGTTTTATTTTTGCTTAAATCATGAACAGAAAGAGAACTTCAATTAGAAGTCTATATTTTTCTATTGTTAAACCCTACGGACCCATACTGATAATGAAATCACCAATCTCAACGTTTAGGACAAAGGCAAGCATGTGGAATGTCCTATATAGCCTCAACCAAGTCATCCGTTATCGTTTTAATTAACACTTCCTTTGACTTTTTAACTCAAACATTCGTAACAAATTTCATGAAATATGTAAACATTTATATTCATTGTTTCTATCTATATATCACTAAAATAACATATACACATAGATATACTTTTATAACCAAACATGAAACATCAAACATGTATATGAGTATCTCAGTTTTACCTCTTATCCATACATCCTTCAAATACTTATTAAAATATGTAAGCTAAAAATATCAAGTTGGTTGTTAAGTTTTCCCCATCAATCGCAATTACTAAAATACCCCCCATGGGGCCAATTCCTTTAAAAAGTTGGTTGTCGATCTAATTTCATCTACCAAATTAAATTCACCTAGGCTAGATTACTACATTAAGGTATTTTAAGAGGTTTTACCTTATACCAATTTAAGTTATGGACCGTTCACCGTTCCTCCAATTTAGTTATTTCGTAAAAAAACATAAGTGTAACCATCTCAAAACCCATTTCGTATATAAAATTCAAAACTTTTTGGACTTATTTTAGCACCGAAATATATATTTAAAAGCTACACATTTTGTGATGCCAAATGGTTATTGAAAAATCTCTTATATGTGTTCTCAAAACAGAGTTGAAAACAATCAATAATTAATTGTATATAAGAAAAGGTAGCAAAATGTCATTTTCCATACATTGTTAGAGATTAGTCAACATGCAATAAATTGAAGTTTAGTAGCCAAATAGTACAATCCATAAAATATCGTAAGAGTGATGTACTATTAGAAAACTGAGTATCTTTGAAAGATATTTTTGATAGATTTTTTTGAAAGATTTTGATGGATTTTCAACATCATTTACAAGGATATACTTTTGGTAAACCATATGGACTAAAAGTGAAGTTTAGTGTTATTTTTATTTATATATTCATGTATGGAAAAATATTGTAAATAATAGACCTCAAAGTATTGGGTATTAAAAATTTTTATGAGTATCTGTAGCTTGGGTATTGATCAAAGTAACACTTAACAAATGTAGGGATTCTAATGGAGATATATAATTAACATAAGAGTACTAAAGATGGAAAACTTAAAGTACAGGATATGAGTAACCATGTGAGACAATACGACCTTCATATAATAGATGCATATAGTCTTTAGACTTGAGATCATGAAGAGTATTGTGTGTGTGTCGTAGATTTTATTCGATATGCCACATATCATATAGGTAGGGCTAAGATGTCTTAAGCTAGAATTGGTCTCTCCCGTATGTCATGAGCTAAGTCATTCGGCACTCTGATTGATCATATGGAAGACCTTGCACAAACATATATGTGATATATATGATAATTAACATTTGTATTTGGATTTTTCTGTATGACCAGAAATAAAAAAAAAACTAACACATTTGTGCCTCATGTTCAAATCCAACATCTAAGACAAAGTGGCTAAGCAAAGTAACTTTTAATCCATAAGAGGATATCATATTAATCCATAAGAGGCAAAAATGGGTGCGTTCAAGTAAAGTTGCTTACGTTTGCTTCGTTAATCAAAAGCATGTTCAAAGATATCATAAAGGGGTTTCTTTTATTTTGGACAAAAGGGATTTTTTTATCTAACACATGAAAACCATGTTACTTTTCATTCACTTTTATCATTATAGTGAACTAGCCAAATTTATAAAATTTGTTGAGATTGAAGAACCTCTCCAATGGATAGATAAGTTAAAAAAATTTAGAATTGGGTAGACATTGGCGATGAGTCATCCTACTAAGCCTCGTAAACGTTTGTGAAAGCAAACTTTAAGTCATTAAAACTACAAGGGCCTATCAAAGTAACTTTTCAAGGTGACTAAGCAACGCCAGACACAAAGGTTCACAACTATTGTTAAAGAGCATTCCATTATGAAAGTTGAACATGAGATTGAGCAAAAGTCTAAGTAGATGGTAAAGTCTAAGCTTGAAAAGATAAACAAAACGTTTCAATTCCAGTTCTTAAAAAAGAAATGCCAGATGAGGAAATCTTCTTGAGTCACTTTAAAGCAAGTATCATTTTTATTTTCTCTACTACAAAGCAAAGTTCCCAAGCCCCTAGTTAGTCCATTAGCGACAATTGATGTCAACTTAGCTTCATATCTCAAAGCGTAAGTAATTCTTGGAAGCAAAAACTCATTCTTGGGGCAAACTAGCTCATGCCAAAATTGTCTCTTCTATAACATGCATATGCACACAGAGTTAAATATGTGTATATCTATCGTAAATGTTGTATTTGTGAAAACTAGAATGAAAAATCGAATTCTAACCCAATTATGAATAAGTTGGTTTCACAGAGTAAATCTAACCCATAAGACCCATAAATATTTGCACCTATAAGTACGTGATGATTTTTATGTGGTTGTAAGGCATTCAACAAAGACAAATTTTGATACTTGGAAAGTGGTTGTTCAAGACATGGCCAGACGTATTCCTATTAACAAAATTTGTGAAAAAGAAAGCAATACATGCATACGATTACAAACACAAGTGTGTTCTAGAAAAATGGTTTATAGGACATTTGAAAAGAGAAGCAATACATGCATACAATTACAAACCCAAGTATTTTCTAGAAAGATTGTTTATATAACACTTCTTAAATGCATCCTATTAAATTAGCTAGCATGATCTTTTATTTTGAAAATGTTCTAAAATACTTGCTACGACGTCAAAAGTATAAAGTAATTGTAACACTTTTAGGTAAGATGGTTTTATTCTTTATCCTATAAATAATAAACTTAAATCCTATTAAGTATAACATTATTTATTTTAATTATTATATAAACTTAATTTTGTTGTAATTTAGATTCATTAATAAACTTTTTCTTCAAGAAAATATTAATTAATTTAGCAACAAAAGTTTTTATTTAAAACTTAAAAAACCTTTATTACCTTAAATTTGAGATCAAAATACGGAAAACACGTGGGAGAAATTCTTAAGAATTAAGATATGACAACTTTTTATTCTTTAAAAATCTAAAAGAATACCCATATGCATATATTATGAGAAAGTAATAATTGAAACATGAATTTAGGCTTTTTGGGTGTCCCATTCCCGCCGTTTACAAGTAGATGGACCAATGGATAGATGACACCTCAGCTGCCCACTTTCCACCACTTATTTTATTTATATATATCTTCCTCATATGACACACTTCACTTTACAACTGGTAGGGATCAATCCAGCATTTTCAACCATTTACACAAAAATCATCCTTTTCCGAGGGTGTTCGGTCCAAAGGCTAATTAATACTTGGTAATTTTGAGGGTTAAACATAACTACATTTGAATGTTTTTAGACATATGCTCAAACTCGGTTAAAATGCTATGAACTCCTCCAACGTTTTGCAACTTGAATATATTTATTAAGGGTACCTGAGGAAGGTTATGTTTTGATTAGGCTTTCCTTATTAGGGTTTGGGATTTTGATTTTTTTTGATTTTCTAGTGTGGAATTTGAGTTTATCAAATAAGTTTACCATTGAATTTATGGTAACCCAATGCATAATTAATAATACAAAATTAGTCCAAACCGCATCTACTAGCTCAAAATTGGTTAGGGTGATTTGAACACTTCTTGACTTGATAAACCCTATGCTTTGCTATACTACGGATTTAATATGATTGTTAACTCATGTATTGATATATGCATTATACATTAGATTAACCATAAATTAGCTATATTCGAAATTATATTACAATTTTCAATTAAATTTTACTTTCTTATTTACAAGAACCTTCAACTTTATGTTTTACTTGTATTGTCTCATATTGATGTTTTCGTTTAAACATAAATGCTTAATCAGATTGTAAAATAATATAATAAAGTCTCTAACTTGAATGAAAATGCAACATCATAACATTAAGTTATCCAATTTACATGTTACAATGTATGAAAAACATAAAGATACATAACATATGTTTGCCTTGCTCCTATTGTATATAGCTCTATTTGGTCTAAATATGTAAAATTTCACATAGTTATGAAAAACATTTGATGTAAAATTTGCCACAAAAGAAATTCTCACTTTCATACAATTTGCCACAAAAGATTCTCAAACTTACCATTGTACCCCCATAGATTACAGAAATGGTTCTAGTAAACAACAAACAACCGGCAAGTATGGGAACTATTATATTATCAACCTCACCAACCAAGGGCTTTATGGTAAATTAACTTCTCATTTACCCAAATGGCCAAATCCAATGCCCCCAAAATGCCCCCACGTGAAAATTCAACCTAAAAGGGCTTCATTTTCGATATGTGCATCTTTTTTCTTTAAAACCTATTTTTCAAAACAAACCTTGGGGTTTTGGAATTGTTACAGAAAACACCCAGTAAATTAAATATTTTACTTAACAGTCCCTCTACTTACTTCGTGCAGCGATCGACTCGATCCGCTGCAAAATCAGGTCGTTCTTGAACTTGTTGATGAAGTCGGCCGCCTTCGAATCCACCTCCACGTCATCATGGTCCTCCTCCGCCATCATCCTAACCGCCGACTTTTTCTCTCTCATCGTCTCCGGTCGCCGAGCCTCCACTATCTTTTCCTCCTCGAAATGCGAAAACCCCACTTTCAAACTCGCCGATTTCCTCATCGATTTCTTCGCCTTCGCAGGCGGCGGGGCCGGTTTCGATGAAATCGCCCCATCCGATTGGCTCCTATCGACGTGGGTCCCACCGCCTGTCAGCCGGCTGTACACCTCATCCAAACTCTCAAATTCATCCATCTCTTCTTCTTCTACTACTACTTCTTCTTCATCATCTTCTTGATAAAAAACTTCAGTATCCGAATCCCTCCGGATCTCTCGGTGGGTCGGGTCAGAATCATCGAAATGATTCGTCTCCGTTTCGATCACACGGGTCTCGAAATCGGATCGTCCGACTTCATCGCGGGTCGGATGGATGTCGAGATCGAAATGTTCGTAATTGAGGGGTTGATTGAATACGTATTGCGTGGCCGCGACTTCTAAGGCTTGAAGCTGGTGGTGGGTCTCTGGGAAGAGTTCCTGTTCGGGTCTTTCGGGGTAGAAGTTGAAGGACTTGAGACGGTGGAGGATGGATGGAGATCTGGCGAATTTGGGTCGGTCTTGGGGATTCTGATTTTGATGATCTTGTTGTTCTTGTTGATCTCTTTCTTTATTGGATTGGTGATTGTTGGATGATGGTAAGTTTGAGATGAAGAGAATGGTGGCAATCATGAGGTTGAGGAGGATGAAGAAGACAGTGGAGGTGAACCAGCTGTTGATGGAGGTCCAGAGTGAGGTTATGGAAGAAGAAGTTGCAGGGTCTTCCATTTGGAGGGTATGGAGATAGAGAGAGAGAGAAGGAATGGGGGAAAGGTATGGTGTGGAGTAGAGTGTGTGTTTGTGTGTGAGAGAGAGAGAGAGAGAAAGGGAGGGTTTTGTGGGTTTCCAATTGTGTAGGTGGTGGACTATTTGTCTTTATCATGAACCCCATATTGGTTCCAACCAAATGCAACCAGCCAAGTTGCTTAATCTATTTAAATCAATAAAATTGTATTTTAATCTTTGATATCATTATATTTATGTAAATTACGCAAAAGATTTATGTGATTACCGATTACCGTAGGCCTAGGTTCATCCGTCAACCTTTTAATGCTACATTAGCTTTTCACTTTCCAACCTTCGTACCTTAATTTATCGTAGAGGCGGAGCTAAAAAAGGTGTCACCGTATCAATTTGTTGTGTGTCCCCATAGATATTTTGAAATTACAATAAAAACACAAATTTTTTTGTAAAGTTGGTTAGTTACTTGCTTTTTAAACCTGATGTGAGGGTTCAAGTCTTGTTAACAACATTTTTCCTAGATTTTAACTAAAAACTTGCTTCTACCAAGAATTGAACTTGAAACCTCACATTTGAAAAACAATGACTTAACCACTAAACCACTAAAAAAGATTTAAAAATTATTTTTATATTTGTTATATGCAGTTAAATGGTGTCATTGTTTGAAAAAAATTCTAGCTCCGTCCCTATCTTACCCTCAAATAACTTTTATCATTTTTTAATTATTTAAATAGAGAAAACGGGTTGGACCAGCTTCGAAAACCCTCCACCGAACCCGTTGGTTTAAGGGATTTTGGCACCCATGCCCATGAAGGCACCCCAACATTAACCTTATACCCATTTTTCTCTCCCTCTTTGCAAACCATACCCCCAAAAAACCGTTATAAGAGCCGTTAAAACGGACTTTTGCGTAGACGACAAAAAAAAATATAAAAAATGGTGTAACGGGCCGTTATAACGGTGTAACGGGCCGTTATAACGGTGTAACGAGGTTGGTCAAAGAAGGAGAGGAGATAGGTATAAGGTTAATGGTGGGGTGCCTTTACGAGCATGAGTGCCAAAATCCCTTGGTTTAACACCCCCCACCCCACCCAATAGACTTTAATTGATAATTTTTTTAAAATAATAATGCGAATTTTTTTTTGTTATTTATGTGTACGAATTTACGACCATACAAACTGGATCGCAAGTACAATCTATTTAATTACGATTAAAATATTGCTTAAAATCTACTACGAGTACAATGGATCCATGATGACGAAGATATGTCCTTTGATCGCTATATTTATAAATTTAAATATAAATTGTTAAAGAATAACATTTGTTTGCATATAACTTCGAGGGGTTCTTTGTGTTGAAAAAAATGGGTTTTATGTTTAATTCTGATGTAACCAAAAATGTAGTCAAAAGATCTAGAAATAGAAAAATGTTTATGGGTTTGGATTTTCCCATGTGACAACTTTACGTCTAAAACAACATTGGAGTAAATGAGAAAATTGATCATCAAAAGTATTGAATTTGAAATTAATATCAAGAGAAAATAATTCTCGGTTTTAAGGACATTTTTTTGAAAGGCAAGAGAGAACCACCACATAGTAGAAATTGAACAATTCAAAAACAGAAGTCAAAACCAATCGAAACACAACAAAGCAGCAGCAAAAAACGAAACAGAAAGATGAAGCGGATGGTTGCACCACACAACGACCAAGCAACGACAAACCGAGGAGGCTATTTGCGGGCTGTAAACTGCCGAGTCCCCACCCGTTACAGCCACCGCCCCTGGAAGAAAAAGGAACCAACCGCGACTAGAGTAAACCAGACGGGTCTACGAGCCAACTCTTCCAATCCACCGTAAATCCTTTACAACTCCTTTTGAACCATTTAAACACTATCCTTTGATACTCGAAGAAATTGTCCCCACTTTACTGTTTTCTTTTCTAAAAACCTCTTTGTCTTGGTGGGACAAAATTAACTAAATAAAGGCCCACTTTACACTGACCCAAATGGAGGGGGTTTGAATCAACAATGCTGGAGTCCGCCTAGTCTTGGAATAAACCTGGGAAAGACTAAGTTATATGTTTTGTAACAAACTACCCGGTTGCTTATAAAGCAACCGGGTAGTATTTGATTACTCGATAACATATTTTATAGAAATACTCGGTGCTTTACTAACAACCAGGTAGTATTAACCAACACTTGCATACTTTTTAATAGAACTAGCCGGTGTTTTACAAAAAATCGGGTAGTATTATACCAACACTTGCACTAAAAAGGGTATTATACTATTATTGACGACCGAAACAGTCAGAAATCGGCTTTACCAATGTTTATCGACAAAATGAGCGTCACTAAAAACTTGGTCAGTAAAAGCTACAAACGGTTTTTCCAACTACTTGTATCGACTGCTTTCCGACTGTTTCATTTACAGATAGCTTTTAGCGACTGTTTTCTGACTGTTTCATTTACCGACTGCTTTTCAACGGGTTACCGACAATATTCCGACTATTTTTCGACGGTTTTCCGATGACTTATTAAACAATAAATAAATAATAAAAAAGGAGCAGTCGGTAAACCATCAAAAAACAGTCGAAAATTTCCAAAGAAGTGGTAACGATCGTCAGTAATACATAGTTTTTTAGTATACTTAAATGTTTTTAGCAGTTATCAGCTCCGCACTTGGCTACCCAGCGTTTACTTAGTGCCGTTCTTTGGGCTTACCTGGTAAGCGCTTATTGGGTGAATACATGACAAGGACTAGAATATTATCCACTAAGATGACATGAACCGAGAGTCTTACCCGATAAGTGAGATTGACGAATCTTACCCAATAAAAGCGATGACATGAACCGAAAGTCTTACCAGATAAGTGACATTGACGAATCTTACCCGGTAAGCGCTTACCGGGTAAATTGTTAAATATGATACCGTTTTGAGACACTAAAAATATTGTCCAATATGATCAAGGATGGTGTTCAATTTTACCGTTAAACGCTTACCGGGTGAGTGTTAAATATTCGTTTACCAAATACTTACCGGGTAAGCACTTACCGACAAGAAAAAAATCTTTACTTACCTTATCATATTACATTCTCGACCATGAAAATTGAAATTCGGGTACACATGATTTACCTCCCTATGCTGGTTGTCAATAAGTCACAAGCACTCCAAAGGTTGGCCTCATACACTTCTTTTCAAAATAACACAATGATTTTTATGTATATAATATATAATAATAACACAATGTTACAGAATACAGGTTTTATCTCCCAATAATAAATCATACATCATGACCAAACTGCAAGAAGTCCCATTAATCCAGCCCCAAGAAATAGTGCAAAATAAGACACTATCTGAAGCTTGGCATTGCATCTCATCTTTTTGCTCATGAAATCAGCAGCAATTAGGTCAACCAAAGCCATATAAACTAAAATCCCTGCAGATATAGAATCCAATATCCCTTCAATAACCAGCGCTCGGGGACTATTCGGGTTGTAAAACGAGCAGATAAGGGTCCCTATAGCCACGCCTAGGGGAGTCGTTACTGCGAAAAAGCATGCCATTACGGTCGAATGAAGGGCCCCGAGCTTAGCCTCAGAGATGCAGCCGCCTAACGCAAACCCTTCGAAGAATTGATGGAATGATAATGCTCCAACCAACGGTCTAATTGTACACGGGCTTTGTGAAACACCTAGAGAAAGTCCGATCAGGATCGAATGTGATACGATTCCAAGTTCCAACACCTATCGGATGTAGAAATAGATTAAAAGATGAGTCCCTTTTTTGAAACTTAGGGGCCGTTTACTTGACGTTTACCCGGTAAGTGCTTACCGGGTCAATTTATCCTACGGGATGAACATGAAAATGACTAGAATCTTATCCGGTAAGAGCGATAGCAGAACCGAGAGTCTTACCCGGTAAGAGCTTACCGGGTAAATTGTTGCGTACAATGAGAGACTAAAATATTGTCCGATATGGTAATGATAGAGTTCAATTTTACCGATAAGCACTTACTGAGTAAGTGTTCAAGTAAACATCCCCTTTTTTAGGACAAGAGCAGTTTTCCGGCATTCTTGACATTCGGACAACCATAATTGGTATTCTTTGCAAACTAACAATCATTCTTAGAAAATTAAAAAGAAAAACGTTTGCAATATGTTTAGAGGACGTCTTTTGGCATTTTAACAATTATTATTACAACGCTGAACACTTAAGACATCTTAGGAGACGCACTTAATTATCTTTACAAGACACTTTTTCAAATAACGTCATACTAGAAAAATTGATACGACGTTTTTATTTTAAAAGTATCTTAAAAAAATCGTTAATATGTCTAAAATCATCCCATTAAAGTTCTCCAGTTTGTTCACTTATACCAATTACTTAGAATGAACCAAAGGAGTGTTAGCTTAGTGGTAAGGCTTGGGCACTACATAGTGGTTAACCTGAGTTCGAGCCCTGGGGGACGCATTCTGGAGGTACGGGGGCTTCGACCACGGGCTGCATGCTTTAGCAGTCGGGCTTCGGCCCAAAATTGCCGAGGATTAGTCTGGGCCCAATGTGGTCTGGGATACCTCTTCCAAAAAAAATACTTAGAATGAAAAAGTTAATCACTCATTTAGAAAATTTTGGCACAATGAAATTAGTCTCTCCAAGAATGGATTAGATAAACCTTTGAAGGGTAGTTCAACTGGTAAGACAATATGATTGTTAACTTCAGGACCCCATGGAATCAGTCATGGTGCACACAAGTTGGTCCGGGCACCAACGTACACTTGTCCAAAAAAGTAAAGAATCGTCTAACCAAAGTACCTGTGAGACAACGAGATGTCGAACACCGCCCTCCTCATCGTCACCGAAACCATGCGAGTGCGAATGCGCACCCGAGTGCCCTTCCAAATCCTCATCTTCTTGTTTATGGGTGTGACCATGGTGTGCAGCATGGGCATGCATCCCCACAATGTGAATCCCACCACCATCTTCTTCCCTAAACACCTTCTCTTCCGAATCCAATAAAGATTCCAAACGAGAATCAACCGACTCGGCTTCACCGTCTTCGATTTGCTTCGCTTGTTTACTCTCGTAGTACTGAGTGCTAACAAAGTCAACAAGCAACGTCACCAAAGCGGCCATCATCGCGATAAAACCTGCAAACGGAAACTTGGACCAAGGGAATTTCGGCAGACACGGGTTCGTTAACGCCTCGGTTGCGTCTGGTAGCATGTGGACGAACCCGGTGGCGAGGATGACACCGGCTGCAAAGGCCTTGGTGGCAAAGAATAGATTGGAGTCGGTTCTCAGGAACCGCCGGTTCTTGCCAACCAACGGGATGGAGACTCCGGTGATTCCGGTAAGAAGAATGGCGGCAATGGCCACGAACTTAAGGATGAGAGCGGTTTTATCATCGCGGCATGGATCCGAGTCCGGTGAGACACTGCAACTAGTTGTTGAGATGGATTCAGTAAAGTTCCTGAAAAGAGATCCTTTGGGGGATATTCAAAGCGTTGGTAACATCTAAAGATGAGTTTCAAACCAAACCAAACGAACCCAATCACAATAGCATAATCGGGTTTAATAGACCCTAAAAACGTCTAAATGTCGTATTGGTTTGTTTTATAAGACTTTAAGTTTAGATGATAAAACAGTTGTGCGTCTTATGTGAAAGTTGTGCATCTTATGTGAAAGTGTTACAATATGTTTACATCACCATTTTAGACATTTTAGAACATTTTAACCTGTTTTTTAGGGCATTAAATTTTTTATATGATATTATCATAATTCATAAGTATATTGTAAAAACAAGTGCTATGTTAAAAGATATGTTTATAAAGAATCCTATAATGTTCATAAGTATATTGTAAAAACAAGTGCTATGTTAAAAGATATGTTTATAAAGAATCCTATAATGTGGCATTTTATTTCAAAAGTATCATACTAAAAGATGTGTTTATAAGATTCTTCTCCAAAGAATCATATAAGAAATATAATGTTGCATTTTATTTTAAAGTGTCCTAAAAACTTGTTAAAGACGGGCAAACATGTCCGAATGTCAAGGATCAAATAGGATAGAACCAAAAAACGAACTACAGTCCTATCTAAAAATAAGAAATCGGTCCATCTATAACCGTTATGTAAGAGTTTGAGACTATAACTTAAGCCCTATGAAATAGTCATTCTATTTGAACGGTCAGAAGAAGGTAAAGAGGCTGGTTATATACGACTAATTAAAGGTGCAATACTGCTTTCTTCTTAAAGATGAATATTGCATATATAAAATATTCTTTCTATAAATCATCATATTTCATATGTTGCAAATTAATATGTAATAATACATATTTGAAGTTCTTGCTAGAATCTCATGCAGCCACTTTATAGCATTTAAATGATTGTTGATAAAATGCATGTAAATTTTGTTACGTTATTTATTCAAATAATGTCACATTGAATCATTGATGAATGATAAATATCCAAGCGTATGTTATAAAACACGATTTTTCACAAGTTACACCTAGAAATTTGAATGGTGATCGTTAGACCATTGCTCAACAAGGATCAAATGTGCAACTTGAAAAATATATATTCCTTAACTTCTCTAGCTATTGGAATATCTCTAACAGTTTTGCTAAAATAGAAAAAAAAAAAAACGAATTAGTGTTTGCTAAAAAGCTTCAACAACTTTGCTATTCCATACTCTAAAATTGAAAAATATGAAAAGATCTCTAAATATAGAGATTCTCCAAAATCTCCAAATGAGAAGAGACAAGTATTATTTGAATATCTTCCTTCAATACCATAACTTGTTTAAAAAAATAAAAATTTATTGAAATTATAAAGGTAACGTATATTTTGAAAGTACAGAGATTACAGATTCTCTAATATAGAAAAGTTGATAGAAATGAAAAAGAAAAGTTTTAAAGATTTTGATTTTTTATTGGTTATTTTTGAAAAAGTAAAGACAAGTAGTTAAAGATGCCACCTTAATTGTTTTAATTGTTGATAAGCATGCACATCAATTTATCTTTTACAAGGAATAAACTAATACGTAAGGACTCTCTGAAGAACTACGGCCACCCAAAGTGATAAATATATCTTTTAAAAGATGAGATATCGTGTTGTAAAAGAACTCCAACATATTAAATTCTTGAAAATAAAAAAGTAAAAATATGTTTTTTTTCAAAAATTTGAGATTTTTTTATTTTTACATAAGACTATCTAAAACCTTTGTTTAGAGAAAATAGTTTAACATAATCATACCATTAGAAAACGTTGGAATTAAAATTTTAACAAGAGAAATAATATTATGTATTTTTGCTTTAGAGAGTTTAAAATAAATTAAAATTTCATTCTTTATTTTAAAGAAATTTTAGAATTCCTTTTAAAGAAACTCTAATTACCCCAAGTCTAGTTTTACCATTATCTCATGTAGAATTTGGATGGATGGTTTTCAACATTATTTGATACTATACCCGTCAAACCTTAATCTTTCTTTTTATACGTATAATATTTATACAATAAATTAAACTAACACGAATCATTTAATCATTTATAAACATAGAAACCTACCAACTAACGTAACATTAATGTAATTCTTGATGATGAAACACGTAGCTAGTTTTGCTATTTTTAGTCGATGTATCTCACGTATTTGACTTCACTTGTATCTATGGATTCATGTATAGTTCCACTCCACGTGAACCAAAGAAATCTTAAATTATCTTCAAAACCTCATTTATTACAACTTAAATATAATCTTGAATCTTTATGGAACAAGAAAGTGGACATTAAAACAACCACCATATATAGTATTTAAATCTACTATCAATTTACATGAACAACAAGAAATGGCAATCTATACAAACAAAAACCAATTCCAATTACTCCCATCACTCCATCTAACAAACCCAAAAGTCCTCCATATGAAAACAAAAACGAGTAAGAGAAAAATTAGTGCTTTGATTGAAATGGTCGAGTTTTTATTTTCCACATTTTTTAAATTAGAAACGCATTTAATTTTTTTTGGAAAATTACTAAAATCAATTTTCTAATTTACACATAAGTTAGAAAATAGAATATTTTCTTTGTTAAACTTTTGAAAACTAAATGAATCAAATAGTTTTTCTAAATTTTATTTTCCTTGTTAAATTTTCTTGGAAAACTGAAAGCTTTCCACAACTTAAGTCACCTTTAATGTTTTTCTAAATGTGAACCCCATAAAAAGTATTATTGTACTCAATTTAATAAAAAGAAAAAAACAAGCAATAAAGGTAAAACACGCTTTTACATCATTCAAGTTGATTATTTAGTACAAGATTCGAACAACTTAATCTAATTCACACCCAAACCTTACATCTTAATCTACAAATAACTTAATGGAAAAAACAATTTACTTGTTATATTGCATTTACATGTTCTTAATGCATTAGTCATGTCACCAATTTACTACTTGTTATAATGCATTTACATGTCCTTGATTAAATTTTACCAATTTTTCATATAATATAATGTTCTAGAAAAGTTTGACATTCAAGTGCATTGACTTTTAAGAGTCGAATAATTGCTTATCTTTGAGAACTAGAATAATAATGGAATAACTTATGGCATAACCTAAACTGTAAGCAACTATATTCGATCATAATTAAATCAAAACCACTTTCAAATAATCAAATTACTCAAATCAAATCCAAAACAATTCATCACAAATCATAAATAAAAAGGGTTCATTTGGATTAATTTACCTGGTGAAATGGGAACATCATCTTTAATTTTCCTTAAATCAAACAAAGGGTAGAGCTCCTGTTACATAATCCAACAATGCAATTAAGATCTCAAATTCAAAGAAAATTAAGTAATTAAACAAATATAGTCTAACAAATCGTGTCTACCTCAGTTGGTATTTCTAATGGCGTTCACATCCTGGGAATAGTGGATAGGGATCACAGTCTAACTGGGTAGACTGGGTTTGATCCCATGGGGAGACAATTGAGGGCACGAGGAGTACCAGGTCTTTACTTGGCTGCCCCCACCAAGTCAAATACTATGGTTGGGCTCTACGTCCAACTTTACGCTAGGCCGGGACAACCACGGATTGGTGGGTTGCCCGTGGATGCCCATGCTGCCTGTGAGGTGTGTGTACGTGTGTTTGTGATGGTCCTTTCGTTGGTTCCATGTGGCTATGTCTTCCAAAAAAAAATACGTGAAGAATTGATCAAAATTGAAAGAGACGGAGAGAAAACAAAACCTCAATCACCGACATCGCGTGTTTTTGTGATAAATTACGCGATCAAAATTGAAAATTACTTGGATTCTATAGAAATCAACGATTATCACGTGAAGAATTTGATCGATATTTAATCGATTTTCTGCAATACGACGAACACAAAACCTTCTTCAATTGTTGTCCGGCATACAATTTATATATGATGATGATGGATGAGTGAGTGAGATGAAAAATGTCGACATAGTTACAAAATGGTAAGGGTTTGGGTGGATTCTGGGAGGAAAGAATCCAGAATTTGTTCAAGACTTGGTGAGAAATTGTGTCGACACCATTTTATATGTTTGATTTCTGTTTGTACTATTTGGGTGAACTTGCAAGAAAGGTCCTCTAAGTTTGGTCATCGATCTATATTCTTAACATAAATTTCAAATTTTATTAGAATTGGTCCTTGTGTTATTTTTATTTATTTGGGTAACCGTGGGTTTTCTTAGCCAACATACGCGCACCGACTAATTCCTTGAGGGGACCATGAATGGGTTGGAGTCGTCGCAGGCAAACCTCCGTGGCCACAAGCCCACAAGGGCTTTGGCAGGGTCTGGATTCGGACATGGATGGATGAGAGATTGAGAGGTCCTTATGTTATTAGCTTGTGGCTATTTAGACTTTCACGGTTTTCCTTTTTTGGGTTGCAGTTGAATCTATAAATTGGTTTAAAACCAAAATAAATGGACCAATAGAGCGAGAATAAAATAAAATAAAATTGTGTGACATCAAATAAAATATAGATGGTTTCATTCTAAATGCCGGTCACCTTTAATCAATTTAGATAGTGTAATTATAGGAGATCCCAAATTATTTCACTAATGTAACTTTTGCCTTTCATAATGCTAATAGTGAGATGTTCTATCAATATCAATGATGTAAAATTCTTAATGTTTGAGAAAATGCACTTTTTTGTGCATGTGTAACATCATAAAAGGTCATGTACATGCACATGTATATACACAAACAAACGTACATGTATCTTTATTGACCAGTTAGAGTCTTATTATGTGAAACTTTGTAATTTATTGCATGAAAAATACCAAGGGCATTAGTCAAGGTGCCAAGAAAACTTAAATTGATTCCAAATATTTGAGAAATCTCACAACAAAAATCACTTTCATAGCTTGTACTGTCTAGTAAATAATGGTATTGACATGATTGAAGACAAGAACAACTCCTAGACAAGTTCACCTCAAGCAAATTTGGTAAACACCTTGACACCAATGCATCTTTGGTTATTGGATACAATTTTCCCACTTTGATCATCGACAATTGATAATCTATAGTTGATCGTAGGAACATTTAAATCGATTGGATCTTTATCTAATATTATAATGTTCCAATAAAAATAATACTATGAATCTTTTTTTTTAACTCTCTTATCCTTCTCATCCCACCAAAAACACAATGTTGTTAATGTATTTATATAGTTTTCATTTTCAAGTGATAATTATTTGTGTCTATACAATGTTTTAAAGGAAAAGGCGCAATCTACATATAAATCTAGATTTCTAATGAACCCAAAATTTTCACCATCTCAAATATTCCAAGCTTCTCTGGGTTTAATAGGATGACACGGTCCGCCTTATAACTTGTTTTATTGGCTTCATCACTTATTTGAAATTTATTGTAATATTCTTGAAAGAGAAAGTATATAAGCAACGCTAAGGGGTCGTTTACCAAATCAATAATTTGGTGACTATTATTGCTTTGCCGTTTCAAAAAAAAATGTTGGTGTAAAGTCAATACTAAAACCAATAGAATGCTCAACTTTAAAAGTCTACAACAGGGTAAAATTTGATATGGTGGAAGAACTAGAAGGGCCAATAATGAATAGTTTAATGTTTGTGTTCTAAAATGTAAACGAGTTAAAGTTAAAGGACCTGTTGGTACATATAGATAGTTTGAATAGCATATGACGACACCAATCGGCCATAAACATGCGTGAGGCTTTAAGAAAACGACAATCGCTTGCCGGTTATCTACAAAACCCATGATGTGTTTCTATCGTTTTCAATTTATTTACATTTATTTGATAACATAAATTATATTTAATCTTTTTATTTGAATAATTTAGATAATTATTTAAATTATTTTTAATTTGATGATTAAAAATAAATTATTGAAATTTCAAGAATTTTTGAAATTAACTGTAAAGTAGTGTTTGTTCACCTCTTAACAGTTCAATTAAAGGGCAACATTTGAATCGTTAAAAGATAAATTTTGTTTGACAAAAAAAATGGACTGTGTCTTAATGGTTTCAAAACCCTTTGAATGATTAAGTATCATGGATATCTCTTAATCATTCAGAGTCCTGATTTCATACTCAACAATTACGAAACCAACATATTTCATTTTGCACCATATCACAAGAGCCTCTTAATCATTCTGACCACTTAATCATCCAACACCAAATCATTCAAAAATAGTCAAACAACCCCTAATAGTCTCTTTGTATAATTATACATGTATAGATAGTACATATAAAAAATAACTAAATAACTTTTTTTAATAAGAAAGTATTAAAATATTAATAAAGATGTGAATTGAAAAATAAAAATGTAAAAATAAAATAATTTGTATGCATTCTAAAATAATCCGATTAAATCCAAAAATATTTAATATTAGACTCATTTTAAATGTATTGTCGAAAAGATTACAATAGTATAATTTGTTAAAAAGAAAAACGAATATTTTAATTCATTTAGTTCATATACATTATTCATGTTAATATAATAAAGGTAAATGAAAAATTTATAGATTGAATGTAATCTATTAAATTAATCATTATAAGAATATAAAATGTAAGTTATAAATTGAAAATCAAGAATGAGTATTTAATAAGAGAACATTTAAAAAAATCGAATCTTCAATTTTAAAAATTAAAATTAAAATATTATCTTTATATGGTTAATTTTTGCATTGGTTATAAAAAGTACGAATTGATTTTTAAATCATATATTTATTTAATTTTAAATGTTCAAGTTAACTAATTTTTGCATTTTCCCTAAAAAATATGAGTTGATTTATATTGAAAATAAAATTAGTATATCATTATAACCGTCCGATCAATATCTATAAAATGAGTTAAGATTGAATTTTTTTTTTTGATTTAATTTGTTGTCTATTTGAAAACCCTATCATCGAGCCATTATTTTTTCCTTTTTTAACTAATTGATCTTGAATTTTATATATCTGATATGCAATTTAAAAACTCATAAAACTATAAAATTGAAATCGAGTGATATAGAATAAAATTGACATGAAACAAGATTATATATTAAAATGCTCAATAGCTTAATATGTTTTGTATTATATCATACACGAACATATTTAGTTTAATATAAACGATAATTATTATTAAAGAATCTTATTATCTTATTATAAATATCTAACTTGTTACTTAATAAAATTATTAATTATGATCTCTATGGTTTATAAGATTTTTATCTTTCTTTTTTAAATTGCCCCTAAATTATTTTATAAGAACAAGTAACGACAAAATAGTATTAACTCGTCAACCTTATCTGTATTTGTCTTTGAAAATAGTTACTTTGATATCTACAACTTGTTTTAATTATATCATAATCCAACTTATCTCTACATCAATTAATATCATAGGATCTTGAAATTAACTTCTAATAATTTTACGAAGTATCATCAGCTAGATAAATTTGTTAATTCATCCTTAGCACCAACCTTTCATGTAATTTCATGGCACATCAGTTTTTCTTATCCTATCTTGTACCCTCTAAACTTTTTATAATTATTTTAATATATATTTAAGAGAGAGAAAGAGAAAAAGAGGGAAGAGTGAGAGAGAGAGAGACGGGATCAACGGGTTTGGGAACCCGCCACCATACCTGCTAGGTGGTACCTGCTAGGGGTATACCACCAAGCTATTGTACCCACTAAAATTTTCTCCAATCCATCTACGTATCCGAGGCATGCATGATATGCATGGCCTAATGGTCTTGGAAGACTGTAAGATCATCCACAATGGTGACGTCTCTTGCCAATGGTATCAGTCGTCATATCAGCGCCACGTCAGTTTTTCACTATTTTACCAAAAACCTTACCAATCCTTACCAATTCAACCAAACTCATACCAATCTAAATAATTAATAAAAAAAGAAAAGAAGAGACAGAAAGGAGAGAGATGGTGGGGTGGGGTGGGGTGGAGTGGGGTAGTCTAACAAGTCGGCAATAACATGTCGATTTCTTTCCATGTCAATCAACCACGGCGGTGTTGTCGGGCATGCCGATCGACAACAAGCCCTTATTGATAGCTTTGATGCTTCCATTGCGAATGATCTAACTAGTGACCACTCAAATGCAAACTTGATATTTACCAAAAACTTTCTTTTATAACAATGAAAACAAACCTAATATTTTAACCAAAAAAATATAAGCCGTGAATGTTTCTATTAACAGAATATAAAAACATAAAGAACTCACAAAACAAAAAGTCGATTCTTGAATTTAATGTTTTAATTATTTTATATGTCGTTTTCAAATTCCATACTCCATATCAATAATTTGGAGTCACGAAATGAACTTATATGAAACCTTCGTATGGACGTCATTGACTTTTATTTGATCATTATTTGTTATTTCAAATTTTTATAATAAATAAAAATTATCAATAGACGTTTTTTTTTTTCAAATAACAAATAATGATAAATCAATAACAAATAATGATCAAATAAAAGTCAATAATGTCTATACGATAAATCATAAATCGGATTCTCCTATCCATCTATGTTTGATCATTATCACATTATTTTACATTACGGTTCAATGATAAATCATAAATCGCATTGTGTAAAACAGTACGTTTTCATGGGGTTTACATGGTTTGCATGAAATACACTTCAAACCCGATAATTATAATATCAAAACTTTAAAATAATCCTGAGGATGACATCTGCATATTCCGTCAATGAAAGTTCTAATACGTATGAAAGTGTTATTTAAAAATAGTGTAATGCAAACTAAAGAGTTTGGTAATTAATTCAAATACATTTGAAATTTTAACTTCAAAATACTTTTAAACATCATGTTTGACAAAAAAAAAAATTAAAAAAACTTAAATAAGAAATTTGTATCTTAAAACTACAAGTGAAAACTAAAAAGTCAAAATACTAAAAGTGCATTAACATCCAATAATTCACTTATTCACATTTGTAAAATAAATCATCAAAACTCATACACTTTATGATTTAATCAAAATATTCAAAAGTCCAAAATATAGTTACCTCTCAAAATTTTATAAAATCAAATGTGCAAAGAATGCAGTTTTATCAAGTACCAAATATAAATCTAGAAAAAAAAAAAAAAAAAAAAAAAAAAACACTTTAAGACTCCAAATACACATTTTTAAAATTTATAAAGTCGTCCCAAAACAATTTAAAACTCACCATAGGAGATTAGCTAGACTTCAAACTCAATCTTTAGGTTCCAAATGTGGAGATTTGAAATACAACAAGGAAGAAAACTTCTTAAAAACTTTCTCCAAATCTCAGCACAAGTCTAGAGATTCATCAAAATTGATCTCAATATTAAATCCACAACAAAACCCAATTTAGATCTAGAAATACGAAAAATCTTACCATCCTCAAGAAATTGAATATTCCAAGCTAAACCCTTTTAAGCTACATAAGTTAGATCTTCTCCAAGATGCTACAAAAGGTTCCCAAAGTTTGTACCTAAGGACGCAAAATGTTGCAACAAGAGAGGAAGGTGGAGAAGGGAAGAAAAATGGCAAAACCCTAGCCAAAATGGGCTTAAAAACCGATATGGGCATTTGTGGCTACTTAGGTTGGTCGACGCTTGCTAAGTTGCCGGATCATCCTTTGGCCAGTCGACTTGTGCTCAATTTGTTGCTCGGTCAACCGTCTGGGTCCCGACCATGTCGCCACCATTTCGAGATCTAGTGGTTTGAGCGACTTTTCACGTGCCTTTGGTTGTTCAGAAGGTCACTCAGTCCTAGTTGTGTTGTGTCGTCCCACGTCGTGCGACCCGCTTACCCGTTCGGTCGACGACTTGTCCAACCTATAGATTCCTTCCTCAATTGATTTGTAGATCCCAAGCTTGGTTGACTTTTCAAGCGGCTTCGACTTCACATGAAGTTGTCTGAACTTTCGTAAATCAAAATACTAAATTTAACAATTTTTTTACGGTGAAACCTAACGGGGTTAACAATTCGTGTTGCAAGCTATTTTTTTTCCAATTTGGCAATTGAATAAATCGATAATTTTGCCAACTATATTTAAATAACAATCATAAATTATAGGTATTATAGCCACTAAAAAAAATTATAGGTATTATAGTTATTTCTATCTACTAAAATCTTTGTGGGCTTTACCATCTACTGAAAAAATTGGGTATGTTTTATGATACTAATTTATTTTAGCTATAAAAGACTAAAACTTTTAAGCCCTAATATTTTTTGGGCCCCGAGAGAAAAGGCTGGCCGAGCCTTCCACTGTTCCACATGTATATATAAATTGCGGATGTTAATAATCTTGAAAAAGATTTAAACGAGAACGATAATTATTTACGAGGATGTGATAAACTTTTTTATGTACAAAATTATATATGATTCAACAATTAGCATTAACTGAAAAAAAACAGAATCTTTTACAAATTAAGTTTCAAGTAAGTGTTGTGAATCATATATGATTTTGTAAACCTTTAAGTACAATATGAATATAAATTTCAAAACTTTTAAACACTACCAAGTTATATAAATTAGAAATAGTTTACAAAATATAAGATAGTGTCCATAAAAAATAAGGTTTAATTCCCCAAAATGTATCAAAGTTGTCACATTTTGCTATTGTATGTACTGTACTTAAAAACCTATCATTTAATGTACCAAAGGTTCAAAACCTACCGTTTAATGTATTGGAAAACTTGTTGAAGAGGTAGCCTATCATTCCGACCTTGTCATTAATTATGATTTATCAACTTTCCATGATTAGGGGTCCAATTACCCCATAATCTCCAAAGATATTTATGGAGCCATTTGTTTAACTAAAAAGGTTTGGACACTTTTTAATTCGGTTTTTGTTAACTTACCGTATAAAATTTACACATGTTTATAAGGTTCTAGAAACGGTCATGTAAAAAAGTGTTCAAATATTTTTACGCTTAGGACGATTTTTTTTCTAAAACCATATAATATATTGTAGCGTTAGGGAAAAAGGAATTAACTTGAGAATGGTAGAAGAAGAAATGCGTGCCTTTCCTTAAATGAGCATGCATGTGTATCAATACACTTAGAGTAAACGGCATGGTTACCTTTTATCACACCCATCATACAGCCATATGGGATTCACATGATCTTTTTTCTTTCACCACTTACATACTATTTACATCCGTAGTGATCACATCCCCACTACACATAAACTATGGTCAGCACTCTCTCACCTCTTCTCCATCGGATACCACCACGCTTTCAAAATTTTCATGGATACACTCTCCCAATATCTCTTGGCGTGGTGGAATGGTAGGGTTCTTGTGTGAACCAACCTCTTTCTCTATATATATGAACCCGATTTGTGTCCCCACATGTATAATATTATATTGTATTATATTTAGTCTACATCTACTTGGTTGAACTTAATATATCTATTTCACACTATTATCAATTGTTTCACACCAACTTTCATTTTTCACTTTCTTGATACACTGATAATGATCCTAGAATTGGTCACAGATGAGTTTGAATTAGTAAACACAAACTTGTTGTCAACAGTTGAACTTTCGTTTAGGATATTTGTGTTCATATATTAATTGGATTTCATCATTCATGAGTGCGCTCTATTTTACCCGATAATCTTTTTTTTTAACAGCAACTAGTTATTGATGTGATTCATTATTATATACTATTATACTTTTGGATTGAAGTTAATAAAAATATATGAAAAACATCATATTTAAAATTTTAAAATGTTTTTGGATCTTTTAACAAGTTTTTAGAACGTTTCAAAAATAAATTGTTGCATTATTTATTTTGCACAACGCTATTTGAAAAAATGTCATAAAAATGGGTTATGAAAACACTTCTCATAATTTTCTATAAGATAATTAATACAACACTTTATCTTAAAACGTCCGGAAGAACTTGTTAAAATGTCTAAAAGCATCCAGTAAATATATTGTTACACCTTTAGCTAGATAGAGTAATTTTTAGTGTGAACTTATAAACACAAGTCTTATAAAGTATGCTCTTAATAAACTTAGAAATTTTAAGCGGTCTATAAACATGATTTTAGTATAGTGGTTTTTGAAGGTATAAATCACACAAAAATATGCTATGTTGCATCTCATCTTCAACTACACAAGAATTAATATTGTGTCTTTATTTCTTATCCACATATAAGAGGTTGAAACGTAATTAGACATAAATAAACTAATCAAGTATGTTTATTACAAAAAACTTTCTTAAGAAAATTTTAGAACGCTAGACACCCAAACAAAGATATACAAAATTGACATGAAAGTATACAAACCATTATGAAAATGAAGAATTAAGCTAGAAGACATGATCAACGTGATAATTCTTGTGACACGTTTCTCATTGTTGGCCGAGACTTTGGATCTGCGAGAATGCATGCTAGTGCTACATTATAAACACGAAGAAGGTCCGTTTCTATCAACTCATCAGATGGATAAGTGAGCCGTGAGTCCAATATATTAGCTAATGATTTGCCATGAATAGAAAATCTGTGTAACAATGACAGGAGTTGTCCAGGATGCTTCCCTCCAATGGTTTCAAGTGCCAACACTCCAAAGCTATACACGTCACATTTTTCATTCATAGCCATAGTATAGGCAAGCTCTACATTATCATAACAAAGATTCATTAGCAATTTAAAGCTACTAAAGGTAGTGTGCATCTGACTTGATATAAACACTAAAATACCTGGAGCAATGTATCCCAAAGTTCCAGTGATTACAGTTTGGTTGGACGAATCAGGGTCGAGCAATCTGGCTGCTCCAAAGTCGGCAATAAATGCTTCCATTTCCGAGTTCAAGAGAATGTTGTTGCTTGATATGTCTCGATGAATGATAGGCGGGTTGCAATCATGATGCATATATGCCAAAGCATGGGCTACTTCCTTCAGAATTTTCACCCTATTGATCCAATCAAGTTTTACAGCTCCAACATCTCTCAATGCGCAAAATAGGCTCCCATTTTCCATGTATTCATATACAAGGAAGTTGCATTTGTTATGGAAACAAAAACCATAGAGTTTTACAATGTTTTTGTGTTTTAGATTGGTTAACACTTGGACTTCATTCCTGAAACTTTTGTCAACTGCTAGTTCCTTGGCTTCAAACCGGTGGAGTTTTTTCAAAGCAAATTTTTTTCCACATGGCATTTTCGCTTCATAAACACTACCATAGCCACCGGTTCCAATGCAGTATTTGAGGTCGAAATCCTCGGTTGCCTTGATGAAGTCTTCGTATGCAAGTCTTCCATCATAATTCAATATCACTCCCACGTCTCCATGTCTTTTGATATCATGTTGGCTTTTCTTTGTGGTAGCCTTGTAACGACGGTAACACACAACACCAAGCACAAAGAAGCACAATCCAAGAATAGGAAGAAAAATAATCATGAAAAGGACATGTTTTTTTCTTCGACTGTGATCTTCTGGCACAATTCGGGTGAGATGATTTTGAGTCAGATTTACGAACATCAAACCAGGTGAATTAAAAAAATCAACCTTTTTTTCAACCAAGTTGTTGCTACTAAGGTCCAAGTACTCTAATAAAAAACAACGACTAAATCCGTTTGGGATGTTTCCAGTCATTAGATTCTTAGAGAGGTCTACATGCTTGAGATAACATGGATTTGGGATCAAATATACATTTCCCAACAACTTGTTTGACGAAAAATCAAGATAAAACAAGCTTGACATCTTTCCAAGATCACGAGGAATCGCACCCATGAGGTCATTACGACTAAGGTCCAACTGTTCTAATTTCTTCAAATTTTGTAAGTCTAGAGGTATGGAGCCATTGATGTGATTCTTACCAAGGGTTAAAACTTTTAGTTTATTTAGGTAACCAAAAGGTGCCGGTATTGGACCATCTAGATTGTTCTCCCTTAGGTCCAATATTTCTAGCTTTTTTAAATTACTTAGTTCCTCTGGAATGCTTGAATTCAGTTGATTTGTGCTCAAGTCAAGGACTGCGAGATTAACCAAAGAACCAAAAGATGTAGGGATTGCACCAATAAATCCGTTTTGACTAAGATCTAGATAAGCCAGATTCATCAAACTTTGGATTTGCGAAGGGAGAATACCAGTGAAATAGTTGCTAGAAAGATCAAGTGCTGCTAAGTAAGTGAGATTAGTGAAGGAAACTGGCAACTTACCAGATAGAAAATTTCGACTAAGTGAAAGATGGGTTAGATTTGATAGCAAGCCAATCTGCTCTGGGATGATTCCTCTAATCTTGCAATCATCAAATGAAAGCTCCTTGATGTTTTGAAATGAAGAAAAGTCGAGCCAATTCTGAACACATTGATCTCCATTGCAAAAGTTCTTACACTTCGCGTCTATCTTCACCACACTTCCTTCCTCGTTGCAAGTGATTTCAGGCCAACTGCAATGATCTAAAGCACTGGTATTTCTCCACCAAAGATTTGCAAAGAGAGCTTTTGCTTCTAAAGATTTGTTAGAATCATTAGCAGTAGTTGGTGATAACATGAAAACAAATATGAGAAGAACAATAAGATTTTGTATGGAGTAAGAAGACCACATTATGTATCAAGATAATTAAGTTTAAACCCAAACCTTGGGAAATTATTATATAAGTCCATGAAGAAAAATTTATATTACAATATTTTTTTTCATTCCTCATAATCGCTTTCAAGAAGGGAAAAGTCGCAAGTCAATTGTATTTAAATATTGGTTTGAAAAACATATTGTGAAAACGCATATTTAACTTAAAAAATATTATTTAATGGCCACAATTGACGTTTTCTCTTAATTTGGTTCTTAAATATTTTTTTTTTTCAAAACACGAGGGGTGTTTGATAGATGGATTGAACAAGAAAAACAATAAAATAATAGAATAGGATTGTTGTTGTTTACTTTTTTTTTTACCATATAAAAAGCTAAATGCTATCAAATTTATATATAATAAAAGAGTAACTGATTTGACACGTGTCGTGCTCTGGTGAGCTGACTTGTCACGTGTCGCGTTCTGGTGAGCCGGTTTCGGTTATCAAAACAATAAATAAAATAATGTAAAAGATAAATACCACTTTCAAAAATCCTCTACATTAAAAAATCATCAACATAATTAAATCAAACATTTTAATCCAAATTATAGATAAATATGAAAACAATAAATAAAATAATGTAAAAGATAAATATCACTTTCAAAAATATATAATTAAATCAAACAGTTTAAAAAATCTTCTACATATATTTGTGTAATATTTAATATAAAAGAATTGAGTAATTTTATTAAAACTAATACTTTTGTATTTATTTTCAATTACAATACAAAGACACTTAATATTATTCGAAAAAAATTAGTTCTAATTTGCCACGTGTCGTGCTCTGGTGAGCTGACTTGCCACGTGTCACGTTCTGGTGAGCCAATAAGTTAAAAAAGGAGTTTCAAAATGGAATCCCAAACACCCTCTTAATATAAAAGAATTGAGTAATTTTATTAAAACTAATACTTTTGTATTTATTTTTAATTACAATACAAAGACACTTAATATTATTCGAAAAAAATTAGTTAATTTGTTGTTTTTATTAGTTTTTTTTCCTACAATTACATATTTTGATCTGAACTTTATTTTTTTATTAATTAATCAAAGAGTTTAATATTTAAATTAAAAACAATATATGTACACACTATAGTATTAAAATATGATAAAGAAAGAAACAATAGTAAAAGAAATTTTAAATAAAATATTTTAGTATTAAAATATGATAAAGAAAGAAAATCTTATTTTTCCTATTTTCTTAATTCTTAAGAAAATTCCATATAACTTCGTGGAACAAAAAAATATACTCAAACTCTTTAAAAATATTAATTTTTTAATCCAAATTATAGATAAATATGAAAACAATAAATTAGATAATGTAAAAGATAAATACCAATTTCAAAAATCCTCTACATAATTAAATCAAATAGTTTTAATCCAAAAATACACACTTCAATCTCAATCTATAAATACCCCTTTCAATCTCTCAATCTCAATCAATTGTTGCAACTCACTTAATTAAGCCACTACCAATTACACATACACACACAAAGGTAATTAATCAAACGCTCTTTAATTTTTATTTTTTCCTACACATGATGATATGATTATGATGATTCTATTCATGTTTATAGTCCAAGTTGGAGTTGTTGATTTCTCGTATGTGACTTTGTATTTATGGTCATTGATTACACTTTTTGTGTTATTTTGTATTACAAACGCTCTTCATGAAAAAAATATCACTCTTATAGACAACCTTGATATACAAAAAGATGATTTTACTGTCAAGGTTATAATCATTCGTTTATGGAGTCAACCACTCTTCAAAGATCCTAAGCAATTATATTCCATCTAGACGATTTTAATGGATGAAGAGGTAAATAATTATTTGTTTTAAAATCTTTAGTATCATATTCATAATATTTTCGTATTAATTTTTAATGTATTTCTTTCTGATTTTGATATAGTTATTCGAAGTAAACTTTTATAAAATAGTTATTTGTCATATCTTCTTATTTTTTAACAATTCTTATTTTTCCTATATTTATGTTTTAGGGCAGTAAAATCCATGCTAATGTTCTACAAAAATGGATTCCAAAGTTTAAAAAGTTACTTCATGAAGGAGCTGTCATATTCATCAAAAATCCTACAATTGCTCGACATGTCTCCAAATACAAGTTAATTGATAATACAAACTATTATTTTAATTAAATTATTTGAGATTTTAAATAGATAGCTATTATTTTAATATCTTATTAACTATAATTTAAATTAATATTTATAATTATATAGATAAATAATTGAGTTTTATCCCAATCGTGTATTATCTATTTTAATCGTCATTTTAAAGTCAAAGATAGTTTATAGTTGGATCTATAAAATGTCTTTGTTATATTTTCGTTGTTGATAATTTGATATCAATTGAATTAAATTAAAAATAATAGCACAACAATTCATATTTGTAATATAAGGTTTTTGGCATGACTTGATTTTTTAAAAATATCTCGTGTATTACACGGGATCAAAACTAGTAATATATAAAGATTTTAATTTTTAAAAAAAAATTCATAGAAATTCTTCTTTTTCAGATATACAAAGAGAGATTTAAATGAGCACGATTAAAAAAGAAGAAGTTGAAAGGTGATCTTTAGCCCTTTACTCAACCAATATAAATATTATATTTAAAATTGTTTAAATATATTTTTGTTAATTTATGTAATTCGCAATAATTATATTATATCATATTATATAGCATCAAATGACATTTTGGGACAATTTGATTATTTCAACAATTTTATTTTATCCTATCCAACTTACCAAACATAAAATTAACAATTAATCTTGTCGTATTTTAGTCCTACCAAAAGTAAAATATAATTTGTCTTAGGCCATCCTTAACCGTACCCCTCATACCTCTCATTTTTGTTGCCACATCAGCGTCACATCAGCTTTACCAACACCTTACCAACACCATACCAATCCATCCTTAACCATACCAATACCATACCCCTCTAATTAATTGGGGAAAAAATAGAAAAAAAGAGAGAGAGAGAGAGAAAAGGAAGAGAGAGATAGAGAGAGATGGGGGTAGGGGGTGGTGGTTTCGCCAAATTCAATCGGCAGCTGGGCACCGTGGTAAGTACCAGCCTCATCTCTGCCGGCCTCCTACCGATCAAAGACGGTGGTGTTACCGTCGGTACCTCCATGGTACCGACCCTCTCCCGACCCGGCTAATGATGGCCTTATCCCGGTCCATCCAATATGCTTATCAAAAGCGAATGCAATTCACTCATAAATCAACGTACCACTTGCATCATTAATAAATTTATTTAATTATAGTATATAACATTTGACAGGAAATTATGAATAGTAAAGTTCTACATTAATGTAAGACGTTAGTCCCTATAGTTTAATATTTATAACGTTTTCGTTCTTAATCTTTAAAAATTAGTTTCTCATCTCTATGGTTTTTATTTTCATTCTATTTTCATCACTTCATCACTTTTGTAACGCCCCGATACCCAAAATATCATAACAAATATAAATACACAATAATCATAAATCTCAGTGATCTAATACGCATAATACTCAGAATTCTCAACTCAAAAGTAAATGGTTAAAGAGTGCATGCGGAACAACCCTCCACAGCTGAGATTCTAATTAGGTCAAGACTCTACTTCAGACCGGCAACGCGACTCTAGACATCTACCTTTTCCTTGCCTCTTGCTGCTCGATCTTTTCCTGAAAGGATTTTAGATTTTGGAAAACGAGGGTTAGACCGTAAGGTCTAGTGAATTCCCTCAAAAACAGTTTACAATACAGTTCCGGCCCGCTGGCCGTAAAATCAGTTATCACAAGGTACCAGGAAAGCATCATGAGTAATAAAGTCACAACACAACAACCGGATGGCCGGATCCCCCGGATTCTCATTTAAGGAGTGACGGACGTAGTCCGTGCCTCGCACCATCCCACAAACAACCTCACGTGGCAGGATCTCCCAGATTCTCATTTAAGGAGTGACGGACGTAGTCCGTGCCTCACACCACTAACTTCCCAGGGATGTACGGTCCCATGGTACATATTACTCACGATGCAATTCCGAAACATTAAAACAGCATGCATATGATGATCATCAGTATAACATTCACAACCATTTATAATTTCACAAAATCACATTAATATCATTATCAAAACATTTGCAAACCGAATGGATATGTTTAAAACAGTAAAAGCAGTCCATTCATTTTCAGGCAAGGGAACTCACCTGAGCTTATCTCGCTGATTACTCTATCTCCTGATATCTGTATAAATTCCTAAGGCATTAGAGATTCGCACTTAGAAAAACCCACAACTAGGATACCCCTAGGCAGACTCAGCACGGGAAAAATTTTATTTCTAAGGGGTTAAACTACTATGGAAAAATCCTTCTCCGAAAATAACCCTAACGACAAAACCTTCCAAAACTCGACTCGGAAAAGCACAAAATCCGATTCGGAAAAACATGCCGTTTTCCGATTCGGAAAACCTACCATTTTCCGATTCGGAAAAATGGTAATTTCCGATTCGGAAATCCCGACTCATAATCCGCATACCAAAAGTAACGAGGTCAAAAATAACGACTTAACTAGCCAATTTCCCGATTCGGAAAACGTAGGTTTCCAATCCGGGAAAGGCATGACAAAACAAAACACCTCCGAAAACACCACATATTTTCCGATTCGGAAAACACAAATTCCGATTCGGAAAATATGATTTTCCGATTTGGAAAACATAGATTCCGATTCGGAAAATATGAATTCCGATTCGGAAAACGAGGACAGATTCGAAAACAGCCTAAAATCGATCAAAATCGATTCTAATCTGATCCAATTGTAACCAAACTAATCCCAAAGCAAATATACGACAATTAACAGTGATCTTACACTATTCGGGCATCGAGATCTTACCTTACGAAGCGAAAATCCCCTACTAAAGCTTGATGATGATACTTCCTTCCAAAACACACACTTCACACACTAACACTTCCAAAAAATGGCTTAATTTTAGGGTTTAGGGTTTAAATACCTAGGGTTTTGGGCCAAGCCCATACCTAAAATGGTAAAGGCCCATGCCATTAGACTTTTCAATAGTCACATAATTAACCCTAAAATTCCTCATATTCTCACAAAAGGTCAATTGACAGTAACTTAACTTATTTAACTCCACCTAGGATCTTGGTTATTACAACTTTATCCAATTTTGTTAAATTAAGTGGTTAACTCATTTTAGTCATCCAAAAAATATTTGATTAATTTACATATTTTGTCCTTATAGTAAATCATCTTTATATTTTTTATTCTCAAATTACATAATTCATATTTTGTAGTTTTTATTTTATTTATTTATTCTACTAGGACATTTTGTTTTATTGGTTAATTATAAATAAGTATATGATTTTTTTCCACAAGCTTTAGTTTAAAATCAATATATTTTTATTTATTTATTGATTTATTAAATCTTTTTTATTTATTTTAAATAACCATTGGCATATACCTCCCTCCCCCCCAATACACACATAGACATTATCTACATATTATATACATATTATCTACATGCTGAAATCTACATAAAGTAGACATCAACTCCAATATATACCTCATTTTGATTGTATGTATATAGTTAAATACACAACACAATGTACGAAGTTCGTCATACTACTTTTTTGTATGATAACATACGTCCAGACGTTATATTTTATATAAATAATAAAATCTATCACAATTTATAATATAACGCGAAGTCTTAACTCTTAATAACTGGTTTTTAAACATGAAGATTTGTACCCAAAAATAGATTAGTTTTTGGGCCACACAATGAGGGTTAGGGTTTGGGTTGGGTTAATGGATATCTTTTCAAAAATCAAGATGAAGCATTGAAGCCCACTTCCACTACTTCTTTTCTTTCTAGCCCTAAAATTCATCAACCTCTTCTTCTCTCTCAATCAGACAACAACAACCAGTCGAACTCACACTCTCTTTCTCTGTTTTTGCGAGAAGAAGAAGAAGAAGAAGAGAGTTTGAATACCTGCTAGATCGACGGAAATACAAGTATGTTGTTCTTCTTTCCTACTACTACTCATCTTTAATTCTTTCATTTTGTTAGTTAACGTTTACATAATACGTATCTTCATTTCAATTAGATCCAAAAAAAGGCACTGAAAATGGTGATTTACGTTTTCAGTTGCAAATTCATCGTTATCAAGTTCGTTTATGGAATACCTAGATGATTTAACAAGTGTTTTGTTCAGTTTTCTGATGTTGATTTGGGTTTTTAGGTTTGTTATTACACTTAGAACCCTAGAAACCCTATACTGTTAACGTGTTCTTGGAGGTTTAGTGTACAGTTCTGCAACATTTAGGTATAGATCATAGGTAATTAGGAATTCAGGTAGTTAGTTATATCTAGAGTGACACCAAGGATTATAAAGAATAAAAAAAAATACTTTAAGCAATCTTATTCAGATTGGTATTAAGTGTATCTTTAATTGCCCATGGATAATTGGATCTTGCTCATTGTTTAATTCTTTATTTGATGCCTGATATGTTTTTTTCAGAAATAGGAACTAAATAGAAGCATTGTTTATTATAGATATATGATCTATTACTTTCTCATTATGTATAATGGGAAACTTATGGGAAACTTGAACTCTTTTTATTCAGCAAGTAGTACTCTTCAAGCAATTGGATTAAATCTATCTGCTTTGCTATGGCGGTACGTTAAACTCTCGTAACCTTTTAAGTTAAAGTTGATCAGTTTTTTTTTTTTTTTTCCTTTTTTTTTTAAAATGCTTCTAACTATGTTGGTGATGTCTCAGGTTGAAAGACTTTTTAAAGATGAAGCCACTGAAGAGAAGGGTGAACGAGCCCGAATGGTAAGTATTCTTAGCCTCAAGAGACAGATGCACACACACATGTAATTTTATGTATATGTTGTGTTTTAGTTTTTGTGTTATACTTGAAAAACCTTTCTTTTTTGGTTCAGGCATCCTTTGTTGGAGCCATGGCAATAGCTGACTTGGTGAAGACAACATTAGGGCCTAAGGGAATGGTTAGTCTTCATTCCATATTTCATCATGTTTACCAAATATAGTGCAATGCAGGCTTCTTCTTTTTCTGTATGTATGTAATACGATTGGCTAACTAATTATGTTAATTATTCAATTTTTGTAGGATAAAATATTACAATCAACAGGTAGAGGACATAGTGTCACGGTGACTAACGATGGTGCCACTATCTTAAAGTCTCTTCATATTGACAACCCTGCTGCTAAGGTCCTTATTGGTATCCTTGGAATAGTTTGTCTGTGTTTTGCTATATGCTACTAAAATCTAGTCACTTTTGAATCATCGATGTGGAGAAGGGTACTACGTGTCTGTGAATTATCAGTAAAATAATTTAATGTATGTTGTTAGATTCCTTAGTTGTATGACTAGATATATCAAAAGTGCAAGATGATGAAGTGGGCGATGGAACTACTTCAGTGGTAGTTTTGGCTGGGGAACTTCTAAGGGAGGCTGAGAAGTTGGTAGCCACAAAAATTCATCCAATGACAATAATATCAGGTAATATCATCAGTCTCTTTGTGTTGATTCACGTTATTTTAGTTGTCTAACTTTGCAACTATTGGTCTGTAATCTGTTATCCCAAGTCTTTACTTTGTTACAACTTACATGTGCATTTGATGAGTTAATCTGTAAGTTGGATTTGGCTAATATCTTGGCATATGTTCAAGTAGTGCTTAAATCTCTGAAAATAGGCAATTTTTTGGCATCTATTTTTTTTATATTAGCATTGGTTTTCTATTTTGGTTCCAAACCTTTCTAGGATGTGAAGCGAATCCCTCTTACTCTTTGTTTGTAGCTCTGTCTCTAGACTGTGATGTGTTCTTCTTTGCAAGTAAATAGGTTGTGTGACTTAAGTAACTAATTGGCAATTAGCAACACATTGTCATAGTACTAGTTTAGTCTTTTCTTGTTGTTCTATTGAAGTGTTGAGCATAGTGGTATGGATAGAGCGGATATGGCTGATGCCATGCGTATTTAGGATGTCTCCATACCTGATGCACAACCTTTAGAGGGTGTTTGGGATTGCTTTTTGAGGTCCAAAAGTGCTTTTGAGTAAAAGTGCTTATTGACTTATAGCGGTAGGAGAATGAGTTTTTAAAAAAGTGTTTGGATTAGCTTGTCAACTTTTTGAGAAGGGTTTGTAGCAATAAGTCAATAAGTTATGGTGTTTGGCTTAGCTTATCAACTTTTTAAGAAGGGTTTGTAGCAATAAGTCAATAAGTCACAAATTGTGACTTCTTAAGAACTCCATTTCATCCCTTGTCAAAACGGAGTTTTAAAAGCACTTTTGAATTACACAAACGAGCTTATCAACTTATTGACTTCTTGAAGAAGCCAATAAGTCAATAAGCAGTTTTAAAACTCTATCCCAAACACCCTCTTAGACAACTGCATATGAGCTATCTTTATTTACACAGTCTTCAATATGAATTCAATTGTCAATATATAACAATAATGGAATATTAAAAAATACAACATGAATTCATATGAGCTAAAAATTAACAGTAATGGAATATTGAAAATACAACATGAATTCAATTGTCAATTCTGATGGCTAAACATATGGGCCAAATCACATTGGAACTACATGGTTAAATAGTGGCCTTATCCTACATTAAACATAACTAAGGGTGTGTTTGGTTGGAGGTAATAAGAGGTAATTAATGGGAATGATATCCGTTGTGCTAGTTTGGTTCAAAATAGGAATGAAAATGAAATGATTGAAGGTGTTTGGTTATAATCAATATAGTCAATCATTATAATAGAGGGGTCTAAAAACCATTCCACTGCAAATTGGGGGGAATGACCCAATTAATACCCACCTCAGATTTGTTTTTCATCTTCATCAATCATCATCACGATATCATCATATGGGTTTGTTTTACATCTTCATCATCTGGTTTGTTCTTCATCTTCATCTGGGCTGGATTTGTTCTTCATCTTCATCGGCTGGGTTTTGCTCCTCAAAATCGATTTTGGGTATCAATTTTAGAGATGGGTTTTGTTCGATTTTGGGTAGTCAATCATCTTAATCGGCTGGGTTTTGTTCCATTTTCAATTTTAAAGACTGTCAATCAGTTAATTCGATTTTGCATCATAAAAACCCTAAAAGTCCAATCTGGTGGGTTTAGTGAAGAATGGGAAGATGATGGTGGAGATGGTACCAGAAGATGAAATCAAGAGTATCTTAGCCAAAATATGGATATTTGTTGGAGATGGTTGCTAAAAAAATGGAGATGTTTGCTAAAAAATGGAGATGTTGCTGTGATAGATTAGAGATGATGATGACAGAGACGTGCCCCATTTTTTTCTTAAAAGAGGATTTTTTTTTTCTTTTCTTTTTAACACAGTGAAGGGAATAACCATTAATATAATAGAATGGAATAAAAGTATTCATTCCCATTCTATTCTATTTTCATTCCCAATCCCATTTTCATTCCTTAGAACGAACCAAACGCCCCCTAAGTACTAGTAGAAGAAGTGTGTACACATTCTTGGTTAAATGGTTAAATTTTTAACCACGTATAGTCACCATGTGTTATCTATGGGTGAGTGCTTTCAAGCCTACATATATTATCAGCCTAGAGTACAAGGTAACTTAGTTCTCCTCTTGTGTCGTGGTGTCCCGCCTACTTGTCGAACTAATTGGACTGCAAGTCTTTTCTGGACCACACACATGGGTTGCATATGAGATACAAGAACATTTACTATATTAATTATAACTGCAATTTCGTAGCTGATGTGTGTCATGTTACTAATTATTTTTGGAGAATTTATAAGTTCTATTTCAACATCGTATGATGAGGTTGTCCTCAAGCTACTTGGAAGAAGTTGCATTTTTATGAGGATATGGCCATTTTGGACTCAAAAAAAGATTATTGCTAGTGCGTACATTATATAAGTTATATTTAATGTTGAAAACTTACACCTTATGCAAGTCAAATGACATCGTTGCAGCAATTATAGTCCATTAGAAACAGTTTCTCTATCCCCGATCTCTTTTTTTTTCCAAATTGTGCTCCTCACCTTTTAAATAATAAGGTTTGCATATGAACTTGTGTCTTTTATATTTTTTTGTAGCTTCGTATATTGGGGTAAGTTGTGTTTTTTATTTTGTCTTTGTAAGGGCTAAGATATAGCTTGTTAGTTATCATATCTTTGTTTTAAGATCTATTTTTTTTACAGGTTAACCATTCTTTTTTTTATATTATATGAAGTTTTTGGCATGATGTGAAGAAATCCAAGGGTTTTGCTGGGTGGCTCTATAATCCTTGATACTTTTATTCTATTTATCTTGATGCTTTAGTCAATCTTGTCCTGCATGGTTAGTTCTATCTGAGAAAGCATATGAGGAGTGGTAAGTGTAATTTCTCTTGCTTTATCTACCATTAGTAAAGATGGGGCATACTTTTAGATCCACCTCTTCATTAGATGGCAGCATTGGAGACAAAGATGAATGTTCAAGCCTTGTTTAATACCTCAAAAGATGAATATAGCATTCAGCATTTTTGCTGTAATTTTGGGCCTGCTTAGCTGCTTCTTGAATGCCTTGGGGGATTTGGTCATTGATGATATATTTTGTTCTAGGTCATGAAGATCTGTCAGCCTAATATTTGCGGCAGGCTTATTCACATTGATCAACAAGTAGGATTACTATAGTTTTCTGCTGGAATTTTATTCAGTAATATTCTTGCATTTTGTTTTTGCATTGAATGCACATATAGATGCTGTTGTGGAGCACAACTAACTTTATATTAGTGAATTGACTTTTTTTTTTCTTTAAATCTGTCTTTCACCCTATATCTCACATCTATTGTTCTCTCTTCTCTAGCCTAGTTTTTTGTAAGTACTTTATAGATTCATTTTACTCCTAACTCTGAATGTATGAGAATGCGCTCTTGTTGATTATCCCAGTTTGAAGTCCAAAGTAACAAAACTTATTTTAAAAAGCTCTTGTAGTCTATATCGCTGAATAAATCTTATTTGAGAGTAAAATGTCGACATATATTGTAGTTACTTATTTGAGATAATGTCGATTCTAGATGACTTCTATTCAAATATTTACAGTAAAGTTTGCAGGATAGCATTTACCAAAAAAAATGTGCTTCTAATGACTCAAAACTTAATGGTGTCAATTGCCAAGGCTTTTAATTGAGCCTTACATCTTTCATCTGTTTGTCAAAACTAAAAGATTAATAGGTTACACGGAGCATGTAGCTATTATTTGCCTGATAAGTAGAGCATGTGTTTTTGAGTATGTTATTCGAACTTCTGAATTATTTTAGGCAATCAGATATGCATGTAAATACTCAGTAAGTCCTATCTCGTTTCCTTGTTGCAGTTCAGCATTAGCAAATTTCTAAAATGAAAGCATACTAGCTTTGATGCTGAATTTCAAGCATCATCAACTTTTTTCTCTTTATTTTATACCATACCATATTGAATGAGGAATATGTCCAAGTGTTATTTCTTTATATGTATTTCATGTTGCTTCTTACTTTCAGGGTACCGTATGGCTGCTGACTGTGCTCGAGTGCGTTGTTAGAAAGGGTCATTGATAACAAGGAGGATGCAGGTTCTGATTGTTGATATTTATGTGAAAGTTTCATATTTTGTAGCTTCACACTTTACAACTCTTTTCATTTCATGTTGCTTTAATTAACTGTTATTAGCTTCTATAAGAAAATAAGGATTCCTAATATCTTACAGGGTACCTGTGGGATCAGGCACAAATGAATTATTATTTTAAGGGTTTTTTTGTATTCAATAACCTGCGTACTAATGTTATGTTGACTGGTTCATGCAGAGAAATTCAGGTCAGACTTGATGAAGATTGCAATGACACTTTGAGTTCTAAAATTCTTTCACAGGACAAGGAACATTTTGCAACATTGGCTGTTGATGCTGTTATGAGGCTAAAAGTGAGTAGTTTATGTATTATAAAATATGCCAAAATCATAGAACTTAGATTTTAAATGCATAATGTTGCTTCATTCTCCGCTTGTTAGTATGTTGTGTAAACATACAACAATGTGAGTAGTACTATAAATGTAATTGCATAATCTATGGTGTTCTAATTATTTCTAATAAGAGAATTTTGATAAATTGTTTTTTTAAGTAAAACTTTCCCTTTTATCGTAATGCAACTTAAGGCTTTTGTAGAGGTCTATTTTGAAGTTTCTACTGAACATAAATGGATAAAGTTGATATTGTTGACAATATCTGGGGCTGATTACAATTTGTTGATTATCTTATGGGCTAGTATATCGAATTGAGTGAATTATACATAACTATTTTGCCGAGTGCCAATATTATGGAGAAGTGCAGTTTAATGTGTTTTAACGAAAACTTAAATTAGTGATACCCTGATAAGACTTTAGTGTAGGATCAATGTTCTAAAAGTGACAAGATAACAATTCAAACTGAACCTGGACTCTAAATTAAACATTTTTTTGTTAAGAAATAGTTCTGCTAGAATTTTTATTCAGCAACAAATTTTATGTTCTGAATGATCACTATGTTGCTGATTTATTGAGTGTTTAGTTTTATAGTTGGCATTAGGTCTATTTTTGCAAATTGAATTTTTGTTATCGTTTACTTATGTAAAGTTTTATCCGTGTTATCAAAGTTATTGCAAAATGATTGTGTATGCAATTGGCATATTATAATCATATGTGTTTTCTCTTTACAATCCGTTATCCTGATAATTTTCTTTGATGTGTCAGGGCAGCACAAACTTGGAGTCGATCCAATCATCAAGAAGGCTGGGGGGTCTTTAAAGGATTCTTTTTTGGATGAGGGGTTGGTTTGATGACCCTATTCTTTTTTATTATGTTTTTTACTGTCATATTGTTGATTATTAGTCCTATATGATAATTGCAGCACATTTCATTTGGGATGCCACTTGAAACTTGCGATGTTTCCCTTGTTGGCCTACTTTCTTGCTGCATTTACCTATTTGCCTGCCATTATCACGACTGATAGATGCTATTGATTTTGGTCTACCGATTCTTGTATTTTGTCATTTGAGACACAAGTGATAGTCAATTACACCTTCAAAATTATTTTTCCAGTTTAAGCATCAATTTTAGGTGGGGATGGAGGGATCGTTCAATTTAAAATCCAAGTTAAATTACTTTATGATATCCATGTTATAGAATAATATTACTTTTTACATCACTTCCTTCCTTTTGAAAAGGTGATGGAAGAAAGTCAACTATTATGCATATGATTCCCCTTCTCTTGATCGAGTGTAATATCTTCCTCATCATTGTGAGCAAGAGCAAGGACTGCCAAATATCATATATTATTTTTGATCAACATGAATTATGTTTCCTACTGTATACTTTGTTTTTTCATATGTAAAAATAGTTTGGCACAAAACATTAATCATGGACATTGGGTAATGCACACTCGATACATTGTATTTGTTTGTGGATTCATCAATATCTCATGTAGAATCCGTTAGGTGACGTTATCTGGATTCATGACTTGAAAGATCGTAATAAATTCTGTGACACAAGTGAACATTATTTTTTTGTACCTTTGACCAATATATAACACATGAAATATATTGCTTGATTTAGTTGTTATATATTTATATTCCTATACATGCTTGTATGATTACAACGTATGGGTTTCAACTTGTGAAGGTCCCTAAGTTTTTCTCTATAGGCCATTCTTCACTTTGTATATTTGTATTTTCAAACAAGGTTCAATATGGCATTCATCCTTTTCTGCCTTCATATATGAGTTGGCCTAACTAAACATCACATACTGCATGGTTTCTAATACATATTTTAGGGTATAATTTATATCATATTGCTTGTGCAGATTTATTCTTGACAAAAAGATTGGTCTTGGGCAACCTAAACGAATCGAAAATGCGAACATTTTGGTTGCAAACACTGCAATGGACACCGACAAAGTGAAAATCTACGGAGCACGTGTCCGTGTTGATTCCATGGCCAAGGTTGCTCAAATCGAAGGAGCTGAAAAAGATAAAATGAGAGAGAAGGTGCAAAAGATCATCGGGCATGGTATCAACTGCTTTGTTAACAGACAATTGATCTACAACTTCCCGGAGGAGTTGTTTGCAGATGCTGGAATTCTCGCAATAGAGCATGCTGATTTTGATGGCATCGAGCGTCTGGCTTTAGTTACTGGTGGTGAAATTGCATCGACCTTTGACAATCCGGAGTCTGTTAAACTTGGGCACTGCAAGCTCATTGAAGAAATTATGATTGGTGAGGATAAGTTGATCCACTTTTCAGGCGTTGAAATGGGTCAGGCCTGCACCATTGTTTTGAGAGGTGCAAGGTAAGATTTCGTCTTTTATGTTTTTGTATTATAATTCCCAATTTGAGCTTACTAACTTTTTCGAGCATCTCCAACCGTAATTTCTCCAAAATGGAGAAGCAAAAGTCAAAATCTCTAAAAAGAAGTTTTATTCAACTTCAACTGTTCCTCCATTTTATAGATTCCAACATTAATTGTATTATAAAAATATTCACTAATATTCATTGCAAGAGTCGCTGGATCCCTACAAAAACTTATCCTTCTTACCTTTTTGTTGTACTTTAGAGTTAGATAAGACTCTGCAGGCTTGCCATCACTTAATCCTCCATGTTCTTATTCTATCGTTTGCATCCTTAACAGTAATCCTTTTAATTGAAAGATATTACTAGATATATATAGGTAATCCTTCATCGTGCCAATCGTAATCTATTAACATATTTTGGATGACATCTTATTCTAAAGTTGACCACAACCTACTTTGGCCATGTTTGGCAACCATAAGCTAGCTTGTAAGCTAGACTATTTTTTGAGCTTATTGGAAAAGCCTTGTTTGGATGACCGTAAGTGGTGCTCAAGTGTGCTGTCAATGATCCCCAGATTTCATCATGGCTGCAATTTACATTTCTATAAGCACCAATATATGGAAGAATATGTCCTTTGGCATAGGAGTATATTACTATAAGCTTCAGCTAGATGATGAGAATTGACACCAACTTTTTTTCTATTTTTGCCTTTTCTTTTTTCAGCTTTCATGTTCTTGATGAAGCAGAAAGATCCTTGCATGATGCCTTATGTGTGCTGTCTCAGACCGTAAACGATAGTAGGGTTCTTCTTGGCGGTGGATGGCCGGAGATGGTGATGGCAAAGGCCGTGGATGAATTGGCCCGAAAAACACCCGGGAAAAAATCCCATGCTATTGATGCTTTCTCACGCGCATTGCTTGCAATCCCTACAACTATTGCTGACAATGCTGGTTTGGACAGTGCCGAATTGATCGCCCAACTTCGTGCAGAACACCACAAAGAGAACAGCAATGCAGGGATCGATGTCATCACCGGCTCTGTAAGTTAAACAAAATTTTGTATTTTGCAGCAATGTAAATCTTTCAAGTTTTATTCTTTTTTATTTGTCCAAGTTGATTGACTATTTACCAAAATCACTTTTCTTTAATAAAGGAAAAATAGGAGATTGTTGTGGGCCAAAATCAATACTAATAGATGCTTAATGGATAAACAACTTTAAGAAGTTTACACAAATGGAAATGTTGGGATTTTCATTAGACATGCTGAATTATGAAATATTCAATAAGGTTCATGGGATCTTCATCAAGATTGCATAAAATGCTTTGTTTATGTTATTTATTTTGTTTGTTTGTTTTGTTTGTTATTAGGTTGGAGACATGGGGAAGCTTGGAATCTCCGAAGCTTTTAAAGTGAAGCAAGCCGTATTGCTATCGGCAACGGAGGCTGCAGAAATGATTCTGAGAGTCGATGAGATCATCACGTGTGCCCCGAGGAGGAGAGAAGACAGAATGTGAAGAAGATGAGTGATGGTTGTAGCAAGGGGTGTGTGTGTGTTGTCGTTTAGACGTATTTTCCAAGTAAAATTTTGCGACACTGGGTTGGGTTGATCGGAAACAGACAAGTGTTTTGTGGGTTGGTTTTGTTTAAGTGGATTCATTAAGCCCCTACTTAATGGAATTATTTTGATTCTAAGTTGTGTTCATGGTGTGTATTTATTCAGAAAAGTGGGAAACCACTCTTTTAAAATGAAAGGGATTTCAAGCCTTTTTCCTATGGATGCTTCAATTTTGCATCACAAACCACAAATCAAATTCCTGTGATGTTTATGCTCCCTCATTACTAGAATTTGTATTATTGAAGCTAAGGGTTGTTTACCCAATGTTTACCAACAAGGATATTACTTTCATTTATCTTTCTTGACCATGTTGGTAGTGTCTTAAACATCGTAAGCCCTTATTGGGTAAAAGTTATTTCTGCATAAAGCTCCTCCTTAGAAGCTTACCGAATAAGCCACTTTCTAAATCATCAAACCACTACCAAAGAGGCGTGTATAATTAACAGAATAAACTCATTAAGGTTCTAACAAACATGCCTGTACTTTTGGTAATACATATCAATAACAATCATAAGATTTTTCTAGAACCAGATAGACATTTTAGAAAACAAACCTAATGTCTTACCAATGAGCTACCCCTTAGGGTTGCAATAATGAGATCTTATCATCATGAAATCTGAACATTATCCGATGCTTATAATTGTAATACAATGCCTTAATGGAACTTTACTTCGGAGAGCATTGTGATACCATTCGGGTTTACTTCTAATTCGGACCGATAAAGCAAGTCATAAGCATGAACGTAGAGACTTATCAGTTGGTCGTGCGTATGAATTGCTATTGTTGAAACCGGCTTTGATGAAATGAAGCACAATAGAAGCTAGCTCATCCTGATGGGAGGTGTATTCATGATCAGCTCCATTGATGATATGCAATTGGTGGTTAATTATATGCTTGGAGAACTCCATGGCATCTTCCATCCCTACAATCTTATCTGCAGAACCATGGATGGTTAACACCCTGCAACCACCATCTTCCTACATTAGAACACATTGGATATTTGTTATAATCAACTCCAAGTTAAGTATTTTGGTCATCATATTTTTCTAATTTTACCAACTTTGGTTAATTCAACTTCAAGCAGTTTAAACCAAACCAAACCAAACAAACCCAGTATATCCCATCTGGAGATAGGATTTGGAAGGTAAGAGGTAAGCAGACTTTCATTTATGAGATGAGAGGACCCCTAACTTGCAAAAAGTTTGAGTAAAAGACATAAACCACAACTATAAGATACATATTCTAAGAGGGAGGTTCAGGGGGAATCTCAAAAAAAAATTGGAAAACTGACGAACACCCTGGTGGCCCTTCATTCGAACGGTATGCACTTGTGGATACAAATAAATTAAGTTGTTTTTTAGTTTTTATGTACGTATGCATACGAGTAAATTAAGTTGTTTGTTACAATTGCATACCGTCCAGTTGGAGGGCTACCGGGGTGTTCCTCAGTTTTCCATTTTTTTTTTTTTGAGGTTTTACCCTGAACCTAATCCTATTTGCAATAAAATAGTTTGTTTAAAGACAAGTTTATAAAAGAAAGCAAATCGTCTATCTAGCCACACATCGCATGACCCCACGGCCATCATCCGTGCGAGTCAATAGTAAGTCGCAGAGTCTTGTGAACCAAACTCATAACAATCAATAGATACTACAATTAGTATGGGACATTAAAACGAGGGTGATGTCAAAAGAAAAAGAAGCAAGACAAGCCGATAGGATTTGCAAACCTGCAATTTTGGGGAATCAGTTGGCATGCTGCACTTGTGTTGGTTGTTAGACGGTCCATCAAACTTTCTTCAGTCACACGATACTCTACGTTCCCTAAAATTCAGGTGAAATCCAAGATGTGAATAAGATAATATTCACACATGAATAAAAACCATAAGTAACATAAGGAGGCAATGGTTAACTTGTTAGCAACAAATCATAAAGCTTACCCTTTCTATTGGCAACATCAATGAATCCATATTGCTTAATTCTCTGCAAGTAATCTTTACCCAATCGACCCTCGATACCTCTGCTCAGATCAAACCGGCCAGAAATATTGACCACATTATGTACATCATTATACCTTGAAGCATATAAAAGCACCACATTTCCTCCTGCAAAAAATCCCTATGATCATTATTATAATAGTATTTTAATTGGTTGCAAAATAGCATATACTTCTAGTTCTACATAAAGAAAGTGCACCATTCCAACTTCAGACCTTTACTGTGCCCGATAATTGCAGCCACAGAGCGCTTCTTGTGCTCAAAGTGTTGAATTACAGCCCGTAGATCTTCAACTTCTCTATAATAATTCCCATACTGAAAAGAACCTTCACTATCTCTTAAAGAATAACAAAAAGAAGTCATCGTCAACAAGCTGTCACCATAATCAACTGAGCCATCTAAATTCAGTATTAAGCATATTTGCAAAGTGTTTCCTATAAATTTGTATTTGCTATAATTGCTTTAATATACACAAATTATAGATATACATTAGTATTTGCGATGAGCAACGTGAACTTACAATATGCTTTAATTGTTAATTATAGATATAAAATCACAGTAGCCATTGGCCTTTGGTACTATAGTATAAGTGGATTTCCATTTATCATTTCATTAGATTGTGAGTTCAAGTTTCTTTAGACATTTGACAACTACTTCAAATTAATCTCTAAATGCCAACACTAGTTTGCAGTTACCAACTTTTTAAGATTTCTGCTAATGCCCTTCTTATCCCCTTTAATTGCAAGATAGCAAATAGCCAAAAAAATTATGTTTTCAGGGATTGGGTTTAAAAGCAATTTTGCATGAATGCCTCTGCTTGTTCTTTCCTCCTCCTGCCTTTTATATTACATGTGGCAAGACGGTCCATGATATGACAGTGTAATCCCCAGTATGTCTATGTGCTTAAGAGTTTGTTCTGTCTCTAAAAAATAAAATTCCATTTTATTTGCTATCTGTATTGCAACAAAATTACTAGCAAACGACAATTACCCATTGCCAGCAAAGTCAAAGCGAAAGGCACTAATTCCTTCTTTTCCAAAAGCAGCAGCAAGATTCACCATAGGAATCCTGTCCTGTAATATAGAGATAAAATTATGAAAGACTATCCTTTAATAAGCATTATTGACTAGATGCTAACTAAATTCACACGACCCACAAAATCAAGTGATGCAGTCTGGTATCACTTCAGAGCACAAATATCCTATTTGGTGACTATGTTTCTGAAAGAGTTGATATTTCAAAAGTTCGAGAGAATGAAAGTCAGTACAGTGACAAAAAAGAGAATCAATTATATTTAAAACAAAATTTATATAGAGAACCCATGTATCAGTGTATGTATAGTTTAACCCTTTTTTGAGCAACCGCTTACTTGCTTCTTCCAAATTCCATTGTGTTCAGTTAATTTGGAAGAAAACAAAAAATGAAAATGGACTTCACTTTGGAAGTAGATGGTATAATAAACTCAACCATGAAAGAAGTATACTATGTATGAAAATGTAGGTGAGAATGGAAGACATGCCGAAATACAATAAAACCTCTCATTGGAGTATCATTAAAGGTAAATCATGTTAAAATTCAGAATGGCCAACCAACCTTGCAGGATCTATATCCATGACACAAGATGACAACCTCCTTTGAACCTGTTTCATGCAATATGCCAACAAGATTTTCTTTATGATTGTTTTGGATTATAGCTCTCTGGTGCTGAATCTGTTCCCCTGCAGAATGTAACAGAACACCAGGGTTTTTCTTATTAAAAAAATTGTGCAAACTTTCAGCAAGCTAGTATGCACACACACACACACACATATATCTAAATTGGCCAGCTGCTAACCATCTAATCCACTTTAAATCCATCTATCTCTAGAGTGTAGTTAGGGAATACATTTGACCGAGTCAGCGAAATAAAATACAAAGGCTCATTATTTCAAATGCTTAACAAAAGGACATCTTGTCAATGTCCTAATCGTTGACAGAACTATAACCGAAAGAGTTCTCCTAGCACCACCTCCGGCCACCGCAACCGGCCACAGCCACCTTCGGCCACCACCACCACCACCGGCCACCACCACCACCACCGGCCACCAATACCGTTCCACATTATTAAATGGTTTTTTATTAGTATTTAAAAAAATATAAAAGGGTATTTTGGTCATTTATCATCATTTCATTCCAATTCCAAAGCTAGATTTTGTTAACCAAACAAACAGATTCCAATTCTTTTAACAGATTTCATTCCATTCCTGTCAACCAAACAGCTGGTTGATAACATTCCATTCAATTCCTTCCAGATTCCAATTCCTTGGCCAGATTCCATTCATTCAGAAATCTTTCTGCGAACCAAACACCCTCTAAGTTTACTTTGACAGAATTGGGGGATACAAGAGGCAGTCCAGGACTTTGGGTCTTTTTTTATTGAAGAAAAAAGAGGCATGAAAGATTAAAAATCTTAAGTAAAGCTTAGGTCTTGTTGGCAACAAAAGAATGTAGACAACAAGATATATCAAGTAAAAGCACACTAAAATGTAAACTTAAGATAACTTGTTTTGTCTCCAAGTTTGTTTTTTTGGGCCATATGCATGTATAACACACCCTCATAACATTAAATTCTATAGAATTTATGAGTCACACTATTCAAATATCAAAGTGCATATAGATATCCTTGCAACATTGGCCAATTCTGATCGATCCCAATTGTTGCTGACTACTTAGTAGGGAGTAGCTGAATGAAGATTTTTCAGTTAAGTAGCAATGATAACACTAAAACTGTTATCCTGATTCTTCTTGGGAATTTCATCAAACAGGTGGTATGCAAAGTAACATTCTTTATACAACTAAGGTAGATATACATCAAGTACTAAAAAACTGGAAGATGTAAGTGTGAAATATGTACCAATTTGCATCTAAAAACAGAAGATTATGTTGGTTAAATTCTAAAAATTGGTTGTTCTTGAAGTAACTCCATTAACTAAAATAATTGTTTGATGTTGATCATGTTTAAATATTAGGGTTTTGTATGTGAACCTGCGCAGAGATTGCAGCCTTCATGAGTCGAATTTGATCTACCCATCATCATACATATACGTCGATATGATGTTTGCAAGATACTATTAATTTGGAAGAGAAGTGAGTTTGAATTTTGGTAATTGGATTTGGGGAAGAAATTTACCTTTTGATTACCAAATTGATTGTTGATTTTTCCATTTTGAACAATTTTACTTTCTCAAATTTTATTCAATAAAAAATAATTAAATGATTTTTTTTTTTTTAATTTGTCATTTATACCATTTTAACTTAAAATACTATATGTAATCAGATATGTTTTAAGTGAAAATATAATAAATCGGTTTTAACATTCCCATATACTGCGTGTTTCAAACCCTTCACACCCCAACTATATCGTTATTCGTCTCCATCCCTAGTTGCCTCATTGTCGTCTATTCTTCATGCAGCATACATTGTTGTTGGCCCCTCTATTTCTATCAGTTTTTTATTAGAAAATAATTGGAAAACAAGAAGATAAACAGATGAAAACGAAATATTTTGATTGTAGAGGCCAATGACGGTAGCAGAAAAATGGAAGACAAAAGGATGGCGGGCCTCACATACTTTGAAAGCTTACAATATTAGAAAACTTCTATTTCTTTTTGTACATGTAGTAATACCACATCATTTGAATGGAGATTGTGAAAGCTTGGTAAATATGCTTGAACTAAAGAACCACTTTTATATTGGCGTCACTTGTGCACTGACGACCTTTCACCATCATTTGTGATTTTACCCCCCGATAGGGTCTTTTCGCGTCATGATATCTTGTTTATTTTTATGCAATTGTAGTGTGCCAATCGAAGCATAGCCCAAACAATGCTTTTTGTTCTTCGTCTCCATCCCTACTCTGTGTTTACCAAACAATGCTTTGATAAACACAAAGTAGTTCATAAGCTAGTTTTATTTTTTGTGTACATGTTTGGATGAATAAAAAGTAACTTATATGGTAACTTTTTGATAAACTACATGGAGGTAACTTTTTGGAGTTTTTTTTATAGCTTTTTTCTAATTATACGATTATTAATATTAGTTATTATCCCGTAATATACCCATAAACTAGTTTTTACCAAACATAATTTATTCATAAGCAAGCTATCAGCTACTATCTCGCTTATCAATCACACCAACTAACTTATCAGCTACCAACTAGTTTACCAAACATTAGGGGTGTTCACGGGGCGGGGCGAGTTGTGAGATTTTTGATAACCATATGTACGGGGCGGGTCCATAATTTTACTATCCGAAAAGGAACCGCGCGGAACGGGTACCCGCACCGAACGGATCGAAAAAAAGCCGGTACCCACGGTTCGGTTCACGGGTACCCGTATTTTGTCGAATTCTTTGATGTACACAAAATATATACTAGAAAATGAAGTTATTTTGTGACAAACTAACACAATTAACCCTAAAAATGTTAGAAAATGAAAATAAAAGTATCGAGGATTGTCGTCGATATGAGTATGCAAAAATGATCTAGATTGAATTTGACCAACAAACCAATGGGAGTAGGGGTGGACGAAGAAAACACGGTATGTAATAAAGATTTTTTTAAGATTAATAATTTTTTATTATGAAGTATTAATAAATATATTTTTCTTATTAAATTAATTATAATGGGGCGGGGCGGGTACCCGCGGGTAGTAGATTTTGAGAACCGAGCCCGACTCGCGACTTAGCGGGTACCCTTATTTTCGGGTTTTTCGGGTCACGGTTGCTCGAGTATCGTTATCTCGGTTTCGAATCATACGTTCGGTTCGTTTTACGGTTTTTTCGGTTTTTTTAAACACCCCTACCAACATAGCCCATGAATAATATACAACCCAAGTGTTACAAAAATGCAAACTTTGGGCGCAACTTTGGAATAAAAAACTCTTAGAGACCAAATCCAAAATAAACCTAAAACTACATAGATCAAATATGTAATTTAACTCCAATTGCTATAAAAAGCATGTTGAACCTACTTTCAAGAACCAGCAAGTTAAAAAACAGGGTATTTTATTTCCTGCAAAATCCCTAGATTTCCCCCCTTCCATTCGCATGCTCGAATCGATTACGTCCTCAAATTAGGGCTGCATTAACCCTAAATTCATATTCAAATTCAAATTCGAGGAACAACAGAGAACTATAGCTCGATTGGATCTTTGATTGAAAGTTTGGAACAGAAGGATAAAAGATGGGCCTAAAACGCCTTCTTGTTGAGGTCTATCTTTAATTAATTACCCAGTTTCATCCCAATTTATTGCCAATTTTTGATTTTTTGTTTGTTTAAATCATGTCAGTTGTGTTATGTGTATAAGGAATTATGTATTTATGTTCAATTTGGTATTAATAAAGTTACATTGGAAATAAAGGGAAACCCTAATGTTATTATATAGCTTCTAGGGTTTTTGCAGAGCTCCCCCTGTAGTTTGGTTAGTTATAGTACCTAGAGGTTGATGTGTTTTTGTGGAAAATTTGTAGAATATGGATATATGGTGATTTATGTATGCTTTTTGAAGCTAAGAATTGTTAAAATATTGGCGGGAAAGGAAATGCTTTTAGTAAGATATGGTGATGTTAGAGATGGTGGGTTGTTTTGATATGTCATTAGATGGAAATAATGATGGAAATTGAGGACACTTTTGATGGATACCAATACCATAGCAGGTTGGAAGCGCTAAGCGAGATGAAAATAGAATTTTTTTGGGAATGGTAGTACCCTATAGTGTCTTGGAGAGCTCTTGGGGATGTGATCAATCATTAGGTTATTTGATGTTATTGCCATCAGGGCTTTGCCCGGGTGGTAGGAGTTTTCCCAATGAAGGGGAGGTTTCAGGTTCGAGCCTCTCCTGAGGGTTTCTTCCTTGGAGTTTAGGTGATGAAGCCCTACCGAATTAATTAGGGGGGTGTAGTGGAGTGGGTTCGAACTCGGGGCCCCGATAATGTCAACCGTGTTCGACCTTGTGCCTCTACCGCTGAGGTGATGCTGTTAAAAAAAGGTTATTTGATGTTATCCCTAAGACAATGTCTTAAGGAGGCCTAATTGCTGGAGCAAGATACTGTGTGTAAATCAACGTGACACGAAGTGATTGTTCAAAATGGTACAAGTTATCACAAAGGCACGTGCATGTATGGAAGGATGCGGTTTATGGTTATGTCATTGAAGCATAACAATCTACTAATATAACTTATGTATGCATACTGTCGTTTTGAGGCTTAATTCAAATTTTGTGCTACCTCTGCGAATGTACTGTTTTGCTTCTACCAAATAAATTTCGGCATGCAGCATCTTTTCACCAGTTATTCTTCTATTATTTACCTTATTCTGTGTTACATATCATAGGTCTCAAAACAGCGACTGCAACTGGGGATTGCAAAATCTTCATTTACAAGTTCTTATTTTACTTCACACAAGTTCGGATCTTATGCAGGTATTATAAATGTTGAACTTATAATTATTTTTTGTATGTTAATTTCATATTTTTTATTTTGTTAAGAATATAAGGTATCATCTCCTTTGGTTCCAAGTCTTATCTCGAAGTCTTTTAAGTATGCATGTACTCTCTAGAGGATAAAAGTATTCTAATGAAAAAGATAGTACCACGGCGTTTTGTAAAAGGCGGCAAGTCAATGATATTCAACAATTTAATTTCATATAAGAAGGAAATCTTACATTGATAACCACCAAGGTGTGGCGTAGTGGTACATTCCTAAAGGGTGGTAGCTCCCACCTGGGTTCGAATCCATGCGTGCGCAATTGGTGGCCACTGAGTATTAATCCCAGGGGAGCATGTTTAGCTTTCGGTAAAAATTGCCAAGGATGTAGCCTGGGCGCCCAGGTAAACCTTCCCAAAAAGAAAATCTTACATTGATATCTTATCTACAAAGGTTACAATAAGTGTTGATACCAAAGGTTCATAACAACATAAAAAGTAAAAATAAGGCAAACGCTTAAGAAAAAAATAAAAATAAAAAAATTCAATCAATATTATGTAAAAACTCACACCATTTTTCTTTATTGCATTTGCATGACAAATGCATAGTTTGAATAAAAATAAATTAAGTGAATATTCGTTTATGAATTATGAAAAGGACATTAGTTTATTTGCTCGGTTCTTTCCTTTGACAATTATGTATCATCTGCAGCATACAAGCTTCCAGGTGTTCAGAGAAGGTTCCAGTCCAGTTATGTGGGAAGTTTTGCACAAAGATTCCGTGAACGTGATGCAGATGGATTAGTCAACACAGCTTATCTTAGGGAGCTTTATAATCGAAATGATCCAGAGGCAGTGATAAGACTTTTTGAAAGTCAGCCTTCCTTGCACTCTAATCCGTCAGCACTTAAAGAATATGTGAAGGCCCTGGTCAAAGTTGATAGATTAGACGAAAGTGAGTTGCTCCAGACATTGCAAAGAGGTGAGTCAAGTAAGTATACTAATATGGGATTGATTTGATTACCTTCCATTTTAAGCTCAAAAGTCCCATAACTGGTTTATAAGTTGAACTTACATATACCTATTTGAACTTATGTTAAGTAGTCATATCTCCAAGTTTCGGGTATAAATGGCTTCTTTTTAGCTTTTATTGATCTATTCGTTTGTCTTATAAAATCTTTATGCGGGTCCTGTTTTCAATTGTTAGTTGCTGATATTTGTCATCATTAGGTAGACGTGTATAAATAGAGTACATTAAAGCTCTGTTTGGCAAACTACCTGATAAGGTAGCTGATGACTGATAAACTAGCTGATGAATAAGTTGCGTTTGGCAAAAACTAAGTTAAACAATCTCATGATAGATATTGAATCTAAGGTAAAATGAAGTAATTTAGTTGTTACCTCCCATTCTTTAATCAATTGATGTCTTGTTTGCTAATGATCTCATGATAGATGGATATATATACTTAAACAGGCTAATGTTCACGGACATGAATGAATGAACGAGACCATTGTTCTATGTCGTTCGTTTAACTAAATGAGCTAAAAGTCTTGTTTGTGTTCAGTCATTTATTAAATAAACACACCTAAACGAACTTCTGGTCGAACAATTCATGAACGATACACCGAATGTTGGCGAAATTTGAGTTCCCATTTCAGCCTTTAGCTCTCATATTTAACATTTGTTGCTTGTCAAAATTTGAATTATAGGAATGGCAAGCTCAGGTAACTCATCATTTGACGAAGACAACATTGGTGGCCTCTCGGTTTTGAAGAATGTGGGGAAATCAACCAAAGAGGGTATATTAGGAACTGCTGCTGCTCCTTTACATATGGTGGCTAATGAAGGAGGAAATTTCAAAGAGCAGTTATGGCGAACAGTTCGTGCTCTAGGCATGGCCTTTCTACTAATTTCTGGTGTTGGAGCGCTCATCGAGGATAGAGGAATCACTAAAGGTCTTACTATTAATATATCATTATTTATGGAAACAACTTCCCCAGTCTTTTTTTTGAGTAAATTACATATTTGGTCCCTGTGGTTTACACTATATTGCACTGTTGGTCCCTATTTTGAAATAATGGATGGAAAAGGTCCTAGTGGTTTACATTATATTGCAATATTGGTCTGTCTGTTGGTCCCTGTGGTTTACACTATACTGCACTATTGGTCCCTATGCTTAACAGACTGATTTCACACAGAGTTAGGGTTAGGGACCAATAGTGCAATATAATGTAAACCATATGGACTTTTTCCGTAATTATTTCAAAATAGGGACCAACAAGGCAATGTAGTGTAAACCACAGGGACTAAATATGTAATTTACTCCTTTTTTTAAAAAAATGGTTCATCTAGGCAACTAGACTACATCCTTGGCAATTGGTAATTAAGAAACGGCCATCTGAGACTAGCCCGCCCATAGGATGCTAGTGCCTGGACTTCAACCCGGATAGATGGGATATTCGACCACATCCCCCTAGGCCTTTTGCCAGTACGCCACCACCCTTTGTGGTTAATCACTCTACCCTTTGGGATAGAGTAGAGGTCAGGTCTGTATACATCCCACCACACCCCCTTCTGGTTGGGATATACTGGGTTTGTTTGGTTTGCTAATGGTGTGTGTGTGTTGGTGGTACTTGATATTTTGTTTCCCTGCAGGACTGGGTCTACATGATGAGGTGCAACCCAGTATGGAAACTAACACAAAATTTAGTGACGTGAAGGGTGTAGACGAGGCAAAAGCTGAGCTTGAGGAAATTGTTCACTATCTTCGGGACCCTAAGGTAGTAAATGCACTTCTAACCCTGTAGAGATGTAATGAAACAATCTGTATGTAGTTAGAACAAAGATAGTTAAAAATCAATGAGTATGTTACGAGCCATTTTCACCATCAACTTGGCTAGCTTTGCAAAGTTGTTGGCTCCATTTACATTGCATGTGCATATAATTCATAGACTCTTTCCCATGTTTAACTTTGTTGCCCAAACTAATACCAGCAACCCTAGGGTGCTTGCCCATAGGGTGTAGTACAGTTGGTTCCGAGGTGGTATATTTGCACAAACAGGATAGGAGTTGCAATTTCTTTGAGGTTTGGGATCCATGTAGGCATTTGGCTCTTACATATGTGTATGTATGTATTATGTATATATATAGGGAGAATCAAACGAGAATAATATCTATCTAAAAGAACATGAGAACTGAAAAAATCATATATGATTTATGTATGAAATCTTACAAGCACTTTTAGTTAAATCAGTCTGATTTTGACCGAACTATTCCCACCTAAACATTCATATATGATTCACTCGACTTGTAAAGTCGCGTCCAAAGTCGCCCACGTGGCTTTTTTCGAGAGTTAATGCAAAATCTTATGTGATTTTGTTGGTTCTCGTGTTCTTTTAAATAGATACCATTCTCGCTTGAACCTGAGTCTCTGTCTCTCTCTCAACTTTTCACACGATCCTTCTCCTACACATGTATATGTATGTATTTATATAGTGTTAACTATAGTTATATTTTGTGAAGGTTGTGTAACCTCTAGAGAATGTATATGTAAGGTTACATTGTATTGTGTGAAGGTTTTTTTTTTCCTTCAGTTTCCTTCACATAGTATAATGTTATATTCACAAATCTGAAGATAAGGTTATATATATTCTGTGAAGACTGTCCTTTCTTGCCTTCTCTCGAAAAAGTATCTTTCTCATCTGAATGCAACCCTCTATATATATGCGGGTGTGAAAAATCTGATTTAGCTTTCACTTGTTATAGCGATTCACTCGTCTTGGTGGAAAGCTTCCAAAAGGCGTTCTCCTTGTCGGTCCTCCAGGGACCGGAAAAACGATGTTAGCCAGGGCCATCGCCGGAGAAGCCGGCGTGCCATTCTTCTCGTGTAGCGGTAGCGAGTTCGAGGAGATGTTTGTTGGTGTTGGGGCTCGTAGGGTTAGAGATCTCTTCGCTGCAGCGAAAAAGCGGTTGCCGTGCATAATATTCATTGACGAGATAGATGCCATTGGAGGAAGCCGTAACCCCAAGGACCAACAGTACATGAAGATGACTTTGAATCAGTTACTTGTTGAATTGGATGGCTTTAAACAAAACGAAGGGATTATTGTTATTGCTGCTACCAACTTCCCACAGTCGTTGGATAAGGCACTCATAAGACCTGGTCGGTTTGATCGTCGTGTGGTGGTCCCAAATCCGGATGTTGAAGGCCGGAGGCAAATCATGGAATCTCATATGTCAAAGGTATTTTCTCTTCGTGACCATTTAGTTCACTACTAAAATAGATGGGAGTCAAGTGGTTCAGTTATTCATTAAGTATATATTTCCTGCCTGCCTGCCTGCCTGCTTGCTTGTTTCTGTTAAGCTATGTTTGGCATACTCGTTGAAAAGCTAGTTGTTAGCTGAAAAGTTAGCTGTTAGCTTAAAGCATCTCTAACAGATTCTCTATTTTTTTTTTTCGAAATGGAGAATCGTAAAGCTAAAATCTCTAAAAAATTTACATTCAAGTATTCAACATCATCAGATTCTCTACTTTGGAGGCTTCTACATTAATTATATTTATTAAAATATTCAATAGATTTAAAATCCTGATGCATATTCAAATAAAATTTAGATGAAAATGAAAATATATTCAACTTGATTGGTGGGGACAATATAAAACAATTTCTCTTCCCTAAGCATTAAATTTTAGAAAATTCTTCAAATTTGGAGATTTTTACCCTTGCTCGTGCTTTCTCAATTTTAGATAATCCATATCCATCATGCAATTTTCCCCAAAACCTCCGTTTCTCTATGTTAGGGAGTTTTAGAGAATCTGTTGAAGCAATTTTCTATTCTTCCAAAACCTTTTATTTCGTAATTTAGAGGATCTCTTGGAGATGCTCTTATAAGCTAGCTGAGATGGCAATGTAAAATACCTGATAGGATGGGTGTTTTGGTCATTCATGTAAAATATAAGGGGCATAGTTGGAAAAAAAAGTAAAAAAAATGGTACCTGATGAAGTAGCTTTTTAGAAAGATGGCTTATAAGCTAGTAATATGGCTTACCAAACAGGGCTTCTTCAATAAGCTACCTTAAACCAAACATGGCTTTATTTTTTTGTTTTCCATGCCAAGATCTTCTTGGAAATACTCTTACTGAGTTTGTTTTCTAGTTATTCATGAACTTAACTTATATCTTTCTTGAATACAATTCGACAGATCTTGAAGGCAGACGATGTGGATTTGATCGTCATTGCTAGGGGTACACCTGGATTCTCAGGTGCTGATCTTGCAAACTTGGTTAATGTTGCTGCTCTCAAGGCCGCAATGGATGGTGCCAAGGCCGTGAGCATGGCTGATCTCGAGTATGCAAAGGACAAGATCATGATGGGGAGCGAACGCAAATCTGCCGTCATATCGGACGACGTTCGTAAACTGACCGCCTACCACGAAGGCGGCCACGCCCTCGTGGCTATACATACAGACGGGGCCCACCCTGTACACAAAGCCACAATCGTTCCCCGAGGGATGGCTCTCGGTATGGTGGCCCAGTTGCCCGATAAAGATGAAACGAGCGTATCCCGCAAAGAAATGCTTGCCCGCCTCGATGTGTGTATGGGTGGAAGAGTTGCCGAAGAACTTATCTTCGGTGAAAACGAAGTCACGTCAGGAGCGTCTTCGGATCTCGAGCAGGCCACTCATCTTGCAAGAGCCATGGTCACGAAATACGGCATGAGCAAAGAGGTCGGGGTCGTTGCCCACGATTATGACGATAACGGGAAGAGCATGAGCACCGAAACCCGGCTCCTAATCGAGAAGGAAGTTCGGGATTTGCTGGCGAAAGCTTACGATAACGCCAGGAACATTCTCGTGACTTATAGCCACGAGCATCACGCGCTAGCCAACGCGTTGCTCGAGCACGAGACGCTGTCAGGAAAACAGATCAAAGAAATGCTTGCTCAGTTAAAGTCACAGCCGCAGCAACAACCGCACCTTGCGGCGGCAGCGGTGGCTGCTGCCACCGCCGCCGCCAATGCTGCATCTGCTGCCGCCAAGGCGAAAGGTATTGCTCCGGTGGGATCTTAGAATTTTGACGTTGGTAATTTATTTTCTTGACCGTTGTGCATATTTTAAGTAATGGCGCCTTTATGTCGACTGAAAAACGCTTATTATTCTTGGCTGCCACGGTGGTTCGGTTATCGTACCATGGTGATTTTGGACATAAGGGCAATCAGAGAAGGTGACATTTAGCAGCATAATGTTAAAATGTAGGATTTATATGACATGGGTATCTTTATCTTTCCTATTTTAATTTCTTAGATACATACATACATACATACATTAGTTGACAATAATGAGTTTTGCAATCTCTCATCTTTAGAGCTATGTATCCTATACTGAAGAGTAAATTATGTTTTTTTGTTTCTATGGTTTGCTAATAAATACCCATGCTTTTGAAATATTTTAGTTTTTGTTTGGTTTATAGGTCATTTTTGTTTTCGTCCTTGAGGCTAACTTTGGCAGTGGTTTTCTGTTAAATACGAGGGACTAAAACGGCAAAGAATGGTGGATCATAAGGACGAAAAAGCAATGACTTGTGAAGCACAGGGACGAAAACCGTAACTTTAAAAGGACGGGGTGAATAAAAGCAATTTTCAACAACCCATAAGGGTGGAAAATGTTTACTCTAATACTGAAAGGTGCATCTGTAGACTCTGGAATAGACATGGCCATTGTAGCGGTTAACCGGAACCGGGACTAGTTATGACCGGCCTGGCAAGGGACCAGTTTAATAATTAAACAGGCGGTTTGATTCGGTTATGGATTTTGGATGATTTGGCTAACCGGTTAGGACAGGTATCGTTTTACAACCGAGGACTAGTTGAGGTTCGGCTTGTGATTTTAAAATTTCAAATTTGTAGGGTTAGCTAGCCGTTGGGTGACGATATATGACTGTTTTCCCCCATTTTGACCTTTTTTTTTGTGTTTTAAGACCCTTCCAACACTATAAATAAGGCGTATGGTGTTAGATAATAGATATCAAGTAAGAAACACAAGAAACGTTCACAATTCCTGCAATCTCGTATTCGTTTTTCGCAAGTGCTCAACCTCTTTTGCGTTCTTTTATCTTTCAAAATGACCGATGAATCATCACACAATTAAATTAGAGTTCTTCCCGAGCATGGAAGAAAGGTTGGTATAATTTGGTAATTTTCACTAACAATAAGAGAAGAACACAATGCAAATTGTGTGGAGCTATCCTTACGGTGGAAGGAAACTCGACTCTAAGGCAACGCACAGAAAGATCGTACCCTGGGTTGAGGGCGGGAGACGATTCAACTCAAAAACATATTTGATTATGATTTCTAGGAATTAAATATTTACATGTGTACTAGATATCTGAGTACACAAGTTGTTTAAAAATTTGAAGAAATTGATATATTACAATTTTGAAAAGAAAAGAATCATCAATTTCTAGTTTTGGCATTTATGGTCAGTGATATACTAACAATCCAAACTAGTACCATAGCTTCAGGGTCCACATTTTCCCTTAGCGGTAGACTGCTTTGTGTACGTCGGACAAGATTAGCTCCGAGGTCTGTAGAATGTTCCATTTGTTTGAAGGACTATTTGGATAGTGTTGATAGAATTCAGGACAAAACATCGCTCGAGACAGAACTTGAAGTTGTGGAAGAAAATATTGAAGAAAAACGAAATTGAGCAAATACTAAGTATGCCATCATCAACCAATAACGACGATACCGTCTCACAACATGACGATGAAGAAGAATTCGACATTGGTGACCTTGAAGACAGAACAACGATGTACCAATTCGAAAGGACTGAACACGTGCACCACGTCAACCACATGGTAATACGACGAAGATGAAGACGAAGACGATTATTTGTATTTTTTTAAAATTCAATTTATGATGGAAATTATAATAAACACACTTTTAAGTATACGTGAGTGACCCATACACCAATTTACGTATTCTACAATTTAATTTAAATTCTAAAAGAATTCATAAATAAAATTATTATTTTTAGCCGGACCTTGTAAGGACCGAAATGAGAACCGGTTAAGGATATCCTGTTACCTAACCTGGTTACCCTTCAAAACCCTCGGACCATAACTGGGACCGGGATCAGTCAGTCAAGGTATTGTTTACATCCGGTTAAGGTCCGACCCACTTCGGCATATGGCCACCTCTACGTATGGAATATATATAATTTCTGCTAAACTAGTGTTTTGGGCCCATCATAATATGTTTGTTTATTTATTCTTTAGGTATATACATTTTATCCATCACACAATAGTTCTTGTAAGATATATTCAATTTGTTTGAATTGTTATTTATGGATATAGTAATGGTATAGTACACATGTTGGGTCAAAAAACGTATGAGATATATAGTACAAAAGTGAATTTCAGCCTGCATGTTTTCGTCACATGATTTCGCTGAAACTCGTTTAGAAACATTTTACCTTGTTTGGATACGTACAAGGGCATCTCTAATTGATAATAATAAATTTTATATAGTTTAGGCTATCCGTAGCGGGGGATGGGGTTGGGCGGTTTCAAAGCCGTCGGCTTGAGCAGGTTGGGTGCATGGGATGGGGTACGCGGGGGGTGGGTTGGGGGGAAAGCGGTTTGGCCACACCGCCTTGCTTGTGTGTGTTGTTGTGTGTGTGTGTGGTGAGAGGGTTGGGAGGGTTGGGTACTAATAAGAGAGAGTTCGAGAGGGTTAATTGTGGGGTTAATTGGAAAAAAAACGTGAAAGTTGATGTGGCAGTTGAGTTGGGAGAGTTGGATACTTATGGGCTTACAGAAGAAATGTATTATAAATTTGGTACATACAATAAATATTTTTTAACAAGTTAAATCAACTTTTACAATTACATTTAACTTTCACAATTCCTTTGAGAATGTGCTCCTCCTATTTTCGATATTATTTATTTTCAACATTATATTTGTATTTAATATCCATATAAGTTATACTCATAATTTTAGCATGAAACATGTATTAAATAATAAAAGAGCGTGAGATCGTGTGAGAAGTTGAGTTAACGATGAGAAATTGATTTGAACCATATGATGGTGGCGTTTATATTCTCTAAGTAGCTCCAACGTTTTTCTTGTTCCCTAATGCACGGGTAGCACGTCCTCGTCAGCAATCCACAACTGAGATATACTTATTTGGAAAACAAAACTCTGTTGAGAATCAAACAGAATTAGATAATATATTTACTAAAATGTATATATAAGAAAACTAGACATTTTATTTGAAAATACGGTTGAAGACAACTTAACCAACGGTGATGGAAAATTATTCTTTTGGCATAACGTGTTTGAGCCGACATAATAATAATTTGGATGAAATGCATGTGACAAGACGTTAGTTTTAGATAAGGGTGGACTCATTAGGAGGTACTGGTGTGAACTTGTTCTTCGTAGTGAAAAAACTTTATTACTTTAACCTAATGTTGGTACTATGATTCATTTTGTGATACAAGTAGATACTAAAAAACGGCGAGGCTATATAATTGCAAATCGAAGTGTAAATTTGAGTTATAGTTGTTGACATTAGTGAAACATAAAAATAAAAAAATGGATCGTAATCCGTTGAAATTGTAATTGGGTTTTTAGTGTTTTATACGTAACACCCGTAAAGAATTTTCTAGATCTATCAATGGTTTCAAATACTTCCTTTCTTGGATATTAAGGAGTAAAAATAGTATGAAACTTCCTGTAACGAATAGTAGCACATTAGATTTGGATAACATTCTTATTCACCATTTTTTCACTATTTTTTCCGACTACAAAATTTGATCTCTTAATGTTAAGATTTGTGCATTTGTTTTAAAGTGTTAGAATTATCAAAGCTTTTAGGCGATCTCTATATTATATTGTTAATTAATTTTAAGAATTTCGTAAGGATGGAAGTTAGGGTAATCTCCACTCTTAGGTCAGTTATAATTGAAGAGAAAATACTAGATCAACACTAATGTGACACGTAATATCAATTTCTTTTTAAGACGCAATACATGGGTAAGTATGAGATTAAAAGTGTCCAAGAATTTGAACCTTAACATGATCCTTCATCAATGTTTTAAATCCGTATTTATTATTTTTTGAATTTTATATATAACATAACTTTTATTATGGGTTGGGTTACTGTAAGAAGTGTTATATTTAATGAGAAGTGTGAGAATTGGTCATTCACCGTTCGATGAGAAATTGATGCACATAAGGATGAGATACATGCACCAGATCAATTACTTCCTAAAGGCAATTCATGAGTAGACATGAGATTAAAAGTGTTTAATGGTTCACATCAAGATACTCATTAATAAACTATCAATGCTTGATAATAACTAGCTGATAATTTAACTAGGTGACAATGTAAAATGATCTAAAAATATGTTAAAAAAATACAAGGGTCTTATTAAAAATAGTGGTAAAAATCTCTTAAAATCTATAAAAAGACTTTTTTTTGAAAAATTTATTAAAACATATTACTCGAACAAATGGTTAAAAAAACAAGTTTTTCAAATAGACTAAAAGACAAATTAACTTGCAAGTAAACTTATTTTTTTTGCCAAAAGCTCCTCTAAAAAGTTAGATGCATTGAGTTGGAGATCAAAACTTAAACCCTATAGCCTCTAGTTATAGCCTCTAAGATTCATTCTACATGTGTTTCTCAAGTGTTTTTAGATGCTTCTAAAATAGTTTTGCAAACATGAATTAATTCAATCCAAATCACTTGGAAGCGCATTTACCTCATTTCCATAACACTATGTGCATATTGGACACATATGAGTCCTAAAATCAAAACCAAACTTGAGTCTCAAACGAAATTAGGATATATGGATAGATATTACTATTAAAAGAGAAGGGTATCACTTATGAAAATCACCAATTGACACACATACGTCAAAGATTTCGAACGGATTGCCGACGAAAATTAGCATTCAACGAGAACTAAAAATATCCCTAACGGATTGCCAGTTCCGGCCGAAACCAGGTGTGTCTATTTTTTAAATATATTTCATTGTTTTATGTTATAAAAAAGTAATTATTAGTTATTACAAAATCCTAATTTAACGAAATGAATATTGTTAGGTGTAAAGTCAAATATAGGCTTAGCTTACAGGTATAGTAGAAGAGGGGTTGAATACAATACTTAAAAAAATTAAGCACAATAGATACTTTTTAAATTCTTATATTGAAAACCTCAATGGGGCAGCCTACCGGTTAAGGCTTGTGGAAGGTGTAACAACCAACCCAAGTTTGAATCCGGGGGTGAGTAATCAGGGGCCACTGAATATTAATCCCAGGGGAGCATGTCTAGCTCTCGGTAAAAATTCCCAAGGATGTAGTCTGGCCAAAGTCTAGGTGAACCTTCTCCAAAAAAATTCTTATATTGAAAATCTTCAAAAAGAATTACACTTAGAACAAGATTGTTGCGGAAAACAAATAACTAACAATTATTTGAAACAATCTAAACACTTAGAGAAAATAAAGAACACAACTTAAAACACTTGGTGAAAGTATGAACTTTGGGGTTTGAGAGAACTTTGTCGATTTTAACTTCTGAAGGAGAGAAAGCTTAGGTTGTCACGTGACGCAAATATGAAAGATGATTTGAACTTTCCTCATATATATACTAGTTGTCAAGTTTTTTAGAACGCTTGAAATAAGCATTATATTAGGTTTTTACTTGACACTTCCAAGTTCCAACACATATTTTTATATACATGTAATCAATTAATGTCGTATAAAAAACCTAAAAGAACCTTTTATATTATTAAAGACATCCTTAAAGTTTGGACAACCAAAGTCATCTTATACATCAATTTATCGTAACATAATTACATTGAACAATAATCATACGGTTGCTATAACAAAATTGAGTTTATAGGACCTTTAAAAAGATACGCATTCTAATAGAGTGTTTTATAGGACAAAGGTTTATAAAACTAAATGAAAAGCGTCATATCTAAAAGTGCTACACAAAGTTTATAAGATGCTTTAGAGTGTCGTACACTACAAGAAAAAGGGTTTTTTGAGAAAGATTTGAAAGCGTATCAAAAGTGACTTTTAGAGAAGGAATTACATGACAAATGTAAAAAGTGTAACTAAATGTAAGATTTTTTCCCTAAATTCCACTTAAAACCCTTCCTAAAACCTTTTTCTTATCGTTATATAGGGAAAGTTGTTGACAGAAGTAAAAGTTTCTCTAAAACCTATAGAGAAGCTTTTCAAGCTTTTAAATACAAAAGAAAACCTTCTCTAAAGGTCATTTTTTTTGTAGTGGTAACACGTTTTTTAGAACATTTTTTAATAAAAATGTTCTATTAACTATTTATTAGGACACTACTAAAAAATGTCCTATAAACACATGTACTTTATAAAAAAATGGGTTTATAGTACAGTTTTCAAAAGCGTCATATAAAGACACTTTATTTTGAGAATATCCTCAAAATTTGTTACAATGCTTAAAAACCTTAATTACAAAACTTATTGTAACAATTTTAGATAAGATATTTTTATTTGATTATATACACTTAGGCCATCCTTAACCGTGCAGGCCATACATGCCATACCTGCTGCCGCATCAGCTTTCCACTATCTTTACCACTATCCTACCAATTCCATACTTTTCATTCATAACCGTACCCCTCATACCCCTCATTTTGTTTTTTTAATTTCTAAAATATATTGAAATAACTTAATTTAAACTAAAATTAATTTAATATTTGATCACACAAGCTTGCACATATCTTTAAAGCACAAGAAAAGCTTGCCCCAACCTGTAAACCAAAACGACGAATACCCAGGAAGTGTTTGAGAGCTTGAACGTTGTTATTGGTTCGAGCGTACTCGAAAAGCAAGTGATTATGGTCAGCAGCAGAAACATGTCTCTGGGGCATTTCGTCGAACAGGTTGGGTGCATCACGGAAGACACCAGATTCAGAATGGTTTTCTAGCTCGATTTTAGAAGCGACGGATTGGAGGGGAGGGGAGGGGAGGGGAGGGGGGTGGGGTTTACCCCTTCGTTTGCGTTGGTGTGCGATGCCGGGGTCCCCCACCGACCCCAATGCGGATGGCCTTATATCATGTAACACTCTATTAGGATGTTTATGTTTTAGGCGTTTTATAGACTCACCTGTATTGTAGCAGAATATATCAACCTAAACATTATTTCTTATATGTAATGATAATACTACACACACTCCTTTCTTTTGTCTATGATATTACATTATTTCTCTTGTTTGCATCAATATTAACTTTTCTCAATTGCCTTTAAAGAAAACAAACCAGGATATATCATAAAGAGGAAAGTTCAAAATGTGAACCACATTTTGGTTGTGAACGTGAGGACAACCGAGAGCGCGACATGTGGCGGCTTTGAGTGTGGTCCCCTTCTTTAATTCAATCCCCTCCCAAGAATCACGCCTAGTCATCCGCCGTGGACTTGACGTGGCGCCTAGTCATCCGCCACGTGTCGCGCTCTCGGTTGTCCTCACGTTCACAACCAAAAAGTGGTTCACATTTGAACCCACCCCATATCATATATATTCAATTTATGATTATATTTTTAAACATAAGATGGTATTATCATGTTTCTCTTTCCCCTAGAAAAAAAAAAGATTCTGCCATGTGACTGTTACCAAAGTAGCAACAAAAATAGCCAATGTTTTACAGTTCTACAGAAAACACATTCTTGTTTACCTCTCTCTGTAAGTTTCTGAATTCTGATACCATCAAAATAAAATAAAGTGGTTCATAGTACCCTTTTCGTGCGGTATATATACTAGGCAATTCAACAAGTCTGTTTTCTATATTTTAGGGTTTTCAATTAATTAAAAACTAAAAAAACAAATAAATATTCAAATCCAAAGTAACTTCCACATAACATAAGTGCATGGCTTCTTAATTAAATTTGTAAGTTTAGGGAATATGTAGTTCTTAAAAAAAATTCTAACATTTTTGGGATTTAAACCTAAAAACAGTTATTACTTATTCTATGTAGCTAGGTTGTCCTTTGTTTTTTTTAAATAACGTACAACATAAAGAATTTCTTTTCCTTTTGGTTGTCCATTTCTTTTGTTTCTTTAAAGTGGTCAGGATATCCATGTCCATATATCCCCATAGTGTAGAACAACTGTAATACTTGAAATACCCGAAACATCGTAGATTCCAAATATCAAGTGTATGATCACGCTAATATAACAAATTGTCATAAAAGATTCATAAGCTAGAGAAAATATACACAAAGATCACTGTCAACCACAAGGCTTGTGGCGTAGCGGTAAGACCTGTGGGGGATGTGGATGGTATCGCATTCACCTCAGGTTCGAATCCCTTCGTGCGCATCTTGTGGCCAGTTAGTCTCAACGACCGAATTTTCTTTCAGTTTCAAATTGTCAAGGATGTAGTTTAGGCTTCGCCTAGATGAACCTTATCCAAAAAGAAGATCACTCTCCTGGTTTTTCTTTCTAAGTGGAGGCTATGATATGAAAAATTAGGTTAGCCCAAGGTATTTATACCCCAAGTAAAATTACAAATTTACCCCTACTAGTTGATAATCTTGAATATTAAAATATTGACCTAACAAGCATTCATATATAACTTTCAGAAGTCTCCAATCCGGAACTAATTAACAAAATGGAAAAAACTGGGCTCATCAGGGTTCAATTCATCACTTAAAACAAGTTTTAAAAGCAACGAATTTAACAGCAGAAAAAGTAAGCTAAAAGTACACCATGAAACAATGGGCATACTATAGTTCATCTGATTGATTGATCTCTATCCAAACTAGCTAATTACCCTTGCCATGGTATTTGGTTCTGATTTTGGTTCGGATTCATTGGATGATGATGATAGGGTGAAGAATTGGCCATGTGATCAAGACCAGCCATGCTTAGAAAATGGTGATCATTAGGGTTTGGAAAGCCTCTGAGACCCAAGAAATCTCTCGTCAACTCGTCGTTCCCCGTGGCACCTTCTTTTCTAGCATTGTTCAAAAGCGTTTCGGCTGATGCTTGTTGTGGGAAAAGCTGTTCTTGAAAGTAGTATTATGGTCTCTTTTGTTAGAAGAAGTGAGTATGCCATTGAAGACTTGATGGATATTAGTTGGGCCTAGGGTTGTAGAAGTCAAAGAATTGGGATGATGAAGCTGGTCCATGCAAGCAGTGACATTAGCAAACCCATGATGGTTATGATCACTTGCAGACAAACTGGCTAGGGCAGAAGAACCATTATTGTTTTGATGTGTTGATGATGATGATGAAGAGATGATACTAGTAAAGGTGCACACATGTGATCACCTTCAAGGGTTTGGTGGGACCCACTTAAAATATCATGTGACATAGAAATGGCAGCATCAGCAGCAGCTGAAGAAAGAGGAGGTGGTGGAGGATTGCTCATGGTGACACCCATTTGAGCTGCCTTTTGAAGCAAAGCAGTGGCAGACATGTGGGAAGAAGGAGAAGGAAGATGGAGACCATTAGGGTTAGGGTTTTGGTTTTGGTTTTGGTGTTGTTGTTGATGATGATGATGATCTAACCATGATGGTAATATTTGATGATTTTGATGAGGACTATTCGATCCGACGTTGAAGCTAAGTTGCGGGTGTTGGAGGAGATGTTGCGGTTCGGTTTTGAGTGGAAAATTTAAGGGTAAATGGAGAGGAAGGTGGTTAAAGATGATGATGAAGATCTTGCAGTTTCTTCAGCTAAGGCATCACAAAAGGCTCTATGAGTAATGAAGCTGTCCCTCCTGTATTCACACATAAAACAAAAAGATAAGAACCACTAACAAAAAGAATAAAACATGTTACATGTACATAACTTAGTTTAATTAATGAATCAATCATTGAATATATTTTCAAGAATACAAATTAATAAGATTGCACATTATATATATAGTTGGTAACAATGTATAAATACATACAATCAACATTATTGATGGTAATTCTCATTAGTAATAATTGGTTTAATAAGTTATCATGAAATCTTATTTCACATATATATATATATATATATATGTGCCCAACATATCACATGTTCATAGTCTTGTCATCTCAAGAAGACATGCCACATCATGATCGTGGGACATATAGACCTTTGTTCTCAACTGGTTTTTGAGTTTGAAGTTGTTAAGTTAAATCTTGTTTGCCATGAAAATAATAGTGAAATTTTGAAATAATATTGAAGTATGATTAGAATAAAGTTTAATTCTTTATGTCCTCTACTATTTCACATGTGAAGCTAGCTAGCTCCTTGAAAGTTTTATTTTATTTACTTTTTAACGTTTCTTTTTTATTTAAACAAGTATAGAGTGATCATCAATTGTTGGTACTATATTACCTTGAAAAAAGGGTACCACAATCGCATCGATATTCTCGTGTGCCACAGATCTTGGAATGAGCCTTCCAGTCGGACTGAACGGCATAACGTTTTGAGCACTTTTCGCATTTCCACTTTTTCTCACCGTGCTTTCGGGAGAAGTGTTTCTTGATGCCCGTAAGATCTCCGAGTGCCCGCGATGGCTCGTGGTGGACACAACTCGGCTCCGGGCACACGTATACTTTCTTCCTGACCACCTCAAGCTTTGATTTTTGCTTGAGTTTCCATGGCAAATTATGTCCTCTTCTGTGCAACTGAAGATTCTGGTCTCTTTGAAACCCTTTGTTGCAAATCTCACACATGAATCTGTTTGTTGCCATAAGTGATTTTGGAGATAAAGCTATCACTTCAGCTTCTGGGTCTTCAATTTTTCCATAATCCCAAAATAAATAAATATCAATATTTAATCCAAGAAAAATGAAACCCACATAAATGGATCTACAAAGAAACATTCTTGTAAAAATAAGATCAAAAAGAGAATCAAAAGTTATATATATGTTATGTATAAATTGAATGTATATCCAAAAACTGGTTAAATATGAATATTTAATCCAAGAAAAATGAAGCCCACATAAATGGATCTACAAAGAATTCAGGTTAATATAAAAAAGACTACATATTATGTATGAATTGAATGTATGTGGTTGAAATATATAGGAAATTAAGAAAAAAGATTGCATCAAAGGGAATAAGTATCTAATTAATTAAATTTACCTGGATTTCCTGGAAGATTCCTCTTTTTCTTGTTTGATTGAGTTTGGTTGTTAGTACTGATTGGCACAGAAGCAAAGGACTGCTGCTGTTGCTGCTGCATCTGTGGTGGAGGGTACATAGTACCAATTTCATTCCTGTTGCTTGATGAAGATAGGCTTGCTTCATTTGATGCAGATGTTAAATTTGACATATTGTCATCCAAAAAGATGCCTTTCATTTCTCTCTTTCTTTCTCTCTCTATTTAATTTAATTATCTCAGTTATTAAATGAAATATATTTTTGTTTCTTCTTTTTTATAACTTAAAGCAAGCTTAATATAGCAGATGATGACACAGAAAGAGATCAACTTTTTGCATCCTCAAGAATTGAACCATATGTCATATAGATCTGAAAAACAAGAAAACCCTAAAGAAAGAAAGAAAGAAGAAACAAATGATTAGCTTTTATACCATCTTTATATATATATATATATATATATCTAGTTTTTGATTATTATTACAAAAAGGTTGATGAATCAAAGAATATATAATAAGTAACTAGAAATTAAAAGTGAAAAAGCTCAAACCTGACAGTTAGCTAGCTTGTTCTATCTCTCCAAGAAGAGTTTGTTTTCAAAACTCTCCAAGATGGATGAATTCAACACAAGAATCCACACACTTGAGTACAAATATACCAAAACAAAAGACAACCCAATTAGTACAACAATTAAGTATATAAGTTTGTAAGAAATATAGAGAGAGAAAGAGAGAGATATATAGATATAGATATGTGGATGAGATCATATATGAGAGAAGATATATATGTTTTTTATAATTAATTTTAAGGACCTCTTTCTAGCTAGCTCCAACCCATCAAAAATGAAACCAAAAAGGCAACATGAGGAGGAGGAGGAGGGCAGAGGGGGGCAAATGTTTCTGACGTTACAAGATTTTGTCCTATTATTTGTTTTCTTTCTCAATTCCAGAAATTTTACCGCTTGCATTATTGATTTTGCTTTTTAGGAGTATCTACTAATCTTTTTAAGGGAAATTACTACTTTGTTTTTCCCTATATACATATGCATAACTTTTCATCACCATCTTGTTAATAATCCTAGCTACCTCTTAATTATATGTATATAAGCATCATCTATCGATAAAAGATCACCCTAAATTAGTTAGGTCTATCGATCATTATGTTTAAAGATGCATGCAAGAGAGTTACAAAGAAACAACAAGTTAGCTTTTTGGATGATAAAGGAAGTCATCATTAAGATGCTTATATTATATTGTAATATTAGCAACTTATGCATTGTATAAAGACAACAAATAGACAACAAATTGACTGGAAACAACACATACTAAGGTGTAAGAGGTGGATGCTGCAACTCTTTAAATTTTAGAGGATGGTAAGAGGTTTTAAGACTTTTGTTTAAAAATAAAACAAATAGTAGTCTTCATTATGCAAACCTCTTGATTTTAAGACTTAAGAGGTTTAAGAGGTATTTAAAAAATAAAAAAAACAAACGGGCGCCCCTAACCAAACTTTGGTCTTGTTCGGAGCCGAAAATTAATAATGCGAGACTACAATTTCTCTCTTCGTATGCCTAAGAAACAATTTCTCTCTTCGTATGCCTAAGAAACAATTTCTCTCTTTGGTTCGATGGTTTGCAGGTTCCCTGGCTTGGTGGATCGTTGGTTCGGTGGTTCGAGTTCGTGGTTTAAGTTGTCTTCATGTTTTGGTTCGTGGTTTGTTGGTTCGTCTTGTTTCTTGGTTCGTGGCTCGTTGGTTAGGTGCTTTGTTTTGTTCTGTGGGTCTTTAGGTAGAGTGGGTTAGTTCATTTTCCGCTAAGATTCGAGGAGTTATTCGTGAGTTTTGTTGGTTGTGGGTTCGGTGTAGTGTTTTGGTGTTGTTGTGTGCTGTTCGTGGTTGCATTTTGCGACCTCGAAAAGCTTGTTTGTGTTTTTTGTTGGTTTGGTTTTAATAAAATTGTTTGTCGTTCAAAAAAATAGTGACATGAAAACTGAAAATCCTTATAACATCATTAATAAAAGGACAAATTCATGAAAATGTATTCAACTTTACCCGTATTCATATTATGTTTGTTCAACTTTACCTATATTTCTATTGTGTATCCAACTTCACCTGTGTTCCTATTGTGTACCCAACTTTAGATTGTGCCATTGTATGTACCATACTTTTAAAAATTGCAAAATTATACAATGCTCGTGCCTAACATATACTTAGAAGAATTAAGACAAGTGCATTGTACTTTATAATCTCGTTATGAATTTCCAATTCATCGTCATTTGTGAGTAGACAGTCTACCAAGCATTAATGGTAAAATATGCACCTCAATAGACAAGTAAGTTTGACACTCTACCTAACAACACTCAGCCAAAACTAACCTATTCCATTTAAGAAAACATGTTGCAATACATAGACTATTAATCTTGGAAATATCGAATGCCACTTTTGTAATTGCAAAATGCTCAATTTACGTACAGTCATAGCTTATCACAATAATCTGCTAGTAAAGTAACTACCCTATGATCCTAGTAATTCAAGATGGTCGCTCCAAATTAATAAAGTCCCTATAAACAATGTGAATTTGGCAACCCAAAAAATATTATATTTGTGGGTAGCTATATATAGAGAGAGATTTTCTTTTGTGGACCATTATTTTGGTGTGAACTTGTGAACCATATCTTAATTAATAATAATTACCGTACAAATTCAAAATCGACGGTCAAGATTAATCATGGAAGTTTTCTAAAATCATGGGCGGTTAATAAGATATATCATGGAATTAATCTTAACCGTCAAAAAATGATTTAGAGAGAGAGTTCTAGGTGGGTTCAAACGAGAACGATGTGTCAATTTAAGAAAACGTGAGGACAATTCTCAGCCACACATTTTCGGTTACTGTGGACGCGATCACCGAGAATTGACGCGATTCATGGAGGGTGGAAATGATTAAAGGAGGGTGACTCGGTCAAAGCCGCCTTTGTTGACCGGATGAGTGGTTGAGAATCATCCTCGCGTTTTCTTAAGAAGTTATGTTTCTTGCATGAACCTTTTTTTTTTTTCTCTCTCTCTCTCTCTCTATATATATATAGAGAGAGAGAGAGAGAGACATGTAGGGTTAGGTTCACGTGAGACCAAACTGTTTCCGTGAGACTGGTGAGACCAACACTTTTTACATGAAACCTCACAGCAAACTATAAAATTCGAACATTCATCAGAAAAATGTACTAAAAACACTATCGAGGAAAAACAATTCAAAACAATATAAAAAATAAACCTTTACAGCTTAAAAAACTGTGAAGGTAACAAATAAATAACTCGAACCTTCACATCAAAAATGCTGTGAAGGTAAAAAAAAAAATTGAACCTTCACATCAAAAGAACACCGTGAATGAACCCTAATGGGGCAGCCTACCGGTTAAGGCTTGGTGTTGGGGAAAAACCCACCCAAGTTCGAATCCGGGGGTGAGCAACCAGGGGCCACTGAGTATTAATCCCAGGGGAACATGCTTTAGCTCTCGGTAAAAATTACCAAGGATGTAGTCTGGGCAAACCCAGGTGAACCTTATCAAAAAAAAAAAAAAGAACACCGTGAATGTAACATTACAGTGTTTTTACGATGAATGCTCGATTTTTTTAACCTTCACAGTGTTTTGCTGTGAAGTTTCATGTAAAAAGTATTGGTCTCATCGGTTTCACGGAAACAGATTGGTCTTACCTGAACCTAAGCCTGAACCTACTTAGATTATCACTCTCCAAAGGTTTAATTGCTAGCATTTGACTAGAAAGAAGGGTAAATAGCACTTGACGAAAAAGTCATTTGTAAAGACATTTGTAAGGTAATGTTTAGTACACAGACATAATCAAGATGTTTCTCGTACAATTGAGTCTTTGTGAGGATATTAGAACTTTATCAGAGTGTCTCTAATGCAAGGTTTTTACAAGCTAAAAGTATAGTAACTTGTAGGAACTATCATTGTAAAGAGTTCTTATAAGAACTCAAAGTTCTCTAGGTTCTTAGATAAGAACTATGCATGTTCCTATTAACAAAGCTCATATGGACGGCATTAAGGAGAGGGACCAATATGGACAAAAAAACTCATTTTTGAACCAAAGGTGTACTTTTATCTTTCGATTGACGAAAAGTAAAAAATAGCTATTCTTGAGGGACTAAAAGTGTAATTTAGTCTTCGATAACTAATTATATGTTTTAGAAAAAAAAGTTAAATGTTTAATTGGAGTTTTATCAACTTTCATTATATAAATGAATACATGAAACGTATTATAATTTGTTATTTTGTTTTATTTATTGTTTTGTAAAATTAACTTATATATTAAATCTTTCAAAAGAATAACTAGCTAGATGATACATTATATCTCTTGAACAACTAATAAAACAAACTTACTTCTTAATAAGATTAGGAAAAGTCAAACATAATTAAGATGAACATTTTAATTTATATTTTTGAGTTATCTTATTATTATGTCGTCGCAAAAAGCTTTGGTCGCAAAAGCTACTTAATTTTTCTTGTAGTGACAATATAATCGTCTTCCAATGCTGTGTCGGATTGGTTATCTCTCGGAGGATTCATAGCATTGTAATCGAGTTCGAGCCTTTTCGTATGTATGCTTAGAGACATTTAAGTGGAGTATCATACTACTGCAGTTAGTCCTTAAATACGGGATAAAGTTATGTTTAAATAACATTTGAAATGCAGTAAAGTTGAAAGAGAATTTTTTGGGAGATAGAAAGTTAAATGTTGGTTGAAAATATTTGACAATAACATATATGACAAAACACTAAATGTTGTTAAGTAAGACAAAAAAAGGTTGGCAAATTCACCATGGGGAAAAAGCACCGCAACCTCTAAATATAGGAACAAATTTAATATCATTAATAAAAATTTTAATATAATAGTAAAAATATTTGAGCATTTAATTAAAAACTGGGAATTACGTACTGTAAACACAAAAATAGAATCTTTTCACAATAAAATTTATGATAAGTTTATTTTTTTAATCTATGTAGGAAGAGATGTTGTAAACCTACCACTTAAATTCTTAACATGTTTATTAGACATTCTTAGAATTCTTCTTGTAAATAGCGATATAAGGTTGATTTAAAAATTTTACAAATAACCCCCACCCACTAACCTCTCTTGCGAGGAATCATTATGTTCGCTTCAAATATAGCATAAGAATCGACTCAGATACCTTTTTATATGACTCCGTCAACCTAAAACACCAGTTTATACGAGCAACTTTTGAATCAACTTAAAGTTATGATATAAATTTTTAAGAATCCACAACTTTGAACTTATATAACATACTCTTAATTTTATCAATATTAATTTATTGGGAGGATTTGTTACACAAAAACTACTGACTGAATATATTGACGTCGTTAATATATTCGTTGATTGCATTCTAGCAAGGGGTATTTCAAGCACAATCATTTAGTAATTGAAGTAAAAAATAAACAAAAAAAAAAAGGCTGTGAGAAAAACTTGGTTTTAAAACTCTCATATATGATGTTGTATCATAGTTTTGGCTGTAGTTTCATTTGTCTCTTAGTTAGCTACTTTTACTAAATTAAATTTGTTATTGTAATAGTTTTTAAGAAATTTATATATTTTTTCTTAATATAATAATTTAATTCCTAAGTTTAATTAATAAGTTTTTTTTAACACTAGATAACTCAGGCACACATCTCAACAAGATGTCGACGAGGTATCCAGGATCCATACGGGCTCCTGACTAATCCTCGACGACCATAGAATAACCCGAAAGTTGACCCATGGTCATGGTACGGCCACATATATGCTAACCCCCTGAATCGAACCCCGAGTACATATAGGGATGTCATCCACTGTCAGTACTTTTAAGGATGTTATCGACCACTAATCTACTAATACTTTGATGAGCTTAATTAATAAGACCATGAGTTATACTTGTCATTCAACCTGAAACTACCCAATGCTACATCAGCTTTTCACTAATTACCCAAAAATTTCCAAAACATAAGTTATATCCAACACAATCTTACACACAAATTTTTATTTTATTAAATATTTAATAAAAGATAGAAAACAAGAAAATAGGAGAGTGATAGAGAGAAACAAGAGAGAAAAATTAAGGAGGAAAGGGGGTGGGGCCGGGTTTACTGATCTGGTTCTGAAAACCGAACACCACCAAGCCGAAAGAGGCATGGTGGTGTTGCCGAACGAGCTGAAGGGTTGCCGAAGGGTTCGGCAAACACATAACGCATGTTCTAAGTGTTTTTAGTAGAAATGGATTCACAAGTCTTTTTCCAATGATCACCTCATTTAATAATAAATAGAAAACATAACAATTTCTCTCACAAAATCATTATTACCCAATTGGATAGTTGCTTTTATTTTCTCGGAAAAGGCCCACGTTTGATTCCTTGCATATTTGCCTTACTCTCCAAATTTATTTTTAATACAAAAGCTATAAGCAAGAGTCCAACCGAAAACAATACTTTAATCATGTTTCCTAAAGATCATATCCCATTGAATAGGTACGTTTTATAGATGCATAGCTGGTACTTTATTTAAATTTACAGTGTGTTTGACAAACTAGTTGATAAGCTAGCCGTTGACTAATAATCTAGCTAGTTGCTGCTAAGCTAGCTTATGAATAAATTATGTTTGATAAAATCTAACTTATGAGTTTGTAAAATGACTAAAAAGGGTATTTTGGGATATATTGGTTAATATTAATAAGGGTGTTATTGGAAAAGGCTTACAAAAAGCTCCTGAAACACTACTTCAACTAACGTTTCAATAAGCTAGTTTATGGTCCATCATATTCAAACATGTACTAGCTTATGAAATAGTTTATTTTTGCCAAACATAGCCTTAAGGCTACCCAGACCCAACCCTCCCAACCCTCTCACTTTTTAATGCCACATGAGCTGACACATCAGCTTTTTCCCAACCCTCTCTTTACCTTCCCATAACCCTCTACAAACCTTACCCAACCTCTCAACCCTCTCACACACAACACACACACAACACACACAAAATATAACGGGTTGGAGAAGCCGTCTCCACCCTATCCCGCCGGCTTGTGAAAGGGCGCAGCCAACCCGCCGGGTGTTTTTGAACCTGGCGGGCCAATCCGCTGCCAACCCTCCCAACCGGTGCGGGTAGCCTAAGGAGTACTCAAATCTAAATGTTTCGCAAAAAAAATTCTTTATTAAAATTACTGTGTTAAAATAAACTCAAAAACAATGATTTTTATGATTATTGAAATAAGTAGTAGATAGAATTGGGTTGTTATAATAATATGCATGCAATTGTAATTTGTATAAGTGCAAAGAGAGGGTCACGTGATTTAAATAGGGAGAGACAGACATGCTCATGGAAACCTGCTACTTTTGATTCCCTTTTCATCCCCAAAAAGCAAAAATATAATTAATCTTTTTTGTAATAAAATAATATCCATGCATATCATTCTATATTCATTCATCAATTCCCATCAACCCTTAAAGCATACTATTCCTTACTATTTCATCTTTTCTTTTTCAATGATCAAGTTTTATACACATATACATATACATATATGTATAAAGCAACAACAAATGAGAACAAAAAGTATTTAAAAGAACATCCGAATTAAGGAAATCATATATGATTCATGCACAAAATCATACATAATTTATGTGACTTTGTTCGCGAGTTAAATCGCGGCCAAAGTTGTCCGCATAGCTTTTTTCACAAACTCTTATGATTTTGTTGATTTGCATGTTTCTTTAAATAGTTATTGTTCTAGTTTGTTTTTATATCTGTGTGTCTATATATATATATATATATTTATATATATAGACAGATTAATACAAGAAACACCTCAATTTGTAAAAACAGATGAACTTAATATGAACCATATATGATGTGGGTCTCACATATTAAATAAAATCATATATGATTCAGGTGGATCCTACTATTGAATCATATATGATATATTTAATATGTGAGACCCACATGGGCCCCACATCAATGTGGTTTAAAAAAGTTCATTTGTTTATACAAATACCTAAGGTTGTGTTTAGTTGTGGAAAACTGTTTTTGTTTTCCAAGAAAATGAAAACAGAAAATGGAGTTGATTTTTCATTTTCAGTTTTCTAGGAAAATTTTGGAAAGCTTGTTTACTTGAAACCATGGAGTTTTCATTTTCCATTTTTTAGAAAATTAGAAAACTCGTTTAGTTGTGCATTTTTCATTACTTTTCATTTTCCATTTCCATTTTTCCAAATATTGCAACGACGGCGGCGACGATGGTGGCGGTGGCCTTGGTGGCCTCGACGGTAGTGGTGGTGGCCTCGGTGGCCTTGGCGGCGATGGCGGTGGCCTTGGAGGCCTCGACGGCGATGGCGATGGCGACAGTGGCCTCAGCGGCGATGGCGGTGGCCTCGGGGGACTCGGCGGCAATGGCGGTGGCCTCTGGGACGACGGCGGTAGCCTAGGGGGCCTCGGCGGCGACGGCGGTTGCCTCGGTGGCGACGGCGGTGGCCTCGGCGGCGACGGCGGTGGCCACGGTGGCAACGGCGGTGGCCTCGGCGGCGACGGCGGTGGCCTCGGCGGCGACGGCGGTGGCCTCGGCGGCGACGGCGGTGGCCTCGGCGGCGACGGCGGTGGCCTCGGCGGCGACGGCGGTGGCCTCGGCGGCGACGGCGGTGGCCTCAGCGGCGACGGCGGTGGCCTCGGCGGCGACGGCGGTGGCCTCGGCGGCGACGGCGGTGGCCTCGGTGGACTCGGCGGCGACGGCGGTGGCCTCGGTGGACTCGGCGGCGATGGCAGTGGCCTCGGAGGCCTCGGCGGTGGTGGCGGTGGCCTCAGCGGCGACGAGGGTGGCCTCGGCGGCGACGGCGGTGGCCTTGGAGGCCTCGGCAGTGATGGTGGCGGTGGCGGTGGCGGCGACGACGGCGGCGGAGACGGTGGGGCGGTGGTGAGATGGTGGTCGCGGCGGTGGTTGAGGCGGCAATGGCGGTGACGGTGGTCGCGGCGACGAGAAGGGGTTGACGGTAGCGTGACGGCGGTGGCAGCGAGCGGCGGTGCTGGTGGCGGCGAGCGGCGGCGGCGGCGGCTGGTGGCTGGTGGCGGCAGCGGTAGTGGCCGTGGCCGGCGGTGGCGGCACGCGCGACGGTGGCGGTGGCCGGAGCCGAGAAGGGGACGACAATTGAAAATGAAAATGGAAAATGAGAATTGGAAAACTATAAAAAGTAGTTTTCTAATTCAAGTGTAAATTTGGAAAATGAAAATTTTGTTTTCTTGGAAAATTTTTTCTAAATTGAATCAACTAAACAAGTTTTCTAAATTTTCAGTTTTCATGGAAAAATTTTCTAGAAAACAGGAAATTTTTCCACAACTAAACACACCCTAAGCTTCTTATTTGAACCTACTTATATATATATATATATATATAGCGAGTCAGGTTCAAAATATAAACCTCAAATAAACGGAAAATCTAGAAACACTCTTATAACCCTCCATCTGGATTGTATGCACTTCAACACTTGTACATATGAATAATTTTGTAATATGCCATGTGCATACGCATAGGTGCATAATGCACTTCTGTATAAAAACCCAAATAGAACTCAAATTAGATGTATGCACAAGTTCATATGGTCCAATGGTTACCGACCATTTCTTTTTCATTTTCATTTATTTTTTTAGTCATCATAAAACCATCGGAAAACAGTCGAAACTCGTCGGTTAATCGCCAGAAAGCATGGTAAATTAAACGGTCAGAAAGCAGCCGGTAAAGGTCGTCGAAAAACCGTCGATAGCTTTTACTGATGCTTGTTTTATCGAAAAACCGTCGATAAAGCCTATTTGTCAACGGTTTACGGACTGCTTTGACCCTTAGTAATACCTAGTTTATTAGTGTTTTTTGTATGCCACTGTGTAGTTTTTGAAACTGAAGTCTTTGTAGGAGTCCTTAATGAGTTGGTAAATGTTGCTCACATTGTCCAAATGCCCCGAGTTCAAGTCGCGTTATTGTCATGTGTCTTAATTTTTAGCTTAAATTTTAATGTTTTTTATACCTCTCATAATTAAAAAAACATATATTGTTAGAACTGAAACCTGGGTTTCTTTTGTGCAATGATAAATAATCGACCAACCAATTAATTCATACTCAAATTGTAAAATAGGTCTATACATTTGGACTATTCCATCCATACCCCTAACTAGAGGTGCGCAAAAATTGGGTCGAACCAGGCTTTGACTAGGCCCAGGCTGGGTCGGGCTGGGCCGGGCCTTGAGTTCTATACCTAGACCCGTTATATTTGAAAAAAGTCCGGGCCTTGAAGGATCGAATATCTTTTTCTTTTCATTTTTTGCTAACTTATAAAAGTACATTTATTTTATAATTCCAATAATAATGATAGTATACAATATAAACTAAATTTATTTTATATTTCTAAAGTTTGAAATATAAATTAAATTTATTTTATAAACCTAAATCATAAACAAATTTATTCTAAACCACTAAAAGTAAATTATATAAAACAAATATACTAAAAATACATTTATTATAATTATAGTAATTTAAGATGCATCCAAATCAATATTAATAAGTTTACAAATATTAAAAAAAATTATGATTTTGCCATTGAACTGGGCCAGGCCGGGCTCGGGCCGGGTCGGCTTTCAAATCGTCCAAAACAAGGAGCGGGCTAGGACTAGCTGGCTAGGATTGGGCCTTAGTCGGATCGGGCTTGGCCGGGCTTTTCGTTGGATGCCCATCTTTGCCCCTAATAGAAGAGGGTATTAATAGGTTAACTTAGAGCATCCACAATTTTTATCACATCATCTTTTTCTTTCGATCACATCAATTTTTTTTCCTATAAATTTTATAAACCTTTTATTCCCAATCATAAACTGATTTAAATATAATAAAAAAATATAATAATATACTTATAATGGTTAAAATTTGATTATTATAATTAAAAAGATAACAATTAAAATACATTTATAATTATGCAATAATAAAAAATTACTATATAAAAACTTAATTATTATAATTAAAAGTAATAATTAAAATATAATTATAATTACCAATTATTAATAGAAAACTAATATTTATAATTAAAATGTATTATCAATTAAATGGAATATCAGTTATGTGAATAAAACTTCATCATTATATATAAATTTATACTGAAAAGGATAGGATTCCTATGTAATATAAATATATTAAATATGACGAGATTTTATTTAGCAGGGCCAACATTGAAAGGTTTCAACCGGTTCATGTAGATGAAGCGGTTTGCCATCTCACACATTTTTCAATGGAGCAAATTTTGAAATGACTTATTTTTAACATATTTATATGGGTGCAAATTTAAGCTTTAGTAATTAAAAACACCATATTAATATTTTCTATAACGTGACAGTAAATAATATTTATCGACCAAATTTCAAGTGTATTTCAAAATTTTCCAACGTCACATCAGCTGGTCTGTAGCACTGCAAGTGCAAGGGGCACGGATTGTAAACTTTTTTTTTATCTAACCGGTCCCTCCATTATTTTCCAGTTTATATTTTTGTATACAAGTGAATTACAGTTTTGGTGGGATTTTGGCGGCTATGCCCATAAGGGCACCCCATCTTTAATCGTATACCCATTTTTTCTCCTTCTTAGCACCTCATACCCCCAAAAAGCCGTTATGACGCCGTTATAACGGTCCTCTTGGCTAGGCGACAAAAAAAGTCAATTCTACATGACGGATTTGCATAACGCACCATTATAACGATCCTATAACGGACCATTATAACGGTCCTATAACGGACCATTATAACGGCCCTATAACGGACCATTATAACGGCGCCATAACGGCGTTAATACCGTTATAACGGCGCCATAACGGCGTTAATACCGTTATAACGGTGCCATAACGGCGTTAATACCGTTATAACGGTCCTATAACGGCTTTTTTGTTGACTTCTACTAGTCAAATGTGTTATTTATTTGTCTTCTACTAAAAAGTCCGTTATAACGGACCTCATAACGGCATTTTGGGGGTATGAGGTGCTAAAAGGGAGAGATAATGAGTATAAGATTAAAGGTGGGGTGCCCTTATGGGCATAGCCGCCAAAATTCCCAGTTTTGGTCCTTGTTGCTTACCTAAATTTAAGGATCAAATCCCTCAAATTCATTAAACCGTCGATCTTTGTCATGCTTTATATTTTATTAAGAATTAGGTCCATGTAACTATTTAAAATAGAAAATGAAAAATTAAAATTTTAAAAACTCTTTTTTACATCTTTAATAGCTAATTTATTTTAGAGAAATTATCATTATGTATATTATAATACATTTAATACTTTAATAAGTTTAAAAAAAAATTAAATAAATAATCATGTTATTGATGATAGACGTTAAAATAATATTTTTTTTTTTTTTTTTTTGAGAAGGTTCACCTGGACTTTGGCCAGACTACATCCTTGGCAAATTTTACCGAGAGCTAAAACATGCTCCCCTGGGATTAATACTCAGTGGCCCCTGGTTGCTCACGTCATTTAGAGAAACTCTTTATTTAGAAACTTCTCTATAAGAGCATCTCTAATAGCATTGCTATAATTTCTCTAAAATAGTGAAACGGAGAATAGAAGATCAAAATCTCTAATAACATTGCTATAATTTCTCCAACAGCTTTGCTATATTTTTTTATAAAATAGAGAATAGAACTTATTAAAGTACTTATTAAAATAGAGCTTTGCTATATTTGAGTCTATCATCATTTATATTATTAAAATATACATTACATTTATTATCCAAATAAACTTTTAAATAATAAATTATGTCATTGGTGGAATACGTTAAAATAATGTTTATCTCATCATTTATATTTAAAGAAAACTTCAAAAAATTTCTATTTTAGCACATGGTTTAACAATTCTGTTGGAGCAATTTAGAAAAATAACACAATTTTTTTTCTATCTTAGCAATGCTCTTGGAGCAATTTAGAAAGAAAAAACCCAAATTTTTTTATCTTAGCAATGTTGTTGGAGATGCTCTAAGGGGTCTGTTTTTAAACACTTACCCGATAAGCAGTTACCGGTAAAATTGAACACTATCACCTATCATATAGGATAATATTTTAGTCTCTCAAAACGGTACTGTATGCAACAATTTACCCAGTAAGTATTTATCGGGTAAGACTCTTGATTTATGATATCACTCTTACCAGATAAGATTTTAGTCTTTTTCATGTTTATCTCGTAAGGTAAATTAATCCAATAAACACTTACCAGATAAGTGTCAAACGATGAAACGACCTTAACTCTTTGTAATTTATACTTTTGAGTTAGTTCTATTTTTCTGTTCATGGAATTAGTTAAGTTTGTTTTGGTAGACGATTGTTGATCTTGGGGTTGTAAACTCGTGAAACAATCCGTATGTAAAAGTCAACGATTCCGAAGAAAAGTCAATTTTCCGATCCATTGGTAATCCGTCGTCACTGATTACGGACAAAACATTCCATCGGTATTTTCCAACGAAATATTCCATCATGTAAAGGCCATGTTTTTGGTAGTTAGTAAAAGAGAGACCAACTCCTTAGAAAGCATGTACATCTTGCTAAAATAACCCTTTGTCCTCTAGTTTAGATTATATTTGATAATTGTTTGGCTAGCTAGATATACTCATATTTCATTGAATTCTTTGTAAACTATTTCTATTATTTTACATAAACATAGTTGACCAATAAATCATCAATAATAAAATCAAGTGTTTTTGCCATATATAAATATTACTATACTCTTTCAATCCCCAATGGAGTTTTCTGAATTTTCTATTATATATCATCACACTCCAATAATGCATATTTTATATCAACCATAATGACAAGAACCAAGTAATTAATGACTTTTTGGCATTCAGATCCAAAAAATATGCTCAGCTAGACAATTTGGCTTTAGAATATTACAATAAACTCACCACCATATTTGACCACAACTGCAGGATTGCAGGTTTTAAATTAAGCTCATCATCTGAATCATTTGATGGATACTTATGGTATCTTGGTGTTTTCTTTGTGTTATTTGCTGGTTTCTAATGGAGCTGAAGTTGCAGCATTCGAAAACGATGAACCGGTTTCGAATGTTTCACAGCCTTACAGAACAGCTTATCATTTTCAGCCTTCCAAGAACTGGATGAACGGTACAACTCGATCCTCTCTTGGTCGAAAACCTAGTTTTCTCGTACTTAATTGGTTATCGGTTTTCTGTTATTATGTCGATTAATGTTTGTGTTTCGTATGGGATCTTTTTACATGGTCTGATGATTGGTCTACATGGGTTGCTGATGGAATTTGCAGATCCAAATGGTAAAATTAACACAATCATATATACACACAGAGAGACTTGTGATCATATGAGACCAGTGAGATTACCTAAATAACACTGAACCTTCCTAAGAAAATACTGTAGTTTTTTTAGTGTCATGTGTTACCTTCACGTAGTTTGGAGGTGAAGTTTCAGTGTTGTTCTGTGATCTCCTGGGTCTAATGAAAACATGTTGGTCTCACGTGAATTCAACTTTACAGGAGGTTCAACTAGAACAGTAACTAAATAAGAGAACACGAAAGCGGTCAAATCACTTACAAAATCACATGTTGCAAGGGTGTGTGACCAAAGTCATGTCAATGGCATGTGAGTTTACACCTGATTCCAATGTAAATTTAATCATATGTGATTCGACCGTTTTCTTATTCTCTTGAATGTTTTTATATACTGTTCTCGTATGAACTTCACACTCTCTCTATATCTAGACATACTTTACTTGGGATCTTGAAAGCTAAATTGACACTAATTTGGGTGCAATTGGTTTTGGTTTTTTGATGAATTAATGTAGGACCAATGTACTACAATGGAGTTTACCATCTATTTTATCAATACAACCCATATGGTCCATTATGGGGCAACATTTCATGGGGTCATTCCATATCATATGATCTCATCAATTGGGTTCATCTCGATGTCGCTCTCATCCCAAACGAGCCATACGATATCAACGGATGTTGGTCGGGTTCCGCCACGATCCTCCCAAGTACGGGTGAACCCGCGATTCTATACACGGGCAGCGATACCAACAAACACCAAGTGCAAAACTTGGCATTTCCAAAGAACCTATCCGACCCTCTACTAAACGAATGGATAAAATCGTCACAAAACCCTTTAATTACTCCTCCTGAGCAAATCGACCCGACATCGTTTAGGGATCCGTCGACGGCTTGGATGGGTACAGATGGAGAATGGAGGATTGTGGTCGGAAGTGAGTTCGACCATCACGGGTTGGCAATTCTTTATAAGAGTAAGGATTTTAGCCATTGGACCAAGACTACGAATCCGTTACACTTCTCTAACAAAACGATAATGTGGGAGTGCCCAGATTTCTATCCCGTTAGTGTTAACGGGACGGATGGACTAGATACCTCGGTCCAAGGGGAAAACATCAAGCATGTTCTCAAGGCAAGTTTTAAAAGCCGTGATCACTACATAGTCGGAAATTATGATCCCAAAACGGACCGTTATGAAGTCGATAGAGACTTCATGGATAGTAAGGCGCGGTTACAGTATGATTACGGGAGGTTTTATGCTTCAAAATCATTTTACGATGGTGCGAAGAAGAGAAGGATATTGTGGTCTTGGATTCAGGAAGGTGATAGTGAATCAGATGACATCAAGAGAGGGTGGTCTGGCCTTCAGGTGAATTTTGGCTTGTTTTTTTTATGATTGTTGGCTGAATTTGGTCATGTTTCAAGCAGTCTCTCCTGATGACCACTTGAAACTGTATTCTCCTTCTAAGTGTTTAACTAACAATGAGTTTCTAGTCAATTCCTAGGAGCATCTGGCTGAGTGAAAAAGGGGATCGGTTGATGCAGTGGCCCGTTAAGGAACTCGAGAAACTACGTACACGAAAAGTGCATTTCGAGAATAGACAACTGAAGGCCGGATCAGTTTTCGAAATTTCAGGCATCACCACTTCACAGGTGACTCGATATAATCCTTGACAAATTTGATTTTATATGATGCCTGAAGAGTCTTATGAGTGTCCAAGACTTAAGTTTTTTCTGGAAGGGTATCGTAGGCTACGCCTAAACTAATCCCCGCAATTTATGATTGTAAGACATCAGCCGCCCCTGATAACTCACGGGCCAAAATTGTTGTGTACGCCTAGATTCGAACCCTGAGCTGATGAGATATTCCACCACATCCCCCTGTACCAGTTAGTATGCCACAACCCTTGTGGTTTCCAAGACTTAAGTTGTAGCACCAATTGATAAAGCATTATATCTAAGAGGGTTAATAAGTCTATATATATAGGATGTTTTCCGAACGTCTTAACAAGTTTTTTAGGATGGAGTAAGATCACATCATATTAGCTATTTTCTATGACATTATTTGGAAAAATGTCAATAATCAATCCTATTACGGTACTTTTAGATAGGATGTCCTAAATACTTGTTAAGGCCTCCGAAAACATCCTATGAATCAATAATATTACAGTACTTTTTTAGATAGGATGTTTTTATTGTTTGGTCCTAACCTATAAAGCAATCTATTAGAAGATATTGTTTGGTGTCACTACAAGAAAAATGGGCTTTAGTGAGAAGCAAAAGTCCTCACCAAATGTCAAAATGTCCTCACTAAAGCTCTTCAGTGAGGACATGTCCTCACCTTAGTTTCCTCGCTACACGCCCGACTCTAAAAGTAACTAGTGAGGACCATTTGGCTTCTACGGTGAGGACATTCATCTGCTATAAATTAAATGGAAATGAAATTACTATTCTTTATCGGAAGGACATGTCCTCGCTATAACTAATTATAATAATTAGAATATAATCACCTATAGTGAGCATATGTCCTCACCATAGCTAATTTAATATAATTATGCCTAATTGAAATAATTACCTAATTATAGTAATTAGAATGCCTATGGTGAGAATAATTTTATTTTGCTATTGTGAGGAAATGTCGTCACCAGAGATTATTGTATTAAAAAGAATACATTTACCTATAGTGAGGACATGTCTTCGCAATATGAATTTTTAATAAACAAAAGTGTATTTACCTACAGTGAGGACATGCACTACATTTGTAGTCACTATTAATGCCGCTGCTATTGCTTTTTTTTTTTATGTTTTCCATTATATACGTATAATAAATAACTTGTATATATTCAATCCCTCAAAAAATGAAGAAAAACTTCATATTATAAAACATGTCTAAACTGTTACAAGGTACATATTAGAGATGTTTTATGTTGTTTTACATAATAACAAAATAAAAGACTACCCATCCCTATTGTGGTCCTCGTTCACGTCGTCCTCGTTTGCATCGTCCTCCAGGTTAATAATTTGGGTCGAAAAGGATTGCATCTTGTGATTGCCGCCTCCATTGCTTCTCTAAAGGCCAGGTTACAAAACATGACGTAAGTTGATTAGGCTACAAATTATTAAATATGTACATGATGCTCTCTTTTCTTGTCGGAAATCCCAATCTCTTATCCAGAGAACTAAACATGCAAGTCAGTAACATCAATCTATCATTCATTGATCGATTGAAATTACTAACAAAATATATTCTAAACAAGAAGTAACCACAAACAAGTGCTAGATCATGTTACTAACAAATAACTAATGTTATAGACAGTGGCGGATCCAAGATTTTTTCATAGTGGGGGCACCTCTAAAGTAGTCGTAATTCGTAAAGGCCTAAGTTGTTCGATGTATTTTTAGCCTAAATCAACCATTTCAAGGGTTTTTATAGTTTTTTTTGCTTGATTTTAAAGGATTTTCAAGTTTTTTTCGTTGATTTCGATAGACATTTTTCGGTTTTCTGTTTTCTAGGGGTTTTCCCTGAGAAAGGTGTCACCTCGCAAAATTGGTAATAGAAATGAAAAAAGGGATCCATGGAGAGCTAACCCAACAAGACATGATCGGAACAAGCGAGTCCTATCGAACTCAAATAATGGCTTCCCTTCAACACCCTGCAAATTTATTTATAAAACCATCATTAAACAAAAGCTCGAAAGAACATGTTAGAAAGAACAAATATTGGAACTAGTTGGAAAAGTAGAGAACTTGTGCAATCCATTCGTTAGTATAGTAAACAATCCCACTTATCCATTGTATTGGAATCAATGACTAAATTATCTATTGTATTGGAATTTGAAAACTCAACTACCCAGCTAACACAAATAAATTGAATTAATGATTAAATTATTCATTCTGTATTGAAAACTCAACTACACAAGTAAATAAATGTAATGAAATACACCACAGTAAGCTAGTAAAACTATCAAATTTTAAAGAAACCGAGCAGTCAACAACAGAGTTATAGAGGTATCAAGCTTTAAATCTTTAAAGTTCAAACCTGTTTTGTTGGATGAATAAACCTTCTTCCCTGTTTTCCTGTAGAAATCGATGGGATAAAAATAAAATGTTAAAGCTAGGAAGTTAGAGAAGAGAAAAGAAATTGAAGAATAACATGTGGAGAAGAAGAACAAATTACAAATATGTGGACTCAACTGTGGTGTGTTTGTCAAAAGAAATCAAAGAAGAAAAGAGAAGAAATCAAGAAAGGAAACTTAAACTTACTGCAAGGGTGGACTCGCAGGGCAAGACTAGCGGTGAACGGCGACGATGGTGCTGCAATAGCCGCCACCGGCGTCTGCTAACACGAAGCTTGTTTTGTTGGCGTGTGGTTAGGGTTGTCTCATTTGTGTGGTTATAGACTACATGATTGAGCATCATATATAAAGCAAAATTGGGAAGTGTCCTGGATTAAATAACAGCCACGATAACCAAGCAATGCTTTTTACCTTGAGCCATTTGTCTTCCAAGCATTGATAATTGGCTTAGTATCCATTTGTTTGGAACCTGTATACGCCAAACAACTAAACTAGTTACGTGAGTCAGCCAAACAACTAATCACAAATTCAAGTCATGTATCGAATGATAGAGAAATTTTTGTTACAACTTTTAATCATACTTCCAACAATGAGTCTAGACAAAGGTAATGAAAATGTATATAGGAATAATAACCAAACCAAAAGAGCATCATGTAACAGTTGAGTTTAACGTTTAACCTGAATACATCAAATGAGAAAGACTTTAAATATGTCATAAATAAATGGCGTAAAAAGTAACGTCATCGATGCAAAAACTTAAAAGGAAGATCACCCCTACAATTATTTCTTAGCTTTTAGTGTATCCTTGATTCGTTGGATCAGCTGGTTTGCTGTCAAAACTCCTTCCTGAAACCAATCAATATGAAATAAATCTTTATTCAAAAGAATACATTTCCCACACAATACTCAAATCTTTTTTACAAATTCTATGAATGCAATCTTTTAGATGTTTGCTACAAATGATCAGGCTAGACTAATTGGTGCAACCAACAAAGTTCACAAATCACAAGTTGGAACTCCAATTTCTTTGAGAATATGCAAATGAAAGGCTACATTACATACATGACTTCACTACTTGAGCACAAAAAGGAGGATCCCTGGTACAATTTGAGTGACTTTTCTAGATGCAACGTGATTCATAAGGTGCCCACATATTTGATGAATTAACTGTGTTTAAAAACTATAAACCATGAATCAGTATTTTTTTTTGGAATTATATGTGTCATATGATTTGATAAATTAATTTCAATTACCTTAAAAAAAAAAGCCCTAACACACACTTCCCTGCATCACACAAGAAAACATAATCGAAAAACAAAACAATTTCAAACAAGAAAACATAATCGATGAAAGAAAGCCTTAACACACACTTACCCAGATTCGTTCACATAGAGAGGTTACGAGATGAGTGATGTTGTTGGTTTGGATGGAGAAAGACGACAGAGGTGGTGTGGCCGCAGATGGCGCGCGGTGGCCGCAGATGGCGCGCGGTGGCCGCAGACGGCGCGCTGTGGCCGCAGGCGGCGGGCGGCAGACGACAGGCGGTGGACGGAGGTCGGAGGCGCAAGGAAAGGTCGAAGGGTTGAGAGGAAATTTGCTTCAATCGTGAATGAATATGGAACAATTTAGGGCTTTTTCTTCATATAACACCATTTTTCAAACAAACCCTCATCTTTGAATTTTTTTAAAAATGACTTCAAAAGTTTTCGTTTCTCTTGTATTTTTTGTGTCTTTAGGTCTCTATCGTGAGGACATATCCTCACCAAATGTAACCCCGCCATTTAATTTATTTTGGTGAGCAACTTGATTTATTTGGTTGGGAAATTGAAATTCGAAGACATGTTTTATTTAAGTAAAGACGTTGGTGAATTGGTAAGGATATGTCCTCTCCAAATGTGTCCCAATAAACTCAACTAAAGCCCAATAAAGCATATTTGGATCGAATTAGCCCCAATAAAGCATACTTGGATCGATTTAAGCCCAATAAAACATACTTGAACCGATTTAGACCCAATAAAGAATAATTGAACCGATTCAGACCCAATAAAGTATACTTGGACCGACTTAGGCCCAATAAACCCAACTAAAACCCAATAAACCATACTTGGACGGGCTTAGGCCCAATAAACCCAACTAAAGCCCAATAAACCCAACTAAAGTCCAATAAACCATGCTTGGATCGAGTTAGGCCTAATAAACCCTACTAAAGTCCAATAAAGTATACTTGGACCAACTTAGGCCCAATAAACCCAACTAAAGCCCAATAAACCATACTTTGATGGGCTTAGGCTCAATAAACCCAACTAAAGCCCAATAAACCCAACTAAAGTCCAATAAACCATGCTTGGATCGAGTTAGGCCCAATAAACCATACTTGGATGGGCTTAGGCCCAATAAACACAACTAAAGTCCAATAAACCATGCTTAGATCGAGTTAGGCCCAATAAACCCAACTAAAGCCCAATAAACCCTACTAAAGTCCAATAAAGTATACTTGGACCGACTTAGGCCCAATAAGCCCAACTAAAGCCCAATAAACCATACTTGGACGGGCTTAGGCCTAATAAACCCAAGTAAAGCCCAATAAACCCAACTAAAGTCCAATAAACCATGCTTGGATCGAGTTAGGCCCAATAAACCCAACTAAAGCCCAATAAACCCTATTAAAGTCCAATAAACCATGGTTGGACCGAGTTAGGCCCAATAAACCCAACTAAAGCCCTATAAACCCTACTAAAGTCCAATAAACCATGCTTGGACCGAGTTAGGCCCAATAAACCCAACTAAAGCCAACGAAGTATACTTGGACCGAATTAGGCCTAATAAACCTAAGTAAAACACACCAAAGGAGTGTTAGCCTAGTGGTAAGGCTTGGGCACTACATAGTGGTGAACCTGAGCTCGAGCCCTGGGGGACGCATTCTGGAGGTACGGGGGCTTCGACCCCAGGTTGCATGCTTTAGCAGTCGGGCTTCGGCCCAAGATTGCCGAGGATTAGTCTGGGCCCAACGTGGTCTGGGATACCTCTTCCAAAAAAAACCTAAGTAAAACACATTAACTTAAGTGAGATCCAATAAAACCGAATAAAACACAGTAAACTCAAGTAAAATATAATCAAGGTGAATACAACCCCAATGAACCCGATTACATCTTAATGGTATGTCAGGCATTTGGGTCGTTTACATATGTATAGTATAATGAATTGACCTACATGCGTTGGATGTTGTGAATGATCAATAGTGAGATGTATTACAACATAACAAGTCCTTTATGACTCTTAATGAATCTAACATCAACTAGGTTTAGATAACACCAAATAAGGCCTAGTATAATCGCATAAATCCTAGTAAGCTCAACGAAAGTCCAATAAAGCTTCATACAACCCAATGAACCTAATTACTGCTTAATAGATTGTAATAGGCTTTCATATGCTTTAGGGACCCTTAGCCAACTATGTTAGTTAGGCCTATATGTATTAGGAGTTAACGAGTTTTGGGAGACTCTTAATGAACTTGATCATACTAGCTTAATGTCGACCACCAATCAACCGTTATAAACACCTATGACTTCCTTTAATGGTGAAGTCTAAACCTTAACTAGTAAATGTCGGAAACAATTACATATCATATAACTCTAGCTTTAAAAACTTTATAAATGGATGTCAGATTTCACCAAAAAAGTAGTTCATGATTAACAACGATAAATACTAACGTAACTCATCGAGCAAGTTACAATCTTTGTTACAACTTTTTGCCGGAACTAATTATATTTAGGTGGAAAATTAGAATTCGTAAAAACCTATTTTGTTTGTTTTCATATGTGTGGAGAAATGAAAAAACCTTCGGTGAGGACATGTCCTCTCCAGATGTAATATGAATATTTTGTGCGAAGCTAATTTATTTAGGTGGGAGATTAAAAAAGCTTAAAATTTTAGGGGGAAATGGGAAAACCTTCAGCGAGGACATGTCCTCTCCAAATGTAATATAAATATTTGGTGGGAAGGTAATTTATTTAGGTGGGAGATTAAGAAATCTTAAAAGTTTTGGGGGAAATGGGAAAACCTTTAGTGAGGACATGTCCTCTCCAAATGTGGTATGAATATTTGGTGGAAGCTGATTTATTTAGGTGGGAAATTAAAAAATTCTTAAAAGTTTGCGGGGGGAAATGAGAAGACTTTCGGTGAGGACATATCCTCTCCAAATGAGAGTCAAACAAAAAAAGTCAGCAAAAAGAACTTTTTTGAATTGTTTTAATTTTGAAGGGAAAAGAAAAATCAAAAATAAAAACCAAATTAACTAGGGAGAGGACATGTCCTTACAATAGAGTAAGTCAAACTTTATTGTCAATGCAGGGATATGATTTTGTCTTTTAGTGACATATGGTGAGGAAATTTTGTCCTCACTAAAAAATTTCCTCACTAAATGTGTTTTTTCTTGTAGTGTGTCCTATAAATTAAGTCGATATTGTTCTAGTGAAGCATATAAAACTGGACTTCTTTTTAAAGTTCAAATAGAACTCTTCACATATCCAAAATAAATGTGGGTTTATATATTGTATTCGTGCTTGTCCAATAACAAGAAACAAAAAATAGAATCAATAACCATATATATATATATATATATATATATATATAATTAGTTTTGAAGTTTAAAAGTAATTAATTTGACCTCTTTTTGCTAGGCCGATGTAGAAATCACGTTTAGTTCGTCGAATTTCAATGAGGCCGAGACATTGAATACAGAAATAGTTGATCCCCAAGTTCTTTGTACACAAAAGAATGCTTCAGTGAGTGGGAGTTTCGGGCCTTTCGGGTTGCTGCTTTTGGCTTCAAAGGACCTGATCGAATACACTGCTGTATTCTTTCGTGTTTTTAAAGGTGCTAACGATTTCCGAGTGCTCATGTGCACTGATCAAAGCAGGTTAGACTTATCATATCATCAACATACGATACTTTCAGAACCTCTTTTACACACATTATTACCATTGATATGATCACAAGTAAATGAGTTCAGGTTGCCTAGATAGCCATTTAAAACTATACAATGCCTCTTATCTAAAAATGTTACAATGGTTTTATAACATGCGTTTTGGATGTTTGAATATATAAGTTCTTTTAGATTGCTTTTGGAATAAAGTTTCATATAAGCTATTTATATTACACTTTAAGAATTATTCTATAAATTAGCTATCTTTTTATAGATTATAGAAAGTTTTTTCTCAATTAGTATTGTATAAAATAGAAAATATGACACTTTATTTTAAAAGAGTCCTAAAGAATGTGTTGCAAGAGTTAGCTAAATTGTCCTAAAAACCTATTAACACTTCTAAATAAATTAAAAGCTTTTTGGCTTGGAAATATAAGCTTAAGGCATTTGATTAGGATGCTTAAACAACATCATGAAAAAAGCAATATTGTTGTAAGGATGTGCTATATATTCATAGTTGTTTCTTCTTAAAACAGGTCTTCTTTGAGATCAGATGTTGACAAGTCCATTTACGGAGCTTTTCTTGATCTTGATCCTCACCATGCAAAGATTTCCCTGAGAAGCTTGGTATGTACTTACATTAACGTCCCCTCTGATCTGTCCTAGCGGTAAAGATGTGGGTGTAATCTATATGTGTGAGGTCCCGGGTTCAAGCCATGGGCACCGCACCTTTGCGAATGGGATGCATGCATGCGATGATTTACCTCCCCCATGATGACCGTGGGACCAGCGCGCAGTGGGGACGCCCCAGAGGGTGTCGTATATCTCCCTTTTTTTTGTACTTCCATTAACGATTTTCAAAACTTAATATGAGATCCATTTAAGTGTCGATTAATTAACTTCCATTTGATTAGATCTTCACTGAAAGGGGGTTTTGTTCATGTTGTTGATTTGCAGATCGATCACTCGATTGTAGAAAGTTTTGGAGGAGAAGGGTTAGCATGTATTACAGCTAGAGTTTATCCAAAGCTGGCTATTAAAGCACAAGCAAAGCTTTATGCATTCAACAATGGCACACAAAGTGTGAGTATTTCAAGTTTAAGTGCTTGGAGCATGAAGAAAGCTCAAATTGTTCCCATTGGGAAAAGAAGAAAGCCTATCAAATAACAAAATATGATCAAAGTATCTTAACTCATGATGAGCCCTTTTGTTTACCATATTTAGTACCTTATATGGTTGAGCTACTTTATATTAAAAGTTATAGTCAGTTTAGAAGGTGATAAAATGTGAGTTATTCTCAAAAAACTTAATGAAAGCCCACTACAATACTATAAATAGGTTGCTATAACAACTAATTAAGTTGTCGTTAAGAAAAAATAGGTTGCTATAGATAACTAAGAAAAGAGGCATGAGTTATCAAAAGCATTGTCTCTGGAATATTATATATGATTTTTCCTTCTATAGATTATCATATCAGAGCTTCAAAGATCGTTAAGGTTATATAGACTTGGGATTAAATGAAACCAAACTGTTTTTGTGAGACTGACTATGTGAGACCAAAACTTTACACTTGAAACTTTACAGTAAAACGTTATGCTGTGAAATTTTACGAAAACAATTACCTTTAGAGTGTTTTGCTGTAAAGTTTCAAGTGTAAAATCTTAGTCTTACCAGTCTTACAGAAACAACTTGTGTTAAATTTGTGTTTGAAATAAGTAAGTTCATAAAGTTAGTAGGATTTTTCTTAATTTGTGTTTGAATTCGATGACTTGCATATCCACCTTATTTTGTTTCCTAGGTTATATCATGTGTATGCCATAAAAAAATGTACTCATTATGATTAATTTAATCATATGATCAAAATCATTTTAAATTTACACTATTTTCATAACTTTATTTGTGATTCAACAATTACCTTTTATTAGGGGTGGCAATTCGCGGGTTGAAGGGTTGGCGGGTCACGGGTTGGCGGGTTGGAGGGTCAAAAAACCTCAACCCAACCCAACCCATTTAACTAATCGTGTCGAGTTCTTCAACCCAACCCACGAAGGGTCGTGTCGTGGGTCGTGTCAAGGGTTGGCGGGTTGGCAGGTCATTGGCGGGTTGGTGGGTCTTTGGCGGGTTGGTGGGTCATAAATGGGTTGGTGGATCATAAAAGGGTTGACGGGTCAAAACTCATACTTTATATAATTCAAATAAAAACAAGTAAACAACATCCAAAAGCAACCAAAATACCAAATACAACCAAGTACCAAAACAACCAGATTTCCGGCGATGGCGTCTGGACGTTTGAACTCCGGTGAACTGGAGCGAGAGGGAGAGAGAAGTCGTGAGAGTGGCTGGAAGAGTGGAAGAGTGGAAGAGAAGACGATTTAGGGTTAATTCAATGGCCGCTAGTTTTCAGTTTTCAATTAAATTGATTTTTGATTTGTAATTTCTTTAGTTTTTTATTTTTTTATAATATAATAATAACTAAATATATAAATATAAAATAGTTATTTAAATATAAATGGGTTCGCGGGTCAACCCGCCAACCCGGTAGGTCAACCCGCGAAATTTGACGGGTTGGCGGGTTGGGGGTTGACGGGTTGGAGGGTCAGAAAACCTCAACCCAACCCTCGAAATTTCCGTGTCGTGTCGTGTCGGGTTGACGGGTCGTGTCAGAAACTGTCACCCCTACCTTTTATGTGTTGACGTAGCGTAGATTTGTTGAAGGATCGAGAAACGTCGGAAAAAAAAAAGAACTCTTAGAAAACTTAATTGTATTGATGAAAGAATTGATTACAATAGTAAATGATAACCCTATTCACAAAGTCATAGGAAGAAAAAAATATAATATTTAACTAAATCCTACGTCGACTAAAATTAGGGCTGGCAATTCAGATCAGGTTCAGGTAAAATGGGTCGTGTTACTTTCAGGTCGGCCATTTTCGTGTTATTTTCGTGTCGACCCATTTTTGACCCAAATCTATTTCGTGTCAGGTTCGGTTCGTGTCACTTCCATTCGTGTTCGGTTCGGGTCGTGTTTCGTGTCGACCCATTTTACTACCGGGGGAAAAATCGGGTCAAGTTTCGTGTTGACCCAAATCCATTTTGTTTGAACCAACTTTCTTTTACCAACAAACAACAATTCCACTTTCTTAGAAATTAGAATAAGTCAATAAGATAAATCATAAATACAAAATTTCAATTCCCACCATTTTTCTTTCAAATTCGAAACGAAAACAAAATGAAATTTTCAATTCCCACCACTTTAATCAAATAAATAAATTCATAATTAAAAATATAGATTTAGTAATTTGATTTAGAAATTTAGATTTTTGATTTAATATTTATTTTAGTAATTAATTAATTAATTATTTAAATATTTCGGGTTAATTGGGTCATTTTCAGGTAATCAGGTTTTACCTAAACCCGACCCATTTTTTTCGTGTCATGTTCGTGTTGACCCATTTTAATTTCGAATCAGGTTCGTGTCGACCCGTTTCGGGTTCGGTTCAGGTCGGGTTTCGGGTTCGTGTCTCAGATTGCCAGCCTTAACTAAAATTAAGAAAGCTAATAAAAAAATTAAAATTTAAAAAAAAAATACATGGAATACAAATCCTTGGTAGATTCATGATTATGTTTAACAATGGTGTCTTGGTTTTGTAGGAATTTGATTTGCCTATGGTTAGCGGCATGCATGCATCGTACCGCGTATAGTTGGGAAAAAGTTGGGTCAGGCCTTAAGCCCTTAACCGACCTGTAAAGAACGGGCCCGTAGAGAACGGACCCAAACACTGGTACAAGACTAGGCCTCAGCTAGGCTTGGGTGAGTTGGGCCGGGTCCTAAGTCCTATATCCGGGACCACCTATGTGTAAAAACCCTAGATATTGGTAATCGGTCATTGGAGGACCGATTTTTTTCTTTTCCTTACATATAAAACTACATTTATTTTATAAATTTAAAGTCTAAACTATAGATTGAATTTATTTTATAGAACTAAATCATAAAACAAATTTATTTTATAAAACCAAATCATAAAAAAATTATTTTAAACCAGTAAAACTAAATTATATAAAACAAATATACTAAAAAATACATTTAATATATTTTCGATAATTATTTTCTCAATATTAATAAGTTTTAAAATACAAGTAACTTACTAGAATTCTATATAACTACTTGTCGTCATCGTCGTTGAACTGAGCCTTGAATTATATACAACTACAAAATTGTCACTGGGTCGGGCCGGATCCAGGCCATCCAGACCATTGGCTTGGGCCGGGTCGAGCCTTAAAACTTCCAAAAAACCAATCCGGCTGGGCTTGACGGGCTGTATCCGGGCTTTGGTCGGGCTGGACCGGGCCTTGGGCGGTCCCGGTCCCGGTTAACCGACGGCTCTCGCATGATCCGAGTCGGATGCCCATCTCTAAACCCGCATGCAAGTCGCGCGAAATGCTGATTTGACAGTCTGTTAGGCGGGTTAGGTGGGTTAAAGCTGTATGGTACTCGTCTACTTCTCTGTTTGTGCCCTTTGATATTTTTCTCAATCTTCATCGCAACCTTGAATTAATAGTTTTGTCAACTTACATCCTCCATAAGTTTAGGCTTAAATTCTATGCCTTCAAAGTAATACCTAATGAATAAGGACTTGTTCGGTAACAATAACTTAATCTCGAAATCATGTTCTTTTTGGGAGCTAATAAATCGGTATAATTGAGTCATCAGCCATCCATCTCCTCTCTCAAGCGTGAGGCATGAAGTTGAGTAATGTATCTCATTATCGACTTTGTATTTGAAGGGTACATGGGTCTCATGATCCATATCGTTATGTTTGAAAACAAGGCTAACGATGTACGTGACATGTGGTGACAAGAATTGAGTTCTTCCTTTTACTTTGAAACCCGAGCACATTAGACTACCTAAGACGTTTGGAAACCTGCATACATCACAATCACATATATATGTTAGAAAGTTCACATAGATTGCTATAATATAACATTGTTACACTTAAAAGTGTTCTGAATATTAACTCTAACCTCACTACTAAAGAAAGAACTTTTGCTGTCGAAATTTTCATACGGATTTTTTCCTCTAAAATCACCGTTGGATTTACGACTAACTACTGGTAGATGAAAAAAGTCTAATTCTCATTGACTTTCGTCGAAAATTTGTCTAGACTTTAAATCAAATATATTTGGATTAATTAATCTTTGCAGCCTATTTTTGCAGACTTCTAACAAATATTTTATTTATTAATTATTGAAAAAGCCTATCATAAATCCACGAGAAAATTTTTAATTAATACAAAAATATAAAATAATATTAAAAAAATTTAGTAAAAATTAACCAGCTACTCATCTCTTTTTTAACAAAGAGGTGATTCATTTTCACATAGAAGTAGCATATGATATAGAGTAAATTAAGATTTTCGTCCTAAGTGGTTTGTTAGAAATTGCGACTTTGATCCTTATAGTTTAAAAATTGCAATTTTGTCGCTAAGATTTGTAAATCATTGCTATTAATTTATAATATATTGTTGATTTGGTCACTATAATTTATATTTCTTGATTATTTTGGTCACTTGTAAACCATAAGAACGAAAATTGAAAAATATAGTAAACCATAGGGACGAAAATGGAAATTTCTAAACCACGTGGACAAGAACTGAAATTTATAACAAAAGATAGGGACTAAAGTCGTAGTTTACTCTATAATCATTCTAGTTTTCATTTGAAAGACTATATTGAAAGAAAGAAAAATGAGTTTTTCCTCCCTTCACACTGCATATTGTGCTTTAATTCTTTCTGGCACTTACAAGCACACATGGCGTATGTTTTTTTGTCATTGGGCCATCCGCATCCGGGCTGTAGGCGGGCCGGTACCGCACCGGTACCAGCGGTAACACCGCCGAGGCCTCCCGGTACGGCACCGGAAGGGGCGAGAAACGGTACCCGCGTACCGTTCAATAAAATCCCAAACACACACACACACACATATATATACATACAATCTATATATATATATATATATATAGATAATATTTTAGTATTTAAATAAAATAGGTGGTATGAGTGGTACGGGTAAGGATGAAATGGTATGGTAGTGGTAAGGTAGTAAAGCTGATGTGGTGCTGGGGTGGCAACATGTATGACCTGTACGACCCTATATAGCTGCGGAAGGCCTTACATCTATAGAGATTATTTGTGAATTCTCGATGATTAGATACTAAAACTTCTTTATAAAGTACATCCATTTTACTAAGAGATTTTGTGCTACTTAGGCTACACGCACCCAACCCAATCAACCCACTCAACCCACTCACTTTTTAAATGCCACATCAGCTGCCACATCAGCTTTTGGTCAACCCTCTCTTTACCCTTCCATAACCCTCTACAACACACACCCAACCCTCTCAATCCTCTCACACACAACACACACACAACACACACCTTTTTGCTCGGGTTCTACAACCCGCCAAGGTCAATCAACCCGCCGGTTGTTTTTCTGCACACCCAACCCAAAGTACCCGCCGGTTCTAGCCGCTCATTACCCGCTGGGAAGCCAAGCCCCGGTGCAAGCAGCCTTATAGGCAATTGTTAACTGAAACATTTTCTGATATAAGGTAACCACTTATTATGAATTTGAAAAGATTTGAAAAGATTTGAAAACATTTTGTGCTACTTCTAGCTTAGTAGAGAAGCTTAATTTGTATTCATAAGTTTATAGAGAGAACAAATATAGGACTTTTATATTTTGTTTAATCTTCTAACGTTATTATATGCTATTTAATGATAACTTATGAAAATGTATAAAGCATTTATATGTATAAGGTTAAGATTTAATAACCTAGCTAAATAAATGAAGAAGGAATTAATCCAACGAAAGATATGCACAAATTTATATAAACAACATAGAAAGAACTTTCTTTTTTAACAAATTTGTAGACATGAAACAAAGCAAAAAAATCATTAATGCTAATAAACATGTTTAGTGAAAGATAACTCACCTTGAATTTTCTGTTCGAAGAGCTACAAAACCTCCTTTTTTATTAGCCGTAATACATTCGGTTGCTGATATCATTTCATAAACTCTTCTGTTCTTATTTACTGAAAGCTGTTATCCAACAAACATATTCAATCTACGGTATTAGGTAGAAGAATATATATATGAGCAAAAGTTTGAAGAAATAATACATGATGTAACATTTAATAATTAGGGGGTGTTTGGGATCACTTTTTTTTTTTTTTTATCTGCTTATCACGAGGTGGTAAAACAGATAAGTTATTTTAAGTGTTTAGATAGAGGTGCTTATTACTTGTTGAAAACGCAAATAAACAATTTTAAAGAAGTTAAAGTGAACCTATCTTTTAAAAACGCAAATAAGCACTTTCCGGAATTAAAAAAAAAAGATAACACTCCAAAACACCCCTTAAATGCAAATTTGGCTTTCGAGCCTTACCAAAATAAATGACATATATTGTCCCAAAAGGACCATCATACTAAAAACAATCATACATACTAATAAAAAAACATGTATCTAAGAAGATATTTTTTCTAAGTAAGTGAATATAACAATGCTTTTAGTGAATTGTGTTTTTAACTTCAATAAAATAAACAACATCAAACATAACAGAAAAAAGTAGTTACCCTTCTATCGTTATATAGAAACCCTTCGGAGAGAAGCAATAGGAGTTCCTCAATGGATCTATAGGACAAAGGAGGTTGTACAAGATTTCCAAGCTCCACTAAATATGAATTGTCTTCACGATAGATCTGTAAAAAAATTCATAACTTCAATCATAAGAAAAGTTGTATCTAAATATTGTGATAACAAATATTTTTTAACAATTAATAAAGATAACTTACTTGTACTTCTAGAGCAACCTCAAGTTCTTTGACAATCTCTGACATTTTTGGTCGTTCTTTACGGTTACTATTCAAACATCGACTTGCAATGGCTGAAAAGATCATTAAAGACCTCCTTTCAATATGTCTTTTTAGATTACAACAGACAATATCATCTAGACAATTTTCATCGTAACGATTTTTCCACCTATTAACAAAATGACCATTCTGCTCACCACCACGACTTCCATAACATACCCTCCCACACATTACCTCAAACAAAACCACTCCAAAAGAATATACATCAGACTCTTTTGTTAAGAAGCCCAGCTCCAAATACAAAGGATCACAATAACCAAGAGTACCAACAAACCTTGAGTAGACGTATGATTCTGGGTGGTTAGCTGGTCCAAGTTTAGACAAACCAAAGTCAGAAACCTTAGCGTTCCATTCCTCATCTATAAGAATGTTCGAGCTTTTAATATCTCGATGTAAAACTCTTTCTTGTGTCCCTTTGGGATCATGAAGGTAGTTTAGTGCTCGTGCAACCCCAATGCATATTCTAATACGTTGGGTCCATGTGAGACTAGAGTCACTTAGATATCGATCGAGGCTTCCACGAGATACAAACTCGTACCCCAGGATCTTCTCATTACCCTCATCACAATAGCACAAGAGTGAGACTAAATTTTCATGTCTGTATTTGGAAAGCATGACGATCTCCTTCCAAAACTCGATACTCCCTTGGCCAAACTTAGTATCTAAGCGCTTGAAAGCCATCATAGTCCGTCCCTGTGGAAGAAACAATTCTCCTTTGTATACGGGTCCGAATCCTCCACGCCCTATCAATTTCTCTGGATCGAAGTTGTTGGTGGCTAATATGACATCTTCGAGGTGAACTTTGAGGTGATGAAACTCTTCCGAAGACATTTTTATTTGATCAAAATAAATAGAATGAGAGAAGAATATAAAAGAGATGGTAACGAACTAGTGATTGTAGTTGAATATAGGTAGAATCTCTTACCTTCAAAGAGCTACTTAAATGGAAAATCATGTGCCTTTCTTTCTCTCTCTCTCTCTCCACGTGGAAATTGATCAAAAAACAATTTTTTTTACCTACAAATTTCTTGGAAAATGGTATATGAAAATGATAGATACAATTTAAATAGATTATATATTTAACCTTTCTATGACAACATACTGGCTTTATGCGAAGGATCCTAGTGGCTTCCTAATAAATGGGTATTTCAATAGAGTTAAACCAAAATTTGGTATTCGTGGTTTACCTAAATTAACAACTAGGGTCCTTAAAATTTAAAAACGAGTAGCGTCGTTAAAATATTAGAGTATGACATCTTCAACAGTTATGTTAAAATGAAAACAAATGGATCTTAGCAATTTTTTATTCTTTTTTTGTAATAGTGGGAAGGATTTAATTTTAGATACTTCTGATGATTCTTTTCAAAATCCGATGTCAAGCGGTAATGAGGAGGATATCATAGAAGCCCTAGACTGTATTTGGGACAGGAAACTTAACCACAAGAAAAAACTAAAGCGAGATTTGAAGATGAAAAAGCTCCATAGTCCCTGCAAATGTCGGAGCAATTTTTTATTCTAACACTATGTTATCTTGCATGCTAAAATAAAGAAAAAAAGAGTATAAAAATGTCTATATATTTAAAGAAATCTCTAGAAGTTTAGAATGGAGAGAAACATATTTTATGTTGCACCGATAAAGAACATTGAAGTTATATGTGTAAGAGGCAAAATCTTTTGTTATGTATGTTGAATATTTTATTAATTTAGTTAATATTATGATTGCTAAAATAAAGTAAATTGGAGTTGAGCACAAACTTTTCTTAAAGATTTTGACTTTTGGTATTTTATTATAGAAAAAAAAAATATATCATACTTGTTGGAGATGATCTGAAAATCTCTAAAAAAAATTATCATCTTCAGCGACTGCTCTATTTTAGCAATCAAAATATTAACTATAAAAATCTGTAATTAATGAAGTCTATAGACTAAATCCGTAAAAACCATCAAATAACAGGAACCAAATAAGTAAAAAGCTTATTCAAAACAAAAATAAACTCTAATAATTATGTGTATAAATGAATTTGCTTAGAAGATTCGATCCATATTTTTTAATCACTACATAGACCGTATTTATAATTTATTCTATAAAATAATTATATGTGACTTACATAAACATAACTATTGCCGACTATATCTTAGTTGGTTGTTTCGAAGTCAACCAATCGGCACGCTTTGAACAAGCCTATGATGGTGATCACGAAAAATAGATGTTTATTCCTATAACATGATTCAGTGATCTAGGGTTGTTTACTTGATGTTTATCTGATAAATGTTTATTGGGTATTTATTTTACGGGATGAACCTGAGAAGGACTAGAATTTTACTCGGTAAGAATGATGATACGAACAGTGAGTCTTACCGGTCAATCTCACTTACCGGATTAATTGTTGCATACGATACCATTTTGAGAGACTAAAATGTTGTCCGATATGCAGGGGCGGAACCAGACATCAAATTCAGGGGTCGCGTAATTTTTTTTTACCGTGCAATTATATAAATAAAAGAAAAAGAACACTATAATAAATGAAAAATAATCTTAGGGGTCGCGAAAAATAATCTTAGGGGTCGCGAAAAATACATGTCAGGGGTCGCGTATAACAAAAAATGTAAAAAATAAATAAAAATTCCACTACCGGGTAAAAGTTCAGGGGTCGCGAGGGCTACCCCTGAACTATGAATAGTTCCGCCCCTGCCGATATGGTAGATGATATTGTTCAAATTTTACCGGTAAGCACTTACCGAGTAAGTGTTTAAGTAAACGGTCCCTTAGATTCGATTTTAACACTCCAATTATATTATGATCAATGTAGTAAAAACCGGTTGTAGATATCATGTTGTTGGTTATAAATGTGTGTGTGTGTGTGTGTGTGTGTGTGTGTGTGTGTGTGTGAATATAGAAAAATGAAAAATGCATACTTGAAACCGGTTGAAATGTTGAACAAGTGATTGAACTAATTGAATTGAGAACCGATTATCATATCATAATGGTTCTATAAAAACCCGATTTCTAAAACATTGATTATGATAAGTGTTTCTCCTATTCAAAAGAGACGGCTTACTTTTTTATAGTTTTTGTAAATATATAGATGATTGATACTGGATAACTGATACATCACTTTCTTCTATTGTTTTTTACGAAAATAAAAAAAAGGAACATTGCCTGACAAAGAGCTTCACACTATTTTAAAATGTAGAGTAAACTACATATTTGATTCATGTTATATGTTTTAATATTTTAAGTCTCCATTTTAAAATATTTATAGGTTATATTTTTGTAGTTTGTATTTTAAACGTGTTGGATCATTAAATTTATAAACTCCATCTAAAAATGTCATTAACTCACTTAATATAGAGGAACACAATTATCATTTAATCCATTTTCAAATTTCAGCTAAAATTACTTTTTTTTTTAAACCATTGGGACCAAAAACATAATTTACTCGTTCATGTTCTCTCCCAAGAATCCAAGATATCTCACCCTTTCCCTTTCTTCGACCACTACCACATCTCCGGCCATCATACACTACTAGATGACCCAAATTCACTTCAAAACTTAAATTCATCTCATAACTTTGAAGCAATGAGCCAAAAGAAGATAGGTGTCTGAATTTATACAAAATATAATATAATATATATAATATATCATAGGTGGGTTCAAATAAAAACTCATCTTTCACTGAGGATAGCCGAAGCCTGAGAACACGATATGTGTCTCGTTCAGTCTAATAATACAAAATTATTCAGACTCAATGTAAATGCAATATGCAAGAACATTCCGACTCAATAATCTTGTAATAACCGAGACAAATCAAAGGGACTTAGATTTAGGGATATGTGGCGTTTAAAAATACAAACCACAATGATGCAGGCCATAGATATTTCATTTTAAAGATTCATAGTGTTAAAACACATAAACCAAATATGTAATTGACTATAAAAAGTCTTACTACTCCGGTCTTAGGATTATATTCATAGAGGGAGATTCACACGAAAAATATAACTTTTTTAAGAAAACGCGAGGAGCAATCTCAACCACTCATCTCGGTCAACAAAGGCGGCTTTTGACCGGTCCCCCATTTAATAATCTCTACCCTCCCAATGAATCGTGTCAATCCTCCGTGATCATGTCCACCGTAACCGCGAGATATCTCTTATTCTTATATTCATATTTCTATTTAGAATGAAAATGCAATAGTTAACGAACCGTTAACATTCAGTTAGTTCACAAATTGTAAGAGTTGTCCGATCTTAAAAAAATATGCATGCTTTAATATTATGGCACTTTGAGACGACGGAGTACAAAATACATTCCTCTGATATTGCATATATATATATATATATTTTTTTTTTTATATTACATATATATCATATTTTGCCATTGAGCTACAATTGAAATAAAAAAAAAAAACATAAACTACTTGTACTCTTGTTTGTTGTCATGATTTTCTTTGTGATTCCCATAACTTTCTCTCTATCAAGTAAATACCCATCTATAGTTATCTTCTACAATTGCTTCTCTCACCCTTGTTCTTTCCCACTATTCATTTGTTTTCTTTCACCCATGGTCACATACCTTCAAGGGTTAGAAGGTCTAGCTTCAGTTTGAATAAGGATAGGAATTTCAGATTGTACGTTGTGGTTTGAATATGGTTCATATGTGAATCAGTTAAAAATAATTAATATGTGAATTACACGGGTTTAGATATGAACATATAATTCATATATAAATTAGTAAATATAGTTAATATGTGAATTACACGGGTTTGAACATATTAGCTATTTTTGGATCAATTTAAAATAGTTACTATGTGAACTACACTAGTTTATATGTAAATCATATGGGTTCATGTATGAACTCGTTTTCCACCTATTTGTAAAAGTTACAAAACTATCCATCTATTTTTGTTATAACCATAAATTTTGAGTAGTCAAAGTCGCAGTTGTTAACTACTCAAAGTCGTAATATTTGACTAGTCAAATTTGATATTAGATATATGAAAGGTTAAGATCACTTCTATACTTTTCATTTTTTAAAACTTCTCATTTTAACATTTGCCATAGGTAAGGAAGCAAAAGGAACTACAAGGAAAAGGTATTAGAAGTGACACCACAAGGCATTGAAAGAAGGAAAGCGGTTTTCAAGTTTAAATATAAGTGTAAAGTCTAACATAACTCAGGGGGCGTTTGGTTCATTTCAGGGAATGGGAATGAAAATGAAAATGAAAATGCAGGAGAATGGGAATAGGAATGAGCATTGCATTGATGCTGTTTGGTTAAACCACTATAATCAATGAAAAATTGCTTCATATTGAAAAAATATGTTTTTCCATCTTGAAAATACAAAAGATATTTCATTTAACATCCATAGATGAAACAATGGGTGGAAAAAAGAACCAAGTAGAAATAAAAATTTCATTCCCCCCAATTTGGTCAGGAATAAAAATTAATGGATCTGCAGGAATGATTCCATTATATAATATCAAACCAAACAGCAGCTTTCATTATCATTCTCATTCCTGACTACTCAATACCCCCAACCAAACGCCCCCTCAATTCTATTTTAGAGTTGTCGTATCCTAGGAAATAAATGCACCTGTAGGGGGCGAATTGGTTTTAAGGAAACTGAGTTCAATACAGGCCTCGACTCGTTACTCGAATTTGTTTCCGACTGTAATACCCCGTCTTCCTCAACAACAATATTGTCCGCTTTGCCTCTGGATTTAGTTGATAATTCTTTTTGGTAAAGCTATTTTCCCACAAGGTTTGCCTAAAATTAACTATCTTGATGTACTCATACATAAACATATTGAAGTTGGAAAATTCTTTGACATGATAGCGGCTTTGATAAACGTAGTTTGTGCTTATTTCAAGTAAGAAGATTTGGGCTATGTTTGGCAAACGTAGCTTATAAGCTAGCTGGTAGCTGATAAGTTAGCTGATAGTTGATAAGCTAGCTGTTGATTGATAAGCTTGCTAGTAGCTGATAAGCTAGCTTATGAACAAATTATGTTTGGCCAAACTGCTTATGAAGTATGTAAAACGACCAAAAAGTATGTTGAATTTAACCAATTATATTAATAAGGGTTATAATTTGGAAAGCTAATTATCCTCATAAGCTCTCAAATTTAGCATTTCAAAAAGCTAGCTTCTGGTAAAATGTTTGATGGATAGCTTATAAGCTAGCTTATAGCTGCTTATTTTTGCCAGACACAACTTGGTTCAAGAAAATCAAGAGAAAGTTCAAGAAGCCACCAGTAAAAGTGAACTTGAAACTGGCATTCGATTAAATCAAGAGCTTTCTATTGGAAGACCTGGACATACACGATAAGATTATCGTCTTTTTTACCAACCTTATCTTGACCCTCACCTTACGCGAACTAAGATGATAAGACAACATGTGTAAGTGTATACCCCACACCCCATGACTCACTTATGTTTACCTTCTCACCTAATTGATGTAACGTAAACCATCATGACACAAAAATAACCGGTAAAATAATCACCAACAATCCAATTTGTTTCCTACAATATTTAGGGGGTTTGGTCGCTGGAATCTTCAGAATATGGTGAAATTGGAATGGTCAATTCATGCTTGTTTGGTTGCCTAAAGGAATGGAATTGAATTCATGAATTCTTCACTTATGGATTGGTCATTCCTTCTCAAATGAGATGAAATTAAATTCTTCTAATATTTTGTTAATGACAAAAATGCCCTTCATCCGACCACATCAGCCACCACCCCCTCGGCATACCACCGCCACGGCAACCACCACCACCTTCGCAGCACCGGCATGCCACCCCCCTCCGGCACCACCGAACCACCACCCCTCCGGACCACCGCCACCGCCACCACCACCTCCGGCAACCACTGCCACCGCTACACACTACATTGTTCACATTATTTGTATTTATTAGTATTTTTTTAAAAACATAAAAGGTATTTTGGTCATTTGTATCATTTCATTTCAATTCAAAATCTACTTTTTATAAACAGAGTACAGACAGATTCCAATTATTTAACAGATTTCATTCCATTTCATGTCAACCAAACGCCTATCAAACCTGTAACAACATTTCATTCATTCCTAATTCCAATGTCATATTACTTCTTCAAAATCATTTCGACAAACCAATACTGCCACGTTATCTTATGCCATCTTAGTTATTAGGGTTTATTGAGTTAGATCTAGAATTGGATTTCACTTTAAATCGAAACCCTACATTTTCAACAAACGTTTCTCTTGTCGGCCAGATTCCCAAATTGTTACGAAATCATTTACGATTTTATAAAAATCTGAATTAAATGCAGAGATCCAAACCCACTCCCCAAATCCTCAAACCCCAATTTCTTGATCTCCACCTGGTCAACCCCCCACCGTCACCGTCACCAAGTTAGATTTCGTCAAAAAATTCTAATCACAAAGAAAACCCACTTTTACTTGACTATGGTTTTATGGTAACCAACAGAAATATCACATTTTCTACCCCCTTTACATGAATTAATGCATTCACAAATTCAATTGATAAAAGAATACCCTTTTCATCTTTCCTTCCCATTTCATTCAAATTAGCTCAAATTTCCTCATATAGCACCAATTCTTTTGACTTAATTGTAAAATCCACACTATGGAGAAAGATACAACCCTCCTTATCTCAGGTAGTTGGTTTTTTCCCATTTGATCATTTTTGCAAATTTAAATAGTTGTACTTGAGTTATTGGGATCTTGTGTTGTTTTCTTTTTATAATGTTGTCAGATCAGATCTGTTTGGAGTAGTTTAGTAGTGGTAGCAGAACTATAAACTATGTGTAATTCTGCTGATTTACTCTTGTGTCAGGAGTATGGTGATTGATAATGTATGTGTTGGTGCTTGTAGATTTACTTGATCTTATTTGTAGTTGATGAAATGAGCTGATTTCTTGTGTTTAAAGCTGAGAATTACAAGTTTTTGTAGGCTGAATGATTTAACAATCTATACACCTTCTAGAGTTATCAGGTTGTGTCCTTTTTAACTTAGATTGTAATTGTATACTGTTAGGTAGTGTTTGGCATGCAGACATGATTGGAAGTGGAAATATGTGTGTGTTGTGTGTGATGTGGGGGGTTGAAACAATAACTATACATAATATACATATTAGTATAATTATGTATGGACGGAAGGGGATTTGGTTCATGACTAATAGGAAAACTATTGCTTAATTGACACATTTAAGATCCATTGAAACTAAACATGTTTTAATCGAACAGACCACTTCACATTTAGTCTGGTAACAAAAATCAAGATGGCAAGATGTAGGAGCTTGTGAAGCATTCTTATATAGTGATAAGTCTCTTAGAAGCTCACTAGTAATATTGGTTTGTCTATGCTGCTTGTGTGGATTGGTGAGCTATTTTGTGAGACTGGGATGATTTCTCCTCATGGCTGACTTAAGAAATTGATGAATACTATGAAGTTAAAGGCAATGAATTACTTAACAAATCAGTCCGAATGGTTGAAAATGCCACATAGAGATGGATAAAACATGCACCTAGTGAAGTTCCATAGTTTGGCTTATCAATTTGCAACTACTTGAATGCCAATTGGTCAAATTTTCATGCTATAAGCAATTCACTAGATACAAAAACCCATATGTTGTGTAAGTTGTAGTAGTTTCAAAGAAGGAGAAGATTGTCAATGTTGATGAATTCTATAAGCTCTATTTGTATTGCTATTGCTTACTCATATCTAGCTTTTCAAACTTTTTCCATTTGTGTGTTTCTTTCTTCACACACTTTTCACTATCTAGACGTCTTTCATGGAAACAACTGCTCTACTCCTCAGGGTAGACTTTAGGTCTGCATACATCTTACCTCACCTCCAGGTGGGATATACTGGGCTACTGGCTTGTTTGGTTTCAATATTATAAGCTATACAGATAGCCATCATTTTTGCACATTTCTTGCTCCTTATAAATGTATTGCTTTGGAATTATTTTACCTCTTATAAAGCTATGCTTGTCCACTATGTAGTTTGTTTGCCGCATTATCATATGGAATCGCGTCAATGGCCATGGTTTTCATAAACAAAGCAGTTGTCATGAGTTTTGCATATTCGATGACTCTACTCACCTTACAGGTAGATACGTTAATCTTTGCAAGTTTTGTGATTTTTTATCGTATTGTTTACAAGTAGTACTTATTTTTCTCTTCAAAATGTTTCAGCAAATGGCAACTGCGTTACTTATACACTTTGGAAGAGTAATGGGATGGACAAGAGCCAAAGCACTAAATGTCGATACTGCCAAAAAACTTATCCTTGTTTCACTATTTTACAATGCGAATGTGGCTTTTGCTTTGGCGAGCTTGAAAGGAGTCAATATTCCGATGTATATTGCTATAAAACGACTAACGCCTCTTGCGGTGTTAGTTGCTGGACTTTTCTATAAGAAGGGAAAACACTCAAAACAGGTAATTCTATTGCATTCCATCATGTATATACATATATATATATAGGGAGAGAGAGAGAGAGAGAGAGAGAGAGAGAGAGAGAGAGGTTCAAATGAGAAGTGCTAACAAAAATACGAAGTAGAGAAGTGATCTCAACCGTTGAAATGGTTGAGATCATAGTTGACTAGTCAAAGTTCGGTTGGACGCGATTCACGGAGGGCAGAGGTCAAAGCCGCCTTTATTGACCGGATGAGTGATGGAGGTCACTTCTCTACTTCGGATTTTTTTAGCACTTCTCATTTGAACCTAATACTATATGTGTGTGTGTGTTAGCAGACAAAAGTTCGGTTGCGAACTCAAATTTCATTGTGAAAGTGAGGACAGCCGAGAGCGTGCCACGTGACATATTCGGTCTGAATAATCATGTATTATTCAATTTGAATAATACTGTCTAAATAATACAACATTCAGTATTGTTCAAATTGAATAACATTCAATGAATAACACTGAATGTTGTATTATTCAGTTTGAATAATACATGATTATTCAGACTGAATATGCCATGTGGTGCGCTCTCGGCAGTCCACGTATTCACAATGAAAGATGAGTTTTCATTTGAACCTAACCTTATGTTAGCATACATATTCATGAAAAGTTTCGTAAATTATTACTTTATTACTTAGCTAAATTTAATTATATTTTGTTGTTTGTATGTATTTTACCCGATTCCACAATTCGTTTGCTTCCTTTTACAATTCTAATGCAATTTGTTTCTTCTATAGCTAAAGTAAGAAGCTTCTTTGTTAACAAATATGTTTGGCAAACTAGCTGTTAGCTGAAAAGCTAGTTGGTGGCTAATAAGTTTGTCATGTTTGGTAAAAACTAGCTTATAAGCTATATTGCGATATAAAATGACCTAAATGGACATGTCGAAAAGTAAATTGAGAAATATAAGGGGCATAATGGGAAAAAGAAGTGGAAAAATCCCGTGGAGCTTGTTGAAACTTGAAACACTACTTGAAGTAGCTTTTACAAAAACCTAGCTTATGGCTAGCCAAGAAAGGATTTTTTTAATTAGCTCAAAAACTAAGCTAGCTTATTGTCCGTCCTACATGGCCTTAGTAGCAGAACATTATGGTATGATAGTAGCTTTCTTTTGGGTTTTTATTTGAAATCACTGTTACAGTGAATTGTTGGTATTTTTTTTTTTTTTGGAACGACAGGTTAGTTATTAGTAAACACCCCAGTTAGATTAAATACGCCTTTGCCCGCGTTTGAACCCGGGACTTCTACTCCAAGAGGGTGACCCCTCTACCAACCGGGCTAGCCCCAGTTGGCGGTACTAGAAATAAGTTAAGGAACCCACTTTTCTTAGATGCCTTGCTTTAAAGTACTTATCTTTAGGTGCTGATATCTGAGGTACCAAGATGAAGGTTTGAAAGTACATTACAGTAGATAGGTACAACTAACTAGCAATTGCATGCTATTAAGTTCAAAGGCTAGAAGATATATATAATCGTGAATGAAGTTTATCTTTGGAAAACTTTTTGACCATTTTTTTTGCCTCTTATTTTTCAGGTAATTCTTTCTGTATCGTTAACGGCTGCAGGGGTAATTATCGCAGCACTGGGAGATTTTTCTTTCGACTTATTTGGATACATCATGGCTCTTATCTCTGTCTTTTTCCAGGTAAGATTTTAGCTTTTTTTAAACAATTTCGTACCACTTGTGGTCTAATCTGTTTCGGGTCATGTTCAAATGTGAACTCATCTTTCATTGTGAACGTGAGGACAGCCGAGACCGCACCACGTGGCATATTCAATCTGAATATTCATGTATTCAAACTGAATAACACTGCATTCAGTGTTATTCAGTTTGAATAATACATGAATATGTAGACCGGATATGCCACGTGGCGCGATTTTAGTGGTCCTCACGTTCACAATGAAAGATGAGTTCACATTTGAACTTTCTTCAATCTGTTTATTAGTAAAATTGACATTTTGATGGCAATATATGCAGACTATGTACCTTGTTTTGGTGGAGAGATCTGGTGCTGAAGATGGGCTTTCATCAATTGAAATCATGTTTTACAACAGCCTTTTATCGTTGCCATTTCTGCTGTTTCTCATAATAGTTACCGGAGAATTCCCAAGTTCGATCTCGTTGCTATATGCAAAGGTTAGGAAATATCTCAAGTTTACTCTTATACCCTCCTTGATCTTGCCTATCTTTAATGTTTTACGTTCATGAAATGATTTAACAACAATTGATGTGGGTAATTAAGGTAAATGTTGTAGCAAATATATAGTAAAGTTGTGGATAAAAGTTTCTCATATATATGATGCTAAGAAACAATAGTGTTAACCGGACTATTGTTTGGAAAAACATCCCAACACCTTGCGCAAGGGATAGTTTTAATAGAGCTGAGCTTGTTAAAATTACAAGGTGGTGGCATAAACCGGGTGACTTTCAGTAAAACTAGTGCTAAGTATGCTGAATCAATACTTACAGGTGTTGGGTTTTGGTGAGAAGTTGAGGTTAATGTAGAAGCGTGTACGAAATGGTTATCAACCGTTGGATGCAGATGGATGCACATTAGGATAAGATGCACCAGATCAATTCCTTAAAGGCAATTCATAGGAGCCAGAGATCATAAGAGAGATCAAGGGTTCAGATTCACTTCTCACTCTTCTCTGCCATTAACGCAACTTCTCACACATCCTTCGACCCAATGTAAATATTTTAAAAGGAAAATAAAAAGGGATTTATGTAAAATTTAAGGGGGGTGATAAAAAAACATGAAAAAAGAAACCCCAATAAGCTATTTGAAGTGGCTTCAAAAAGCTAGCTTATGGCTTACCAAATGGGGTTCTTTCAGTAACCCCAATAGTGATGGTATTATTTTTAGTCTTCATGATTCCCAAAATTGGCTTTTTCAGGCATCTTTTTTACGGGCTTCTATTTGTATGTTTCGTTTATTCTTTAACTATTTTTTAAATAACATACCGCCTTTCTCTCTTCACACACTTTTTGGAGTAGAGGTCAGTGTCCTATGTCAGGGGGACATCCACATCCCCTCGACCCCACCTCCGGGTAGGATATTAGGGTTTGTTTTAGTTTGGTTTATTAAACCAATTATAAGATTAAGAAGTTTGCATTTTTAATTGACAGAGGATGTATGTCTTTGTGTCGATGGGTATACTTCTGAGAAAAAAAAACAATTTTTTTCTGGTTATGTTTTGAAATGTAAGGAGTATAATTTTTATTGTAATTTCTACTTGCTTTTTAATTGTCTTGATCAGGATTTACTTTAGACCAATTCGAATTTGTTGTGTTCAAATCTAATTAGAGTTGTTTTCCCTTTTTCAACAGAGTGCTTCATTATACTTTTTCGTGTTGTTTGTTCTTTCACTCGTGATGGGCATAATCTTGAACTACACCATGTTTTTATGACAATCGTCAATTCCGCCCTAACTACAACGATCGTTGGGGTCCTCAAGGGAGTTGGATCCACGGTAAGTCTCCATGGTTTTCTTCATTAGCTATTAGAGGCTGTTTGTTTACTAAACACTTACTATCTTTTACTGAGTAACTAACATTTACGCCTCTTACCGGGTAAGAGACACTTAAAGGGTCGTTTGATTTTTAAAAGTTCTCTCTTAAAACCTCTTAAGTCTGAAAGTTAAGAGGTTTGCAACTTAAGACCGTTGTTTTATCTTCAAGAAAAGGCCTGAAAACCTCCTACCGTCCTCTGAAATTTTAAGAGGTGCCCCATCCACCTCTTATTTTAGATGTGAATTAGACTTCAAACTTCAGACCTCTTAAAAAACAAACGACACCTTAATTGATGATATTAATCAACAATCTTACCGTACCATTTTGCTGACTAAGAATCTTACCGCCCTGGTCAGAGATGATGCGTTAATTTTACTGGTAAGGTAAGTGAGGGGTGATTCTTACCCGGTAAGTGCATACCCAGTAAGTGTTGGGTAAAACGGCCTCAAAAAGTTTTATCATTCATGAATGTAACGTATTGATTTATGAATGGTTTTGGTTAGACCCTCGGATTCTTCATATTGGGGGGAGTCCAAGTACACTTTCTGAACGTTAGTGGATTGGTGATCAACACGCTCGGTGGTTTGTGGTATTCGCTTGCCAAATATCAAGAGAAGTTGAGAAGAACAGCCATCCCAAGATAGCGGAAATTGTTCGGATTTTAAGTTGAGCAAGATGGGATGAGATATGAATGAAGGGTGTTTACATTTCTAGTTAAATTCACATTGAAGCAAAGATGGATGAATGGTTCTAATAGAAATGGGACCCTTTTCACATGTGAAAAGGGTAAAAAAGTGAAAACACACACCCTGCTACCATATTTGAAGTTAAATGTCCATTTTCCTTTATCCTAATAGAAATGGGGAAAAATGCCATTGCTGTATGTGCTTTCTCTTTTTGTGAACTTGAGATTATATTGTTGTAGTAAATGGATTTTAGCAACAACTTGCCGGACTAGATTTAAGATGTTTACCAACAATCATCACTTTACTAATCTTATGAAATCAGGATTGCATAGCTCTTATCCAGTAATATGATATCAGTAATTTGACGTTTGTCACAAGTTCACAATTTCTCTTATTAGCAAATCTTCTCTCTCTACTCTCTGAACCCCTCCAACAAATTTATCTATCTCTGTAAGCTGTAATTTTTGTATAATGTTGAACAAATTTATCTATCTCTGTAAGCTGTAATTTTTGTATAATGTTGGTATTTTATGTCTTCTGTAAATAATAAGAATAAAAGCTTGAAGGTTTTTTTAGTAGCTCCTTTTGTTTTTTTTACCAACTCATTTTGTATTTTTTTTATACAAGGAGCAAGTTTTAAAATTCCATGCATTTACCTAAATTTTGAAAAATATTATTTTTACAAGTATACCCTTTAAAAATATATTTTTTACAATATAAAGGTTGGGTATGTTTGTAATTTTATTAATTTCAATAGTTTCTTTAATTGGTTTAAATTTCTTTTTTTCTCCTTTCCCTCCTACATTTGGGAAGAAAGTAAGTTTTGGAATGAAGCTTAATATTATTTCCTTCAATTTCCTTTCTTTTCTCTCCTAAATTTTTTTCAAGAACACAAGTGTTTTTTACTTGTCTCCATTTTTTCTCCCTTTTATTTTCTTTACTTCGTAAAATGAGTTTCGAGAAGATGACGTAATGTGTTTGATATGAGAATATAAAAAAGCAAATAAGAAAGTGGAAGAAATTGAAATTTTTGCATGGTTTGATTTTTCAAAAGTCAATAGTCTTTGTTTCTATTTCAAGATTAAATCACACTCCATCTTTATATCTTCAAAGGAAGAAAAAGGGGGTCCAAAAATCAAGTTTTTTTAGACTAACTCGTACTCTTTTCCTAGTATCTCTAGAAATGGAAGAATAGTAATCACATTCATGTTGACTCTTGACTTCATGATGTATGGTAGCTAGGGCTGGCAATGGGTAGGGTAAGGGTTATTCCGTTATCCAATCTATTTAAAATAGCGGGTAACGAAATGGGTAATTATCCATCTAAAAACACTCTTACCCATATCCTATCATACCCATTAAAAATAGTGGGTAACGAAACGGGTAATGGATAAATGGTAAAACAAAAAAAATTATTTTGATCAATAAGTAATATTCTTAAACCACATAGATATTTAATATTCTTACCTAAAGAAACCTAATAGTTAACTTAAATTTATTCCTTTCCTTTTTAACGGTAAGGATTGTTGTTTAGATGATAACTAGTTATAATAGATTGATCAATGTATTGAGTTACTTTTTTGGAACGACAGATAACTTATGGACATGTCTTGACACAAAGTCGACGAGGTATCCAGGTTCCATACGGGCACTCGACTAATTCTCGGCAACTATGGATCAACCCGAAAGCCGACCCATTGTCAGGGGATCCGGTATCGCCACATGCTCACCTCGTGAATAGAACCCGGGTAGACAGAAATGTCATCCAACTATCCCTCCCAAGGATGTTAACGGCCACTATGCTACTAATGCTTTGACGTTGAGTTATTATTAATGCCAGTGTTGGGCCTGTGTGTTGTACAGTGACTGATTATTTCTTTTTAAAGAGTGTTGAATATTTGAATTATATCAAAGTAAAATGTAATTCCTCAAGTCATATATTGATTAAAAAACCAAGTCTTCATCATTAGTTTTCTCTTTTATTTTTACACCGTAATATTTACCATTTGGTTGATTTTGATTTTTTCCATGGTTATAAATAGCTACTTCCATCTTCTTTATACCCAATTACCCATCATTGTCTTCCAAACTTTCATGTTACCACCAATGTGAGATAATGAAACTTAACCCTATTTCAAAATCTTCGGAATACTCAAATCTTATGGTCCTGAGTCATCAACGCATTGGTTTCTCTTTTAATTTTACACTATAATTTTTACCATTTGGTTGGTCTTAATTCCATGCATGGTTATAAATTTCAAATCATTCAATCCTCTTTTAATACCCATCATCTATCTTCTTCCAAATTATCATACCATCAACGTGTGATGATAAAACTCAACCTTGTTTCAAATTTGGGGAATACTCAATCTTCAAGATCGGACGATCCCAAGTCATAATCCTTGGTTTCTCTTTTAATTTTGCACAATAACTTTTAGCCTTTGGTTGGTTTTAATTCCAGCCATGGTTATATATTTCAAAGCACACTATACTCTTATATACTTATCATCTTTCCATTGATATGTGATTATAAAACTCTACCCTTTTAAGGTTTGAGGAATACTCAAACCTTTCATCTCTCTATTTTGTTTCATCATCTTCTTCCAAATTATGAAATTCCCACTAATGTGAGATAAAGAAACTGAACCTTATTTCAAAACATTTCGTCCATATCCATTGTCCTCTTCTAAACAATCATATTCTCACTAATATGAAATGACAACTTAACCTTATTTCAAGATTTGAGAGATACTCAAATTTCATGTTGCCAAGTCATTATTCTTTTTTTTTCGTTTAATTTAGCACTATAATTTTTACCTTTTGGTTGGTTATGAAACTCAACCTTACATCCTTTTTTATACACATCATTTCTTCCAAACTATCATATTACCACTAATGTAAGATGATAAAACTCAACCTTATTTCAAAATTTAAGGATACTCAAACCTCAAGATCCTCTTTTAATTTTGCACTATAAGTTTTACCAATGGTTCATTTTTATTACACCTATGGTATATATCAACCTTGGTTTCCACTTCTATTTTCACTATAATCTTTTACCATTTGGTTGGTTTTGATTCCAACCATGGTTATACATTTTAAAACCTTCTATCACCCTCTTATATACTTATCATCCTTTCGCAAACTATCATCTTCACCAATTTGTGACGATGAAACTGAACCTTATTTCAAGAATAATTTCCTACCAGTTTGTTTTGATTCCAACCATGGTTATAGATTTCAAAACCTTTCATCATGATATTATATAATGCAACCATGGTTATACATTTTAAAACCTTCTATCACCCTCTTATATACTTATCATCCTTTCGCAAGCTATCATCTTTCCACCAATTTGTGATGATGAAACTGAACTTTATTTCAAGAATAAGTTTCTACCATTTAGTTTGTTTTGATTCCAACCATGTTATAGATTTCAAAACCTTTCATCATGCTATCATATACCTATCATTTTCTTCCAAACTATTATTTTTCCACCAACGTGGGATTATGAAACTAAAGCTTATTTCAATAATAGTGTTTACTATTTTGTTGGTTTAATTCCAACCATGGTCATAAATTTCAAAACCATCCATCATCATCTTATGTACCACCTATCATCTTCCCCCAATCTATCATCTTTGCACCAATGTGGGATGATGAAACTCCATCCTATTTCAAGAATAACTTTTAACATTTGGTTGGTTTTGATTTTAAGCTAGGTTATAGATTTATAGACCTTCTATCATGTGATTATATACCTATTATCTTCTTCCAAATTTCTTGATGATCTTGTAGCTTTTCACTTTTATCACCAATATGGGACAATTGAGAATGGGACAATGGAGAATTCACAACAATTCACCATTGTCCAATACTTCTTTCTCATTATGCCGCCTCATTTTCCATGGTTTCTCCTTCTCTCTCTCTCTCTCTCTCTCTCTCTATATATATATATATATATATATATATAGGGGAAGGTTCAAACGAGAACCAAGTCAATTTTAGAGAACGTGAGGAGCAATCTCAGCCACTCATCTCGCGGTTACGATGGACTTGATCGGGGAGGATTGACGCGATTCATGGGAGAGTAGAGATTATTAAAGGGGGGACTGGTCAAAGCAGTCTTTGTTGACCGGATGAGTGGTTGAGATTGCTTCTCACGTTCTTTTAAATTGGTATGTTTCTCGTTTGAACCTTCCTCTATATATATATATATATTGATGATTTCACATGGATTTAGAGAAAAAATAAACATACCACATCCCATGGGATGAGGCTTCTGTCATGATATTTAACAATAAGTCTTTTTTTATTGCAATTTCCATAATTATTTTAAAATGATGTTTTACTTGAAAATTTGGAAGTTTGCTAGAAATTTCGTGGAATTAAAGCATCGGGAGTGATACATGCACTAATATAATGGAATATCGGGAGTGATACATACACTAATATAATGGAATTTTTGTGAGAGGGACACAAGTAGATGAATGGTAGACAATGGAGAAGAGATGGATTGAAGTCGACCATTGATTTAACAAGGTCCAAGTATTATGCAATATTTTCTAAAATAAATGTAACACGAAAAATATGAGATTTTATAGAAAGTCGAATATTATAAATATAGTCCAATGCAAGTTTGAAATTATCATTGTGTTAACAAGATTATTTCTTTTCTTCTATATATATAAGAGCCAGTCACAAAGGAGAAATTAACCTTTATTCGTAAGTAGTGTCTAAAAAATCTATCAATCATAGTGTGTAAGATAAAATGGAGTATTGGTGTGTGAGTAAGATAAAACATTCATGGTTGTTGTTGATGATGATTATAGGTAGTGTGATGGTTTGTGGAATAGAAGGTGGTTGTATAGAGGAGGAGAGAAACGCGCTCTTACAAATAAAAACTTTCCTTACTCGTTCATTCGTTTTTGATGTGAGCCCTCCTCTTCCCAGTTGGGTTAGCGATGGTGGGATGTGTTGCGATTGGGAGAGGGTTAAGTGCAACACAACCACCGGTCATGTAACACACCTGTATTTGGGATACATAATTCCAAAGACGGATTATGGAGACTGCCTAGGGATTACTTGGTCATTAAATGTTTCGGTGTTTCTTCATTTTAAAGAGTTAATAAGTCTCAATTTGTCAAAGAACTGTCTTGATGATGGAATTATTAACACAGGTATTTTGTGCTTGATTGTGTAACTTGCTATCATATTATATTATCTTTAAGTTTTGAACAACTAGAGGTAAAGACATTAAGCAACAAAAGCTTAAGGCATATACATATATATACACACACATATGGTAGCATACGCATATATATACTTTATATTTTATACTATTAAATAGCTATTTAATTTCATAGCGACGCTCTTTCACCTCTACAAACAATATTATAACTTTATTTCTTTTTACAGGACTTGGAAGGTTGTCGAGTTTGAAGAAGCTACAAACACTTGACCTCAGTGATAATACTATGATTAGTAGTGAGGCCTTTCCTTCATTGGGTGCTCTAACTTCACTCAGACATTTGGATCTCAGTAACAATTACTTGGAAGGATACGTCCCTCCCATTGGCATGTTTTTGTCCTTCCACCTACTTTCTTAATGGGAATACTTCTTCAAAATGTACTAAACTATCCCCAATATACTATTGTGTGTATCAACCTAAAAAAAATTCCTTTTGTATATACCAAACTTTATTTTTTCGTCTATTGTGTGTATCAGATGACTTGTAACCGGTTGAGCAGGTCACGTCCACCGCTGCCGCCGCCGGAAACCACCATCGCCGCCGGGAACCACCGCCATACCCATCTCCACCATCACCCACCGCCACCCACCACCACTGGCGACCTCCAATGCCACCCACCTCACCGGTGACCTCCACCCACCTTCACCGGCGACCTCCACCCACCTCTACGATCACCCACCGCCACCCACCTCCACCGCTACCCGCCGCCGGGAACCACCGCCAGACCCACCTCCACGATCACCTACAGCCACCCACCTCCACCGGAGACCTCCAACGCCACCCACCTTCACCGCTGACCTCCACCCACCTCTACCATCACCCACTGCCACCCACCTCCACCGCTGCCGCCGCCGGGAACACCGCCATCACCATCACCATCACCATCAAACCGCCGCCCATCACCACCACCATCTCCATCGAACCACTAACCATCACTACCACCATCACCATCGAACCGCCACCATCACCATCACCATATATCGAACCACCACCATCGAATCGCCACCATCACCATCGACCCACAGCCACCCAAAACCACCATCCCCACCGCCAAGAACCTCCCGCTGATTTCCACCGTTCACACCATCACCGTTGATCTCCACCGCCGCCCGCCTCTACCATCGTCACCACCATCACCACCGATCTCTATCCCCTCGCAAACACCTCCGGCGGCCGTCCAACTGCTGGTAACCGGCTGATGACCGGTTAAGCAGGTCGTCGTACACACAAAAGACTCTAAAATAAAGTTTGATATATACAAAAGAAATTTTTTTAGGTTGATACACACAATAGTATATTGGGGATAGTTTAGTACATTTAGAAGAAGTATTCCCTTTCTTAATTTATAATATATATATATATATATATATTTGCGATAACATGCATACACTAATTATATGCTTATTACTTTTGTTCTAAACAAATTTTCAGCTTTGGAAAACTTGGAGATATTGGATCTCGGTATAAACTATATGCAAGGTAATGAATATGATGTTAAACCTACGAGGTCCTCTTGAATTTTGTATGCAATTTCTTCTCTTTACCCAAATACTCTTCATTCTACTCCCAATTAATTAATTTAGTTTTTACTTCGATGAATAATATAATAATTAGTTTATAAACTATCAAGGCAATCACTGCCTCATCAATTATTTAATTAAATGCTTTCATGATCCATTATAGGCTTTGAGCGGGTTTCCCTGTTGAAGAAGCTGAAAGTCCTAAATCTTGGGGTGAATATGTTCAATGCAAGTTGTATAACATCTTTAAGTGTTCTTCCAATGCTTAAATCCCTAGATCTCAGTTACAATGATCTATATGGAAGTCCATTTCCTCTTGAAGGTGCGATCTATTACTTTATTGATTATCCAACATCTCTCATTAAATATGCCTATTTAATTTCTTTACATATAGAGGTTTTCAAAACATGTTGCTCACAAAACCCGAATCCAGACTTGTGGGTTTAGATTGGGACTCTTTCTAATTTCTAAACCTACTATTGGTTCCATCAATCCTCTCTAAGAGATTCAATCCATCTTCAAAATTGATCTAAATATATATAGCCTATAACTATACCCAAAACCCAACCAACCCTATTCGAACCCGAATCAATCCAAAAATTGGGGCTTAGTTTCCATATCCGTAATCTGATCGGATTTTTGGTTTTCCGTCCTGGCTTGCTTGATGCACTATATCTACAAGTAGTAATTGAATTGAAATTTAATATGTGTAGTTGATCAATTTGTAATTGAATTGAAATTTAATATGTGTAGTTGATCAATTTGTTTGTATAACATCTGATTTGACTCTTCTTATATATTGATGGTCTTCTTGTTTAAACTAACTTTATTTATCTTTGTCTCTCTATATATATAATATATAAGTTATTTACTAACCATATTTTAATGTGAAAAAAATTTAAAACATGGTTGACTTTGATGATGTGTCAAAATTTTAAAACAATAAACTGGTTTTTACATAAGTTGGTTCCTTTAAATGTGATTATTTCATCTAACGAAAAGTTCAAGTAGTAATTGATTTTCTTTGTCACATCAAATTAAAATTTTGAAACGTGACTAAATTTAATATTAAATTTTGATTTGGTTTATTTCACATATAATTATTTTAAGAGTTTGTGATGAAATGCATGCAAATGATTACATTTTAAAAATATTATCAAAATTTTAAAATATGACTATTTTTTTGGTTTCCTAAGAACCTGATAACTTTTGCAAAAAATTTAGAAACACTTACTTCTATTACTTCAATTTTTAATTACAAGACATTGTTACAAATATATAAGGTGAATGGATATTAAAAATATACAAAGAAATAAAAGAAAGAAGGTTGGGTAACCATCCATCAATTATTAAAATGATTAAAATACGTTACAACTTTTGTTCATACATGTAGTAAAAAATAAAGGAAAGTACGTTGAAAATTTTTAAAAATATTTAGAAATATATTATTATGGAATACTTTTGTTTATATATGCAACATTAAGGTTGAGGCCATTAATCTAGTCATAATGAAGGTGAAAGAGTGTTTGGGCCAAACTAACTTCGTATTTCTACATGCATATTTTAAAATTGTCCGTATAACATCCTTTATGTTTTATTTCGCAAAACAGAATTAGTTCATCTGACAAACCTAGAGGAGTTGGATTTAAGTGAAAACCACTTCAATGACACACCAAGTATACAAGGTAAAATGAGATTAAGCCATGGTAACTTGTGTATACTTCAAATTCTTTCCAAATTTTATATATTATATGACCATGATGACTTTAAAAAATTCTTTGTGTTTTTTGTTCAGAATGTACGAGATTATCAGGATTGAAAAAATTGAAGAATATAGCTCTCCGAGCTAGCTTATTCAACAAGAGCATGATATCTTGTTTAAGTGCTCTCCCATCCCTCAGGATTCTTGATCTTTCAAATAATTTATTGGGAGGTTCTTTTCCCATTGAAGGTGTGTGCTAAAAAAGTAAACCAATAGCGGTCATGATTAATGAGTCATTTTCATGTTTGTTATCGTAAAAATCGATTGAAGTTTAAAGTTTTCTTATCTAACACATTTAAGTTCGTTTAAAATATATGTCATAGTAAATAATTAATTATGTTTCAAGATAAAAATAATCAAATTTTGGAAAGAAAGAAATATTTTTATAAAAAGTAGTACATTTTAAAATTTTGTCACACAAGTAGTTATGTGTTTAATATTGTTCATCAACTAATGGTAGAGCAAAAATGATTTTTGTTATAGCAAATGTTCTCCATAACAATTAGAGATGGCCAAATACCGGTCCCGGGTCGGTCATAACCGGTCCTTAATCGGTCCGGTCCTAAACAGTAACACACCGTGATCGGTTAAGGAGTAACCGGTTACAGTTCGGTCCGGTCCTATGATTTGAAGGTGAGGACTGGTTAAGCTACTTCAGATAACCGGTTAACCTTAACCGGTTAGAACCGGTTAAGGGACCGGTTATGGATCAAGACCGATTTTTTTTTTACAACTATATAAACTTGCAAAAGAAAGGTCACGTTCGTTACTTTAAAAATACGTTTTATTATTCTTCGAAAATATAAGCTAAGTATATTAGTTATATATAAAATAAAATACATCGTTTAACGAGAGAGAGTTGAGAGAGTAGAACTTGCAAAAACGAATACGAATTATAACGCGAACTTTGCGTTTTTTGCGTTTTTCGTAAGTTTGTAAGTTGGTATTCATCCCAAACCCCACACCACTTATTTATATGGCAAATGGGGTCAAAAGGAGCCAAAAAACGGTCACCTATGCTGAAAATCGAAGCCAACGTCTATATTAACGGTAATATTTTTTGAATGCATCGCGGTTCGGTCCTTAACCGGTACCGGTCCGGTCCTAACCGGTCCTGTGAAAAACGCCAAAAATCGTAACCGATGGTGTGGACCGGTTGACGGACCGATCCTTAATCGGTCGGGTCCTAACCGGTTACGGCTCGGTCAAGTCCGGTTAACCGGCCGGTCCGGTCCGGTCCTTTTTGGCCATCTCTAATAACAATTGTCTAAAAAGAGCATTGATTTTGTGACCTTAGGTGTTAAAGCATGACTGATTTCATGATGACAAATGTTTTGGAAAGTTGCTACTAATGTAATGATTTGATTTAAATTATTCTGGTTTCAAAAGACCTCATAATTATAAAAAGATAAGTAAGTTTTATTAAAAATAACTCTTTTGTATTAAAACTATGAACATCCATAGCTTATTTACATAATGTGTATTTTTTTATTTAATTCAGAGTTATCTTATTTATCACATGATGTGGAAGTCTTCCTCCTCAACGGTAATCATTTCAATGGAACACTTCCAATAAAAGGTATGTTTTTTTTTTTCCTTTCATTCCTTTACAATATTATGATTATTGCTTTTAAAACATTGTCAAGGTTATAGGCTCAAAGTAAATATGAAAGATTTAACTAGTAGCTTCAATAATCAAGAATACATAACTATTTATAAATATTTTCAATGTTTATGTTTAGCAACCTATATATCTAATTCTCTTTTTTTAATTGTTGTTTTCTAGCTTTGGCATCTCATTTCCACTATCTAGAAGTCTTAGATTTGAGTTATAACAACTTTTCTGGGAGCATCCCATCAACAATTCAAGAATTATCTTCTCTTAAAGTTGTCTCATTTGCTGGTAATGAGCTCAACGGCTCATTGCCCGATCACGGTACGTTATCTAAAGCATATAAAGATTAACCATTTAGATTGTTCAAAACAACCGTATAATTGGAAAGTTCATATTGAATAGCTAATTTATCTATGTGAACACCTTTAGTAACATTACATTCCCCATTAGTTGACTTTTTTTTTTTATTTTCCTTTGTCAGGTTTATGTGACTTGAAGAACCTCATTGAGTTGGATCTTAGTCACAACATGTTCTATGGAAGTCTGCCTCAATGTTTCAATCGTCTATCATCTCTTAAGTTGTTGGATATTTCTTCAAATCAGTTCGCGGGAATACTCATGCCATCACTGATTACTAATCTCACATCCTTGGAATACATTGATTTTAGTAATAACAAGTTTGGTGGTTCATTCCTGTTAAGCTCATTATCTAATCTTACAAAGCTTGAGGTAGTTATATTCGTACACGAGGATGACAAGTTTGAGGTGGAAACGGAAGAACCGAGAGGTTGGATTCCGATGTTTCAATTGAAACTTCTTCTCCTATCTGGTTGCAATATCAATAGGCGTAAAGGAAGTGTTTTTCCCAACTTTCTACTTCACCAACGCATGTTACATGTAATAGACCTGTCTGACAACTCCTTGGTGGGACCATTTCCAAATTGGTTGATTGCAAACAATACAATGTTGAGTGTTCTCATTTTAAGGAAAAACTCATTTAGCGGGAGTATTCATATGCCACCACATGTGAATTCTAACATGAGGTGGTTGGATGTGTCTGGAAATCACATAAATGGTATTATTCCGGATGGGATACATAAGTTCCTTCCGTATATAATCTATTTAAATTTGTCCAGAAATTCTTTAGATGATGTTATTCCGTCTTCAATTGGTCATCTGAGTTGGTTAAGTATCCTTGATTTATCAGACAATGAGCTCTCAGGAGAAGTACCAAAGGGATTGTTTTCAAATATTTCTGTCTTAAGTATATTAAGATTATCAAAGAACAGATTACATGGCCAAGTACTTTCAGGAAACTTAAGCTTGGGTAACATCCAGAGTCTTCACTTAGATAACAATCGCTTTACTGGGAAAATTGGAAATGAGTCCAACAACTTGGGTATTGAGGTTTTGGATATCAGCTATAATTCTTTTGAAGGTACGATCCCACATTGGTTAAGCAACAATTATTACTTGTCTGAACTCATGGTGAGCAATAATAATTTGGAAGGACCGTTTCCTTGTGGAACAAGTTCATTCTCTTTTCTAGATCTCTCACAAAATTCTTTCTCCGGTCCCATTCCATCCTGCTTAAATTTTCTACACTTGGAACATCTTCATTTGGCTTCCAACAGATTCAATGGGTCAATACCCAAGGTCTTTCGTAATTTAACTCGTGCTTTGACTTTGGATATAGGCAACAACTCATTTTCAGGACAGTTACCCGAATTTCTTGGTAATCTATCCGATTTAAGGATTCTTATTTTGAGAAAGAATAACTTCAATGGTTCTATTCCTATGCAATTGTGCCAATTAGGAAATGTGAGTTTGTTAGATTTATCAAGTAACTCTCTTTCTGGTTTGATACCTAGTTGCCTACAAAATATCACCAGCCCTGTTTCCCTTGCTTTCAGACAAGATTACAGAGAGTTATCTGATACGTCTTCATATTACAAGTATTTGAGTGTTCTACATAATTGGTATAGTACATTCTCTTATAATATGATGGTGATGGGAACACAACGAAGTTCAATTCACAACAAAAACACTTTCTCTCGCTTACAAAGGTAGCATCCTTGATTACATGGTGGGATTGGATCTCTCGAGCAACAAACTAACCGGTGAAATTCCAGAAGAACTAGGGTTGTTGATCGAGATTCGATCCTTGAACTTGTCTCACAATCTGTTGAATGGACCTATTCCAATGACATTCTTAAATCTTGAGATGATAGAGAGCTTGGACTTATCTTCAAATAATTTGACCGGCGAAATTCCATCACAACTTATTCAGTTGCACTATGTGTCTGCTTTCAATGTGTCTCACAATAATCTATCAGGTAGACTCCCAGATATGAAAGGACAGTTTAGTACCTTCACTGAGGAAAGCTATGAAGGAAATCCACTTCTTTGTGGACTGCCACTTGCGAAGAAATGCATGTCTACATCACAGGAGATCGATCCATCAGCAAAAGACAGTGATAAAGGGTATGATATTGATATGGCATCCTTCTATGGAAGTTCTGGTTCGACATGGGTTGTGTTGATGTTGGGTTTTGTTGCGGTTCTTTACATCAATCCTTATTGGCGTAAGAGGTGGCTAGACTTGGTTGAAGAATGTATGTATACATCTTATTACTTTATTTATGATTCAGTAAGGAAGCTCTTTAGGCTCTTTCATAAATAATGCCTCCTTATGAATGTGTAATTCAAGTATTTGTATGTTTCTGTTATAAATAATGGATAAGAAGACTTTGGTTACAAGTGCTTTTGTATCTATTTAAGATTATTTTAGCCACACACCTCATTTTGAAGAATTAATATACTTAAGGCTCATTAGGAACAACAAAAACGACAGGCAAGAAAATTTCACTTGGTTTTATTTCAATGATCTAAACATTAAGTGTGAACATAACTTTGAGAAATAAAAACCAACACTTGTAATATAAACAAAGATAGATTGAATAAAATGTTTTTTTCACCAACTAAATCTAAGAATAGTGTAACCTAAATGATAAAACCTAAGTGTGAACATAACTTTGAGAAATGAAAACTAACACTTGTAATATAAACAAACATAGATTGAACACAAATTTACTTGCACCAAGTTAATCTAGTAACAAAATAAACTATGTAATCAATAAGGAATATAAAAAAGAAAAGAAAACTGTGAAATGTAGTTTTGTTGTTTAAATGGATAAATCAGAAAATCAAAAGTTTTTTCTAACGTTTTGCACCAAGAAGCTACTTTCTTCTTCCTCAACTCCTCATTCAACACGGGATTGAAAGTAGTGTCTTTATTCATTCTTTCCCCATTTGAAAATATCTCTTCTTCGGTCTACACCAAAAACACTTTTGGAACTCAAAAAACAATCCCAAATACCCTCTGAGGTAACATTAATTTATTAATGGAAACATTTCTCCAAAATGTATTCAACTATACCCAAAATGTTATTGTGTGTATCCAACTATAAAAGATGTTATTAAATATATCAGACATATTTTTGAGCTTATTGTGTTTCAAAATAACTAGTAACCGTACACACAATAAACTCAAATGTTTGATACACACAATAAGCTCAAAATGATGTTTGATACAATCAGTAACATCTTTTTTAGTTGAATACACACACAATAACCTTTTGAATATAATTAAATACATTTTGGGGAAGTATTCCTTTTATTAATTTGTGTAATGTTAGAAGAGAATACGACGTAATAAAAAAAACTACTCGGAGGTTAGAGCCTTGACATTCTATATTAGTCAAGCGCACTCACTCTAACGGCATACCTTTGGCATGATGGGTCAGCGAGGAAATGGAAACAACAACTTAAGCCATTAGGCGTAGGCGCTTTTCAAAGATGGAATCTTCTATCTAGCCACGAGCAGGTTGAAGAGAGCTTAGGGCTGCGTTTGGTACGTGGGACAGGATAGGACAGGACGGGACAAAACTGTCTGTCCCACGTTTGGCGCAACATAGGACAGAACAGGAATTCACTGTCCCACGTTTGGTGCAACATGGGACAGAACAGAAACTGGGACAAGGTGGGACAACATGGGACAAAAATGACTGTTTTTTTGTTCCACCAAAATAGGTGGAACAACATGGGACAGAAATGAGACAGAAACTAATATATTACTAACTAACATTTGTTTGATATATAACTTCAATATGGTATTTGTTTTCGTGTTTACCACCACTAGTCGTGGCCGCCGCCGCCACCGGTAGCCACTATCGGCCACCTTCACCTTGTCTTCCACTACAACAACCTCCTCCACCTCGTCTTCCACTACAACAACCTCCTCCACCACCTCTACAACTATCAACGATTACCTACCACTACCGTCTACCACCTTTACAACTGTCCATCTCCATCTCCACCGCAACCACCACCACTACCCACCATCTTCACGTTCTCCACAACCACCGACCACCACCACCATCACTAGTATTACCGTCGGCCACCACCGACACTCTACCATAACCATCAAAATTAGTTACATAAAAAATCATATATGTATGTATATATGTGTGTGTGTGTGTGTATGTGTGTTTATGTTTATTAAAATTGTGTAATTTTTTTTTAGATTACTAGTTTAGTTTATTTTGTTAATTATAACTATTAATTGATAAATAAAATCATCAAATAATTTTTTGAGGGAAACTTGTTTAGTTCTGTTCAGTCCAGTCCTAGGCGTACTAAACACAAAACAGACATTTGTTCTGTCCAGTCCTGTCCCGTCCCGTCTAGTCCTGTCCAGTACTGTCCACGTCCAGTCCTGTCCAATCATGTCTGCGTACCAAACGCTACCTAAGAGGCCTTGGAGAACCGAACCCACTTAATATTGATTTCTGCAATATAAAAGGCAAAAAATATAAAATAATAATAATAATAACACAAAAAAAACCAAGAATTTCAACAATTACCCCAGTGGACGGCCCTAGTCTCACTGTCGTTGCTCCGTCGCCGTCCTCCTTCTCGCCACCGCCGTCCGCCACCGTCCGCCACCGTCGCCTCAATTTTTTCAAGCTTCGGTTACAGAGGTATCTTCTTCTTAATCCATAGTAATAAATAACATCTATTTGTTCAAGCTTTGATGCAAGTATATCATAGAATCTATCTAAGCATCTCAACTGTGTTTGTGATCTGGAAAAAATTGATTTTTGAAAATTGTGTGTTGGAATTCGTATTCTTGACGATAAGAATCCCCTAAATCACATGAATGACATTGATTAAAAGTAAAATTAACATCATATTAGGATTTAGGAAACCCTAAAATAGTAGCTAATCCATAATAAGTGGACAATAGAGGCTATTAGGTCACTTACAGAGAGAAAACATTGTTTTTTGTTTGGAAAGGTTCGTCTAGGGTTTGCTTAGACTACATGCTTGGCAATTTAGTAATTAAATTACGGCCGTCTTAGACTAAGCCTAAGCTTACCACAATTGTTGCGTACGCCTGGAATCGAGCCTGGGCAGATGGGATATTCTACCACATCCCTAGGGCCTCAACCAGTATGGCACGACCCTTGTGGTTAGAGAAAACATTGTTATTGGCATTACAACTAACTTTAGAGCAAGTGCAATGATTAACTTGATTCTGGTTGTGGTATGTGAGCTGATTTGGTACTTTAAGCCGAATGCAAGGATTACCTTTCTGTCAAACTTTAATTTCATGTCTAATTATACCTTTGTGAATGAGTCATTTGTGTTGGTTGACAGAATCTGTAAAAAATCATGTCATTTTCAATTTGGGTGGTAGTTTTTTTCTTTTGGTTTCTGTATAACTGTATGAAAACTATTTACCAGATTGTCTTAATTTTCCATTTTGTGAATTTTGTAGCTATGGATTGTAATCGTTTGATAGTACTTGTTAATATATGGATGGCTGGCTTACATGGATTTTTCATGTGTATTGATTTCCTTAGAATTTGGTTAGTTGGATTAGAGAATAGATTTTCAGAAATTAGAACTTTAGGTCAAAGGAATTCACTAGATTTCAATGAACGAAAATACAATGTAGCACTAGCACATGTGAAAGTGATTTCGGCTGTATAAACGAGTTGCTAACAGATAGAATGATAGAAATATTTTAGCAGTTTTGTTTGAGTTGCTAAAAGCTCGTGGTGGGTTATTAGAAGATGGTAGTTTGACCTTTTGAAATTCATAATAGATACATGTGTTTTGACCTACCCAAGGAAATTCGTGATAGGTATGTTTGTTTAATTTAAGTTTTTTTGGACAGCAAACTATATACAAACAGACACAGTTACTCACAAATCCATGTCTCCAACGGCACCTACTAGGGGTGAGGGAGGGAATTGGAACCTTTGGTAACATTGGGCCAAGGGCATTCGGATTGTTTTGAATGTAGGTTGATATTGATATTCTTCAGAAGTTCTCATCTGGTTACAGTATGAACAAGAAGTAAGAACACATAAATTTGATGCAAATGAAAATGGGATTCCAATTTGGAATGAGTGGCTATGTGCGCGCCAAATAGTGATGAGAACCAAGAGGTCAAAATAGCCCTTATAGTTCCTGATTACCAGTTGTATTACCTACCCCTCCGTGATTCTACTTTTGAGTGGGATATACTGGTTCGTTTGGTTTGGTTTTGTTATATGCCAATTTTATTTGCACTCATCTTGTAATTTGCTAAGCCTGTGACCGACCCTGATAAACATGTTAAGTGGGTATAAAGCTTCGTTCAGTGTATTTTGTGATACTATTCTCTATTTCTTAAGGGGGTATACAACTTCATTCAGTTTAACTGCTAAAGGATGACCCTAGCTTCCATCACATCAACTATAAGAAGAAGAGTTTCGGAAGAACACACATATATTTTGTGATACTATTCTCTATTTCTGTCTTTTCCTGGCTGGAGTAGGTTGTTTGTTCAATTTCAAGTGTTTTTTAATGTTGGATCCCTTACATAGATCTTGGCAGTTACGCTTTTTAATTTTTTTCTCACTTCGGTAAGTTTTGTTTATGCTTAATAGTTTCTTTTTCTTGTTTGCAGCAACTTCCAGTGGAGGATTCACCTAAAAAATGGGAGAAGTGGTAATCATTTGCATTCTTTTAGCACTCTCTGTTTTGGTATTTATTAAATTATTTTATACATCATTTTTTTTTGCATTGGCAATTTGGCATAGCATAATTGATGTATTTTTTATGACCCCTTAATGTTTATTGAGATATGCACTTACCAAAAAGTTTTAATAACACAAGTTCCTCTATAAAGGTTACCAAGAGTTGGTTCCAGCGTTAACGTAAAATCCGAATTGTGTTCTAATTACAAGATAGATTAATCGGAAAAATGTTAATTTAGCTCATCGAATTTTCAATTCAAGAATTTACACTTTTTGCTGGAATAGTGAGTAGAACGTTTGCCCATGGGATGGCTGACCTAGGATTCCAGTTCTGGGACGAATCGTTATTTGTGATTCTTTTTACAAAGAAATAGTCACTTGCATAATCCAGCAAAGACTGCAACCTCATTGAGACAAAGGTGATAAAAATGGAGATATAGAGAAACAGTGGGTATGTGTGTTCATTATTTACATTTCTTAGAAGTTGGAACATTTTGTGTTATTGTGTTATGTGGAAGGTCTGGTATTTTGGTGACATCTGCTGATGCCTATGCAGAAAATTTATTTCCTTAGAACTCATTCATAACGTGCCTCTACTTATTATGTATCAGATTTTGTTTACTTGATGCATCTGAAAGTGCAGTTATTTTGCCGTAACCAGAGGGCCTTTAGCCTAACTGTACCTTGTATGGTTTAAGTTGTTGTGTAAAAACCACAAGGCTGTGGCGTACTGGTTAAGGCTTGTGGGGGAAGTGGCTAGCTAACCCTTCTACCCCAGGTTCGAATCCAGGCGCTTCCAGATTGTGGCCACTGGGGATTAACTCAGGACAGCATGCTTTAGCTGTTGGTGAACCTTGCCGGGATTAGTCGGGGCAAAGCCTCGGATACCCTTCAAAAAAAAAAAAGTTGTTGTGTAAAGCTTCTTCTAAAGCATACGACTTTTTGGATGTAGATGGTGATTTATACATCTAAGAATATGGCTATTTTGGTTGTTTTGACTTTTGTTTATATTTTTGGTTGTGTAGCAGAGCTTTATGCAGGAGGATGATATACATTTAGAGACTACAAGGGCCAGATGTACATCTTATACTTTTTTTGTTTGGATCACGTTAATCTTTGTTATGTTATCAAGCTTCATAGTTGATTCGTTTGGCAGTTTCAAGTGTCCTCAAAAGGCATGCGGAACTAACTGAGCGCCTTTCAAGGTACTAACTCTTAGAAATGCTTAATACTAGTTTAACTTAATACTACTTTGTGATGTATATTTTAACTTCATGTTTGTTCATGATGGGACGAAGGAGTCAATTAAGACGCAAAACCGAGGTGTGGTGAATATGCTTAACACATAATTACTGATAGTTGGGACAAATTACATGGATAACATCTTCAAAGTTATGCACAAGTTATTTTTATACACCGGAGCAATTAACAGTGAGATGATTGAAACACAAAAATGACTTGATATGGAATTAGAACTGAAATCTAACGATTGGACATAGGGTTCCAGCAATTCGAGAAGCTGGAGGTCTCTCAGAGGCTTTCTCCATACTCGAACACAAAAGAATCAATGATACCCTCACTAGACACAACTACTCCTTATTTATACTAGGTAAAAACTTATAACAACTTCACCAAAAACAACTGCAGTGACCACATGCAGCCCATCATATTTGACTTGTTTGACCTCTTAACCCATTTGATTTAGTTAACCACACTGCCAGGGTACAATAGTTATGTGTGATAAAGTCTTTTTTCGTTTCATGTTTTTCACACAAGGTTTATACTACTTTCATAGTTGTCAGTTTGTCACCACTCACCAACTTTTAGTGATCAAAACCATTACTGAAAAATCAAGCTTTTAAGAAGAGGTGCATATATGCAATACCTGTCAAGAAGTTAAAATAAGTTTTCAGAAATTTAGAGTGTATCACATTATGGAAGCTTTCTCAACATTTTGTTGGTATGCCTAAAAGATGATAAGAGTATGTACTTGTGGTAGCTCACTGAATACTAGTTTAATGTGTTGATTTGTAATCTTGTTTAGCCGTGGGCTTCAAGATGGATTGTTTGTCGGTGATAGTAGTAACAATGGGGACATCTAAAATATTGCTTTATTCATGTCAATTATTTCACACACACACACACATATAATATATATATATATATATATGTACTTCAAAAATTGGAGTTATACTTCTTGTTACGTCTTTTTTGTTTTGATATACTTATATTTCAATGGCTATGATCATGCAGCTTAGTATTGATTTTATTGACAATTTTTTTTCTTCAAATCACAATGTTGTTAGGGACTCCGATAAAATGATTTTTGAGCGTCTCCAAAGGGAATTTGAAGCTGCCCGTGCTTCCCAAACTCAAGGTAGGCTTAGTTACAATTTTAGTTTCCTTCCTATGTTCTTGCAAATTTAGTTTTTGCTAAGATGATTTTCTTTAATTCACAGAAGTTTGCTTGGATATGGAACAGTGGAATGATGGGTTATTGGCAACAATAAGAGAACGGGTCTGGTTTTCTTTCTTTTTTTTTTTGACACAACAGATCTTTCTTTTATTCATATTCCCATGATATTCGGATAATTCTCTGTTATACTGTTGTTGCTAATTTTTATCTTAAAACAACCAAAGATGTCGGTACTGTTGACATCACTTCTTTTAGTACCTTCTGATGCGAAATTAAGCTTCATGGCTTGCTGCTTCTTAAAGCAATCTATCTGGAGAAGATAAATATTTCTTTAATGCTAGCTTAGTTTGGTATTGGAGATGATTTCATACTTCTTACAGGTTCATATGGAGGCTGAAAGAAAGGCGATGCCTCTGGATACAAGCATGCTGCCAATCACTCTATTTCATGACAAAATTACATATAAAGTTGGAACCAAGGTATTAAATGTTTAAGATCTCAAAATAGTCATGTTTCAGTTTGTCTCAACTCTCAACTCTCAACTTATACGTATGTGTGTTTATGTGTGTGTGCGTGTGATGGAGACTTTGTGTTCAAAGGTCAACATTCATTTACTATAATGCTCCCTTGATGTATTGTTATGGCATGCAATTAATTCATAAAGTTGCATGTGTTATATTGTCTCAGTTGCTTCTATACATGCTCTCTATCGAAATATATATTAAATTGATTAACATCAAAAGTTCTTTTGAGCAGGTGATATGTTGTTTGGAAGGAGCACGTATTGGCATACAGTACGATACATCTTTTGCTGGTAAATTGTGAACCTACAATTCTTTTTCTAGTATGTAAGTTGGTCTTCAGTTACCTGTTTGTTGTGTTGTCAACTGAGTAAAATGGTAAACGATGATATATTCGTTTGCCATGAAGATTTGTTCATTTTCAATGCAGTTACTAAATTTGAAGTTTATTCAACCATTGCATATGCTTGGGTGGCTAGATGGGTTGGCAATAAAATATCTTTAGATACGTTCTGCTTGTTACGCTATATTCCAACTCAGATGTATACTTCTCGTAAATCTTATAGGTCAATTAATGGTGCTTTAGTTCCACTTCAATATTCATATTCTTTTACCATTGATCCAATCTCATTAGAATATAGTTAGGTCTAATTTGTGTTTTGGTCATTGGTCAATGTACAAGCAAGGACTGAGCCAGAAAATTAAATATTTTGCACATACTCGATATATTCAATTATCTTGGAATACTTGTATACTTTTTCAATCCTTGCGACTTTCATGGCATTAGAACCACAACCCCGGGTGTTGCATTATCCCTTGGTCACTTGCGCTTCTTGCCACCAGTGTTATTGAAGCACACGAATAGGTTGAGCCTTGTCTCCATCGAAGTTATTTGTTTGATTGTTGTCTTCTTTCGTCATCTTCTGCTGCCAATACAAAGTTTGAACAATGAAATGGTTGTTTAGGATTGTTGTTAACTTGCCAAGGCTTGGTGGCAATTGTCACAGTTCTTGTGCTGCCATCCTTGACTTCTGGGGTCATTGTGAGGTGTGAGTTGTGTGACAATATCCTTAGAGTTTCTTAGGTTTACTTGCTAAATGATCGATCAGTGGATTCAGGGCTTCCTTTTTCTTTACCAATTTGCTTGTTTGGTACTTTGATAGTCTTTTTCATTTTGTTCTGGTATGTTGTTTTGATTACTGTAAGGGTAAAAGAAGGGAAGCCTCCACTGGTACTTGTTGAGCTGAATTTCAATTTGGCAATACATAAAAGATAAATCCCTGAATTGAACAAATGGGTCTGAGACATTTTTAAGTCATCTAATAGAGGAGTCTGATATGAGCATGTGCCAAGTTCCCATGGTATGAGTTGTAGACCATTGACTACAACATGTTTATTTGTTTCTTATGCATACTCATGATGCTTACTAGAGATTCTCCGTTATCTGTTATTGTAAGGAAGCATTATCTTTTTGTTTAATTCTAATTGGATGGATATGTGCCTTTTTGTTCTTCACCCATTCTTTGTTTTTTAGGCATCTATCATCAGTAAAGCACGCTTTGCGAATCACTGGTTTTATTCACCTGTGGTATTCCATATAAACAAGTTCAGAAATTTAGAAACAATTTTGTGCTGTACACAACTTAAGTCATGCTCAGTTTTGGCAGTTCTTTCAGTCAGATAACTTGTTGGTAGCGGGGATCTTGGTTCTGTTAGTTGGTTACCTGTTATTAGTGTGTTATCTGGCTATTTCATACTGTCTCATTTAAGTTTGATATAAAATTTCACCATTTTAAAGAAAAGAGTTTTAGAAGCTAGAGCGAGATAAAATAGTGCTGTACTAATTTACTTTGACTGGAACTAGAAGCAATGACATCGTTAGCTTCATAAGGGGTATGATGAAAACTGCCATCATATAAAAGTTTTTCTTAAGCATCTGTAGACTGTAGTATTAGTATTTCACCTCAAATATACAGTATAATTTGGTCTAGAAGTATTGTATCATTGATTCAGCATCTGGAGATCGGCTGAACACCAGACCATTTCTGCTGATGTAGTGATGTGACAGGATTTACGTTTAATACGTTTTAATTATTACATCCTTCATCTGAAGTTCCTCCATGATGAGGGGAAGTCACTTATATTTACTTTTATGGGTTTGTAGGCGAGCCACGTGAGCAGTATCATTGTGTTCTTGAAAGCAAATCTTTTCTTGAGAAGATGACCGTTCTTGAACACACCGTTCCTTTCTTTTTGCCAATACGTGAAGCAGAAAATGATCTTCTATCTTCAAATGCAATGGTAATTCTGCCAACACTTGATCCAACCGATGTTCTTTCTATGGTTTTGTCTTAACACTTGTGTCCATCATATCTTGTTTTCAGAAATTTATAGATCACATCGGAGACCTATTGCAAGCATACGTTGATAGACGGGAACAGGTATTTGTGTTGTAATTGTTAACACTCTACCGGACATGCAATGTATTATAACCCTTCCGAAGCATTCGTCCTCACTAATTTTGTTCTCGGTTCTTTTTCTGCGTGTTTCTGCACTTGACCTTGTTGTGTGTGTGTGTATATATATATATATCTAATAATCGATGGTTTTTGCTTGAATGTAACCGAAGTGAAAAAACTGGCAATTTAGTGATATTTGAAACAATCACTTCTTGATCATTGATTTTGGTCGTCAAAAGTGCTAATCTGGCATAGTTTTGTCTAGCAGTTTCTGCTTTTACTATTGTGTTGAGTACTTTTTATTCATCTTTGCAATACTGGCAGTGTTCAATGGTTTCTTTTTAGCCATGTTACAGTTTTTTATGGCTAACACGCCTCTTGTTTTTTCTGTTCGTATTATAGGTTCGACTCATAAAGGACTTGTATGGTAACCAGATTGGAGAACTTTATCACAGCCTTCCCTATCATATGATTGAATTCATAGTAGATGATTTTGATTGGTATGTACATATTCCACACATGTATATGCATCCATAGTGGTTAATGACTATCATGCATCTTTGCAAATTTCTTTATGTAGTCACATTCTAATTCCCCCCTTTTTCTATCATTTTCTTTTATTTTCACTTGAATGATATTTTCTTACACAATGTAGCTGTAGACACTCACTACACATGATTTATTGTGTTTGGAGTCAAAATGATGTAATTTAAGGTCTCAGATTAAGTGAACGTAAATTCCACGCGTGAAAAGATTGGCTAATGTTCTATAGTGTAATTAAGCTTCCTCTTCAAAATCGTAAGTTACCAAGCCGGTTTAGAGGGATAGTCAAACTTTCTGCTACCATTGGAAGAACTTAATTGAGATTTGAGCCACAGTTTGGGTGTCGTTTGTTTTTTAAGAGGTCTGAGTCTGAAGCTTGATTTCACATCTAAAAAATAAGAGGTGGATGATGCACCTCTTTAAACCTCATAGGACAGTAAGAGGTTTTCATACATTTTCTTAAAGATGAAACAAACATCTTTAAGTCTGCAAACCTCTTAATGTTCAGATTTAAGAGGTTTTAAGAGGTAACTTTTAAAAAACAAACAACCCTTTAGTATCTTTCAAAATATAGAAAGTTATAATTAAGTTATGAAATTTAGGCTTGGCCACAAAAGCTTCAAGCATCTAAGAGTACCCTTTTAGAATGCAGATTCATGTTTAAATGCATCACTCTACTCTGTGCTTCTTGCTTCCCAGATATCTCTACGTCATGATGTTTCTGTCATTTTTTGTGTTAAGTGTTCCTGCTTCTCATAGCGTTAAGAGAAAAAGAAAGCATATCTCATGTAACAAAGAACTCTATCAGTAAGCCCAATAGAGACATGTTTGGAAAACATAAGCTAACTTATTTTTGTAACAAATTGAAAAATCCCCTTTCGATAACCCATAAGCTAGCTTTTGAAAAGATACTTCAGAGTGCTTATTGGGGAGTTTTTCCCACTTCTCCGAGTTTTTCCAATTATGCCCCTCGACATATGTGCTCATTATATTTTCTTTTTAGGTCATATTTTACATCGTCATCTAGCTTATCAGCTAGTTATTACCAAACAAGACTAGTTCAAACATAACTTCGTCACTCTTTCTTGCAGCAAGGTAACAGTGAGTCTTAGATATGCGGATCTATTATCTATACTTCCAACTAGTATCAGCGTTGTGGCGTGGCCCATGAACCAATCAAAAAAGTCCCCAACTGGGAGCAGAAAGGGGAATGCAACGTTTGGAAGCAACACCAGTCCTATACGTTTGTCCTATGCAGAAGATGCATTGCGCACCCTTAGCTTGCCAGAAGGTTATATTCTCTATCCTTTTTTTATCAAGTAGATAATGCATTCTTACCTCGCCATAAATATTCGATAATCAACACCTGTGATACCCTGGTAGGATAAATGATGTGGGTCTAGAAGTCATCACTTAGGCAAGAAAAGCGAAAGAACGAATGACTTTTGTTGATTTGTTTTTGTTTGTTACTACCTCTGTTCGATGGAAAAAGGTCTTGAGTCAAAATCTAGTAAGCTTTTTACTTCAAAAGTTTGCAAAGAGCCAGTTATCTCATGTTGGGCAAATGCAACGTACTGTGGTCTGATTCCTACTTGGTGTAATGTACTTTCGGGACCTTCATTTTGGTATCTCATATGTGACCCTTCAAAACATTTAGGTACCTAGTTTAACATAGGAGGATGCGTGAAAATGCAATGTACTTTGGTAGCGTTTCTATTCTGTGTAACGTACTTTGGTCTGAATGTTTGAGATATCACATCTTAGGCACCTTAATGAAGGTTTCGAAAGTATGTTACAAGAAATAGGCATCAGACCAAATTACGTTGTATTTTGGCGTAACTTCCCATTTCATGTTAAAATACTTGATAAACACTTTTGATCCTTCAAAAGGGAACATACAAAATCTGAAACGAAAAGCAGTTTTGCTGCAATTTAAGTTTTAAAGCAGTTTGGGATATCTAAAATCAAAGTGGGACCTTTTCTATGGATTGAGATGGTAGAAATCTTTTTTCTGTGCTTAACTGGGCAGGTTTTTGTTAATCGACAAATAAAAAGCGAAGTAAGCTGCATTTCCATTCTATCATTTCAAAATTAGTCATGATGTTTTATATATGGCATATTAGATCAAACACACTTCTCACTTTTGGTGAGATTTCAAGATGGGATTACTAGGTACCACTGGACCAATGGGACTTTACTAAATTATATATTATATAATATATATATATAGAAAGAGAGAGAGAGAGAAGAGAGAAGAGAGGAAGTTCAAATGGAAACTCATTTTTCATTGGAAAGTGAGGACAGACGCCACGTGGCATATTCTTCAGTCTGAAAAATACAAGATTATTAGACTGAATGTAATACATGTCAGTATTATTCAGTTTGAATACTATATTATTCACCTTGAATAATGCATAATATTCAGTATGAATAATCCTGTATTATTCAGACTGAATATCAGCCACTCTCGGTTCTCTTCACGTTCGCAATCAAATTTGAGTTTCCTTTTGAATTTGACCTATTATATTGGTGGTGAGTTGTGACTGACATCCTTGTGTTATGGTGGTGATGGTTTAGCATATGCGGAGATCGTTTTGAATCTTCCAGAGGCTCTCGAACAAAATACTCAACCGAAGGATCCTGCTCCGCTTCTGCTGAAAATGAAGTTGAAAACAACCATATAGATGTAGATGTTTAGTAAATGGAGGAGTAGGTTATGAGATTTTCTACATTTTGTATGGATTGGGATATTATGCTATTTGTACAGTTGAGTTTATGAAATGTAGTTATAGTTAGAGATGTGTATATATGCCCGTTTATTCGATAGACTGTTGCGATATTCACTTTTTGTGGTTTTATTTACTAAATTGTCATCCAACTAAGAGTCTTTGGTTGATAAGGTTATCAGTAACTTCATCCGATCGATTGTCTAAATTGTAAGTGTTAGTTCTAAAGAAATGTTTTAATAAGGTTTGGATTTTGGTAGAACTTCGGTGGAAATGAAGTATCATGAAGGAAATCAAGAAAACAAACAAGAAACGGGCAAACATGGACTTGTTGTGACCTGCCCTGCGACTGAAGTGGCTGGGAGGTCGTCTAAGTCACTGGGCTGGTGAGACGTGGAAACTTGCTGCGTGACCTGAAGCCGCAGGCAAGGTCTCCCAGGTCCTTCGGTTAATTTAAGTCAAGAATTTTAGCCTTTTTCCCTATTCTCATCTCTACTCTTTCCTCCTTGTTCCCCCTTTCTCTCATCTCATTAAATACAAAACTTGAAGCATTTGCTCCACTCATCCAAGCCATTTAGGAGCTACAAGCATCACCTAGGCTAAGGATTAAAGTTATGAGTCAAGATCCAAGATTATCATTTCTACATCATGGGGTTTTTCTTGATTTTCTAGATTTTCATTAAAATCTAGCATTGTGAGTTTATCCTTCCTTTTAAAAACCTTATATATGTCAAAGCATTATATTTTAGACTTCTAATTATCCTCTTATTGGCATTTTTCCATTTGTTTGATTTTTGACCTAACATTGATTTTGAGGATTTTAAGGTTTTTGCCATTTTTTACAAATGATAATGTATTTTGTATGATATGGTTAAAAATGAAAGAGAAGGTCTTTAGTATCATTTAGGGTTTCCCCTAATTCTGGAAATGACAAGGAAGATGTCTCGGTATTTTTTTCCCGTAAGGTAGGTTTGATGTCTCGGTATTTTTGGAACCGAATGATTATTTTCATGTATTTGAAATAGAGTTGATAATACATTGTGGTTATTTCTTTTGTTGATTAGTGTAATGGATCCACAGGCTACGTGAGTCTTTGTTTGATTGTTTGGGACGATTAGTTTCTCTTACCTTTGGTACGAAATAGGCATTAGTTCTCTTGGTAAGTAAGATGTGGACATGTATTTGTCGGCATTGTCCCAAGAGCAGTAAGGTGTAATCCGTGTATCTTTGGGTTTACCTTGGATTTAATTTGGACATCTCTAAGTATAAGTCGGGAGGCGGTTCGGTGGTTAAGGTTGATAGTCATTAGAGTATAGTCCAAGGCTTTGACTTTACCATCATATCGGGTGACTTGTTTTCGTCATCGGCTATGATTTCGGGTCTCCCCCATTTATTTAGGATTTCTTACTTCATTGTTAATTTATTATTCGAAGTACTTACGGTTTAAAAGTTATATTTTATGGCATTATTCCTTTTGAATTCTTAACTAAAATCCTATGTTCTCACTAAGCATTACCCTAACATTTTTTCTTAAAATGACATGTATAATAGGTTATCTTAGCAACGGACCTTCTTGAGATTGAGTAGAGAGCTTTTGGTCATGCATAGTTTTTGTGACTATGAATAGTCTTACCTGTCTATAATCTATACCTGTATAGTTTTAGATTAGTAGGTTGTCGTCCTTTTATTTCTCCTGTATTCTTGTCGTAACCCTTACTATATTTCCCATGTTTGGGTGATTATGTATTCATCTTCTAGAATCTATGTCTTTTTGCATTTTAAGCAAGTTTAAATTGTAAAAAAGACTAAATTAATAAAATATAATTTTCTGAACTTGATCATGCTAATAGACTAAACAAAAATATTAATTAGTTAAATCATTTTAATTTTTTTTTATTAACGATTGAATTTGAATGTGTTCGTTCTACTAAATATTTATAGTTTGAACTATAGAGAAAATAAAAGGTTGTAATACAGCTTACATAGAAAATCAATATAAGCTTGAAATTGTACAGAACCAAAAAACTAAATATGAAAAACAAAATTAAATAAACACTTCTTTAAGTTTGTTAATGGATGATTCTATATGTTTCTTCAATATTGACGGAAAGCTGTAACTTTAAATCAAAGAAAAAAAACATGTTTAACATATGTTAAGAAGAAAATGACCATAAAGCTTAAAAATAATTAAAAAAAAACTAAATTATGAAAAAAGGGTCTTCTTTTTTTAAATTTTGTTTAGAATTAAATATCTTAAGTACCAAAAATATAAAAACTAAATTATAAATGTAAAATGTATATTCCTAAATTAAATTTCAAAGTTAAAATAGTTAGATTTCCAAACAAATTTACGAACTAATAGCTTTTCAGCTATTAAACCTTAAATTATATTTCCAAAAAGTAAAATTACAAATTGAAGCTCTAGTTAAAATAATAGCTTGGGTTATTAAATCTTAAATTAGATTTGAAAGAACAAAATTATAAAGGCTAGAGGCTTGAACCTAACTAGACCTCAATTTTGTTTTGTAGCATGGATGGCTAGTAAATCAATTTATCGAAAACTGAATCAAGATATCAGATGGATCCAATTTGATCCATTGAATAACTAATAATAGTATTTAATGGATTGAACCGATCCAATATAAATATCTATTAAATTGCATCGATCAGATGAATTTATCCAAAGTTAATTAGATTAAAATCCAATTTGATGGATGATTGCGTCAATATGTTACGGTGTTACACAAACAAGTTTAATGATTATAAAAAGTGGTATATCAATCCAAATGGATTACATATATGTACAACAATTGAAAGAAATAATCTACTCATCTTATCTAATTTATTATAAATTTGATACCATTATTTTCTTAATCTCTTTTACATACTAATAGTTGATTTACTTTGAGTGCACTTCTCTTTCATTGTAATTCTACATTCAAGTCTTAACTACTCCCCTTTGATTTACTCCATTTTTCACTTAAATTTGGTAATATGTTGTTTTCAAAGACCCCCTAATTGCGTCTATTGGCTTCTAAATTCATTTTTCTAATTTCATATTTGAAACTTAAATTTTTAAAATTAAACATGATTTTCATGTTAAGTCCATTTCACATTCTTTCTTTACGTAATTGTAGAGTCATACTTAAATAGATTTCGGTAACGTCCGTTGTCAATTGATGCATATAGTTTGGCTATAATTAAGCTATCTGAATAATTCTAAAAGGATATACTTCTGTTGTTTTTATTTCAGTTTTGCACTCTAATTAGTAGTTGAACGAGAAAATCAATAGGAGTAAAGACGAAATTATCTTTTTTTGGGGGAGCGGAATTGAAGTTATTAGTAATTTATGAACTTAAGGTATAATTATCAAATACTTTAGTTGATTATAAAAGTTAAGTACGACGACAAAGTCGTCACTCATGGTCCAATTATCGTCGCTAATAATGTATTGCGACGACGGTCGTCGCTATTGGCTCGTGGCTGTAGCTCGGATAGCCACAACATGTTATGCCATAATGTGTAAAAAAGAGTTTGAACCCCAAGTAAAAAAGATATTTTATTACCTACAATGACGATTGCGAGTTGTCGCTATAGCCTTTGTCACTATAGGTGCGTTTTCTTGTAGTGCGACCGAACTTGCTAGCTATCACTTCACAGCTACAATGTAAATGTTATGCAATGTAATTATTATGTTCTCTTTTTCTTAAAATTATGCAATGTAAATTGCATGTTCTTCGTTAAATGTTGAAGGCCCAACACGTAAACTGCTCAATTTCTTTTTCTTGATTTGTCATTTAGACAAAAAGACATATTTTTCGTATACACTCATATAGTAATATCAATTACATAATTTACGTGTTACCTTAATCAAATAAACAAAATTGAAAGGTATAATTTAAAGTGAAAAGGGGAAGAACAACAACATGTTGGGAATATTTCAAAATCCGAATTCAATTTCATGATTTTTACTTTTACCATAAAAATTCTAATCTTCTCCATTTTTTAAAATTCTCCAGTTTTAAACTTTACTTTTTCTAGGTTGAATGATATAATCTTCTTTAATTTTCTAAAGTTCTCTTGTTCTAACTTCTTTTTTTCCTTTTCTAGATTGACTAGTTAATTTTTTCGTACTTTTTCTTTTTGTATATGAATATAGATTCATGATATATACATAAGCGGCATGAATCTTGAAAGCCAAATTAATAAATTAACAATTCAAACTACTCATGTTTCTTTTGTCATGACAACCTTGTAACATCAATCACTACTTTTCTTTAAATTTATTGTGTTGATTTTTCTAAAAAAACCAATAAAAAACACAAAATTTTCTCACATTCTCACGTGGAGTTTTCATTGTAACAAAATTAAACTATTTGACCGGACTAAAGTTTTATTATAATACTAAACAAAAAAGTATCGTGTTTCAAAATATTATATATAATAGGTATTTTTTGAGAGGGGTATTTTGGATTATGTCCAAACTAATGTCGATAAATTATAGTTGTAACATATCAATATAGGATGCTTTAAGACCTTTTAACGACTTTTTAGAACGTTTTTTTTTAATGTGTACTATTAGCTATCTTTTACGGCACAATTAAAAAAAATCCATCAATAATAGGTTTATAAGGCATTAATCAAGAAAATGTTACATAAACTAGCTAATGTACTTCTTTTTTAATAAAATCAATCTAAAAAACTTGTTAAAACACTCAAAAGCATTCTATTAAACCTATTACAACACTCTTAAATATGATGCTTTTTGATTTGGTCTTGTAATTTAGTTTCAATTCTATGAGGTATTCTACAAAGACGCTTAAACACACTACTAAAAAAAGTATTACCGATGGCAAAACCAATAATTAAACTGTCGGACCAGGCTTTACCAACGGTTTTCCGACAAAAACGAGCGCCGCTAAAAAGCTTGTCGATAAAAGCTACCTATGGTTTTTGCAACGACCTTTACCGAAGGCTTTCCAACTGTTTTGTTTACCAACGATTTTTCGATGATCTTCCGACGACTAATTAAAAACAAAAATAAAGAAATAGTCAATAAACCACCGAAGAACAAACCTTTTCTATCTTACACGTTAGAAAGAGAATGTATCATTCATTGAACTTCTATAAAGTAAAAATGTGATTTGTCTTTGCATGAATAACCGAATAGGAGAGAAACGTGTAAATTTGGATAACATATTTTATTCGACATTTTTTCACCCATGAAGTTTGATTTCGACACTTAATTGACATTTCAATTTTTACAATAGTTAGAACAATTTACAATTCCTAACCCGAAGTTAATTTGTGGTTATTTTGACTTTTATTACAAAATGCTAATTAGGTTTTAGAGTTTCTTAAATTTGCCTATATGGTTCCTAAAACGTGTTTTTTTTGCTAGATTGATTAATCAATGTGTATACTTTTTTAATCTTTTTTATCTGAAACGTACTATAAAAAAAAATCTTACAAGTTAGACACAAGTAGCATGAATATTAAGGACAAATAATAAACATTAAAAGCTATAAATGAAACATTTTTCCTTTAGAAATGCATAAAGGACCGATCAATTGATTTTGGATCCGTTAGTACCAAGATCGGTCTTGAAAAAGACTGATTAGAAAAGGTTTGTCGCATGGATCGCAATCGAGTGTTTACACAAGAGCTCAACAACAATTGAAGAATCCTTCTATGTCTCTTTTTGCTAGCTGAACTAGAATCTTGAATATCAAGTATTTGGCTTATCCACTCTTGCCAAAGTCAAAACCATTGTTGATATTATGTGAGCAAATGAACATTACAAAATCCAGTTTACTTACTGTTTCCTTTCATGCATTCCCACCATTATGCTGCACTATTTATAAGTGGGCAAAGTTTTCCTTGCTCAAGGATGTGAAATACATGCAAACCTCTCCTCATGTGACAAGTAGATTATACCTACTACATAGCATTTAATGCACCTGATATAAATAGCTGAGCATACCTCTCCTTTCTCAGTATCTTTACAATCTTCATCTCTTGTGCTTCTCTTACTCTCTCTAAGGTTTGGTACAGATAAAAGAATTGGAAATGGAAATGGGAAGAAATAGAAATGGTTGGAGAACTAGAATTAATCTCTTGTTTGGTACCATCAAATAAATGAAACAGAGATATGATGCCTCATGTCGTCGGATGGCAACATTGGGCGTCAACTCTTGACGGCTACTCTTGTTGTCGGAGATGCATAGGTCGTCAAAGTAAGATTGTTTAGATTAGGTTTCTATCTTATCTTCTTTCACAAATAGTCTGTAAATTCATCGTATTGATTATTCTCTTATAAATGAATTTGAAAAGTGAAATTTTTTATGTTTGTATTTAATGTTGAGTATTTGGTTGTGTCCCCCACATAGACCAAAATCCAAAACACTAAGTGGCTTATGTTACCAAGTTCGAATCTCCTAGTAAAATTGATTGGGCTCAAGACATTTAAATGTCAAAAGGGCCTTGGGCCTTGGGGCTCCAGCTCCACTTTTGTGTACATGCTTAATTCCTCTTCTTTATGGCATTCACGATTAGGGCACGTAAATTATCGTTCCCTACAGAGGATGATAAAACTTGGACGTTTACACAAGTGTTCATGGAAAACAAGACTACTTGTGAAGTGTGTGTTAAAGCTAAATATACTAGCCATCCCCACAAATCCGTTGAGAAATCCAATGAAGTACTTGGATTACTCCCACGCGAGAAGGAAAAAACTATTATGTTGAGAAATCCCATGAAGTACTTGGATTGATCCATAGCGTTTTCTGTGACTATAAACTTACTCCCACATTGGGGTGAGCATCGGTTGGGTTCAGGTTGTTCGGGTGAGAAAAGTTCGGATATCCGAACTTTTTGGGTGGGAGAAAGTGGCCCCGACATCCGACCGAATTGTTCAGGTAATTCGGATTTCGGGTGAGTTTGGATTTCGGGTTTATTCGGGTCGGGTTGCGTATATCCGAAATTTTTTTTATAAATTAGAACTTTAGGTTATGATTGAGAAATTAGAAGTTACAAATTACAAAATCAACACCAAAAATTATGTGCCAAAAATGTTACGTTCACGGTGTTTTTTACAGTGAATGTTCAATTTTTTTTACCTTCGCAGCACGAATCGGAGTTTGAAGAGGGTGGAGGAGAAGGAGCCCTCGAACCGCAACAGATAGAGGAGGATTTGTTCAATCACATAGTTTGGGCTCTCTCATTGTGAATGTTCGGATATATATATTTTTTTAGCTTCACGGTGTTTTTTTCCTATGAAGGTTTGGATTTTTTTTTACTTTGTAACTTTTTTTTTCCAGTATGAATGTTCGAATGTTTCTTACTTTCACGATGTTTTATTATAGAGTTTCTTGTATTTTGTCTTGATCTAACCGATCTTATAAAAACAACTTGGTTTCACGTAAACTTAATTCTAACTTCGATAACTTAAAGAAAGGCATCTTATATATATTTTCTAACATTCAACACAACATTTTAGTGGAAGGATGTTAGTAAAAAAGTGAAAAAGAAAAGCTAGTGATGTTTGAGTGACGGAGACACGCTCTCATTTTGAAGGAAACACAAAGTCTATATAGTCGGTGGGTTGGTCTAGAGTCCAACTCAACCTCATTTTCTTATGTTTTATATATATTTCTGGTCGATAACATTCTTATTTTTATTAAATACTAAATTATACAAAAAAAAAAAGACATACATTTAATATATAAGCATTGCATCGTATGAAAAGTGTTATTTCTGATGAGAAGCGTGAGAAATAATATTTTTAAATTGTTGATTTCATTTTTATTCAAATACCGTTTCATGAATTGCGGCTTAAAAGAAAATTGATCTTATGCATCTCATCTTAATGCTCGTCTATTTTTTATCATACAATTGATAATGATTTTCAACGCTTCTTACCAAATTTACCGTATTCTTACCATAACCCAACCCTTGATATATATTTATTAGGGATGTCTTAGATTTCTATGAAATCCGATAAAATTTTTGCTATCACGATTACACTTTACTTGTAGTACGAATTATGATATGACATGTGACGAGTAACAACTGGAGATTTGTTTGTTCTCATCTTTGGATTGTTAGGTTATATTGGCCTTTAGTGTACCTCAAAACGTGTTTCAAATTATATATACTAACAATTTACATGGAGTGATGAACAATACTTTTAGAGTAAAGTACAACTTTGGTCCCTGTAGTTTGATATGTATAACGCTTTTCGTTCTTGATCTTTAAAGACTATTTTTTTCATTCATGTGGTTCTTGTTTTCATTCCATTTTTATCTCTCCATCCAACTTTGTTTTATTAAATGGTTAACTCATTTAAAATGTTTGATTGAATTTCATATTTGGTTCTTATTGTAAACCATCTTTATATTTTTTATTTTCAAATTACATAGTTCATACTTTATTACTTTTTTCTTTCGTTATTTATTTTATTAAAAAACTTTGTTTTATCGATTAATTATAAATTATTATAATTTTAATCAAAAAATAATTAAATAAACTATAATTCTTTGAGTTGGACCTATAGTGAGTACCACTACTTCATGGTCTTGTTGTAATAGAAATTTATATATTTTTTGAAACGTGTGATCATAATGTTTAATTTTTTCGATTGGCTTATATTTCTTGAATGCAAACTAAAGATTAAACTTTGTTGTGGTAGAGTTGGTATGCATCACCTTATTTTTTTGGAAAAGTACACCAAAATGTATCCAACTTGTCACGTTTTATCATTGCATGTACTGAACTTCAAAACTTACCATTTAATATATATACCGAACTTACTAAACTTTGCCATTGTATGTATCAGGTAACTTGTTACCTACAAAATGCTAACGTGTACAAGTTAATTCCGATGTGGAATTTATTTTTTTTATTTTCAGAATGAGTAAATTACAAATTTCGTCCCTGAGGTTTTCTTTAGCAAAAATGAAAGAATAAGGGTTAAATAGTATTTAACCATTTTATTACTTCTTCTTCGTATGCTTCAGATGGGTTTCAAGTTGGGATTTTTGTGAGATGTGTTTCCGGCATGTCGCCGGCCACATCTCCGGCCATCGACGGCCGAACCGCCGCCACCGGTGCACAACACCCCATGGCTAGCTTCAACGCCTGAACCACACTGTCCCCCATCGGACTCCGAATCCCTTTCAAAACCTCGACATATATCAAAAACCTCCATCGTGGTCTCCTCCAAGACCGCCACCTTGACCGCCGCCGGAAGGTCAACGAACCCCTCCTGGCCACCGTTCTTTCCGGGCTTCTTTCCCACCAGAATCTCGAGAAGTAGATTTGGGGGTTTTCTTGACTTGGGTTTTCTCGAGAAGTAGAACATCCCTCCACCTTCCAAAACGGTTCATGGTGGTCCAGATCTGACGAAATAGATTTAGGGGTTTTCTTGATTTGGTGGTGGTGGTTGGTTTAGAGGCAGCGATGGTGGTGGTGGTGGTTTTGTGGCAATGGCGGTGCTGGTGGTTTGAAGGAGGCGATGGTGGTGGTAGTTTGAATGCAGCGATGGCGGTGGTGGTGGTGTTTTGATGGCGATGGTGGTGGTGGTTTGCAAGGCGGTTGTGGTGGTTTGCAAGGCGGTTGTGGTGGTTTGCAAGGCGGTGGTGGTGGTGTTTAGGTGGCGGCGGTCGTGGTGGTTTGCAAGGCGGTGACTGTGGTGGTGGTGTTTTGGTGGCAGCGGAGGTGGTGGTTTGGAGGGCGGCGGCGGTGGCGGTGGTTTGGAGGGCGGCGGCGGTGGCGGTGTTTGGAGGGCGGCGGCGGTGGCGGTGTTTGGAGGGCGGCGGCGGTGGCGGTGTTTGGAGGGCGACAGCGGTGGCGGTGTTTAGAGGGCGGCCGCGGTGGTGGTGGTTTGGAGGAAGTGGTGGGGGTGGTGGTGGTTTGAAGGCAGTGGTGGGGGTGGTGGTGGTGGTAGTGGTTTGGTGGCAATGGTGGTAGTGGTTTTGGATTATATTAATATTTCAAAACAGGTCCTTGACCCCATTTAGTAAACTAGAGGGATGAAATTTGTAATTTGCTCAAAGAACAATGAGTTGGCATCCTATGTGGCATCTATGTGGCTAAGTTACCGGTTACCTTCTTAGTAGGTAAACCGATACGTACAATGGCAAGTTTAGCAAGTTCAATACATTAAATGGTAAGTTTTGAAGTTCGTACATACAATGATAAAACGTGACAAGTTGGATACATTTTGGTGTATTTTTCCTATTTTTTTTCCCTTTGAAATGATGCGGTACGGTGTTTGCCAAATTTTCCTAATTCTTGAGCTCTTAATTATGAGTCTTTTTCGTAAGATTTTGCTTTATGGAAAAAAAGTTGTAAAATGAGACATTTTATTACAAATGCTAGAACTAAACAATAGACCTATATTGTGTTTTGAAAAGTTTAATATTTTTATTACTATCGTTCAATTGTATCATCCTTTGAAAAAGGATTCATATATCCACCTTTGAAATCAAGATCTATGTAATTCTCAATCTAGTTTTAGTTTTTTACTTCTCTTTTTTAAGTTTAGAGAGAGAAAAAAGTATTAGTTACATAAAAGACTTAATATACGTATTCATCGGGGTGGAACACGACCAAACTAGAACTTAGTGACCGACCTATTAATTTTGTGGAGCAGGTGCACAATAAATATGGATTAAAGATACAGGAAGTCGTTTGTGTTTTTTTTTAATTGACACATATCAACAACACAAATTAAGAATAGCAAAATGAGACATGACTTACCTTGTTCGGGCAATGATAAAGGAGGAAGTGTATCCACCCCAAGCTAAGACATTAAATTGGGTCTTGCAGTTACCAACCTTCAAAGAGTTCGGGAGAGACAAAATTCCCGCATTCAAGCAAAAGCTCTTTCCTTAATACCCTTATTCCCTTTTCATCCGAGTAGACTAAGTAAAATAGAAAGTGTCTGTATACAATAAGTAATAAATTGCTATGTGAGAGCTTAGTTTCTAAGAGGAAGGCTAAGAATTTGAGCGACAATCACTCCATTGCATCAAGTTAAAGTGGCATATACCTGACCAACGATTTTATCGTCTGAAATAATAGTACTTAGTCGATATTCACGTATGCATGTGTTAAAAGATATAGAGTTTGTTTGATGCAGGAGTTGCAGTGGATATTCACATATGAATCACAATGATATTTTATAAAAAAAGTCAACCGAAAAATGTTTTACATTATATAATTCAATTACATGTCAATAACCATGAATAATAATGATATTATAAAGGGTTTATTTAACGAAAGTGTATCAAACTTGTCTGCAACATGGCAGCAGGCAGCAGGTTTGACGAAGACACGTGGACAATGGTAAGGAAGGGTCCGGGACTCAAAGTCCCGAAAACCATAGAAATGGAAACGAGAAAAAAAAAAACGCATTACTTTTGCTAATTTTGTTCATTTTTTATATTAAAAGTGAAAAAAGAAACTCTATAGAAACCCCGTCCAAAGGGAAAACAAGAGAATTTTTTTAATGATGCAAGAATCAAGTGGATTTATTGTTATAGCGGATGGTTCTCTTGTTTTTACATGTTAATAGAAATGTTGCATTTTTGCTGAAAATCTTTTGTTTTTGAATGTTATAGGAAATCTCATAATTGTACTTTTAAAGCATATATTTGTTAAGGTAAAAAAAAAAGTTTAAGCATTAAACTATTTATGGCTTAAAGTTTAGAGATTAAAATGTTATGAGATAAGTTTAGGTACTAAAGTGATTTTTCGAAGTTTAGTAACTTGTTATAGCTGGTCAAGTGGCTAAAACAATTAAATTTGTAACAAATTGATTACAACATTCATTAAAAAAAGTTTATGATTTAAATTAGTTTTAAACCTAAAGTTTAGGGGTTAAATGAGATTTTATCCTTAGTATTAATAACAAATTGTCACTCGTGCATATGTTTACCTGTCATCACAACATCTGATATTACTATTTGAATTATCGGTGGATGCAGGAACGTATAATATAATTGTAGGCTTGAATTTTATAAACACACATAAGATGTTACACAACATCTAAATTTCAACTCTAAAAATTTCATAATTTGTAAAAAGAAAAAAAAATACGAGTGTACAAATTAATGGATATACAAAAATATTTAAATTTTCACAATTTTCTAAAACAATAAGAAAAAAAGTTTTTTATTCTTATGAAGTCATCAAATTTTGAAAACATATGAGTTTATAAAGAAAAATTATCTTAAATATAATCAAATTTTATAATCTAACAGTCCTTTAGCTTGCGTTTGTACGCAACAAAATTGGATAGGACTGGATAAGACAGAACTGGACAGTACTAGACATGTTAAAAGAGTAGGACAGGACTGGACGGGATATGACTGCACTAGACAGACAGATGTCTGTATTGTGTTTGGTACGCCTAGGACTGGACTGGACAAAACTACACAAGTTCACCAAAAAAATTATTTGATGATTTTATATATCACATAATAGTTATAATTAATACAAATAAAGTAACTATACAATTTATAAAAATACACAAATTTTATACACACACACACACACATATATATATATAAGATTTTTATGTAACTAATGTTGATGGTTATAGTAGAGCTGAGGTGGTAGCCGATGTTAATACTAGTAGTGACGATGTTGTGGCCGGTGGTTGCGGAGAACGTGAAGATGGTGGGTGGTGGAGGTGACCGACAGTGGTGGTGGTGGTTGTGTGGCAATGGACAGTTGTAGAGGTGGTAAACAATGGTGGTAGATAATCGATGGTAGTTGTAGAGATGATGGAGGAGGTTGTTGTAATGGACGAGGAGGTGGAGGTGGCCAATAGTGGCTACCAGTGGCGGTGACGGTAAACACCAAAACAAATACCATATTGAAGTTATAATAAAACGAGTGTTAATTAGTATTATATTAGTTTCTGCTTCATTTATGTCCCATGTTGTTCCACCTATTTTGGTGTAACAAAAAAAAATCCTTTTTGTCCCATGTTGTCCCACCTTGTCCAGTTCATGTCCCTGTCCCATGTCGCACCAAACATGGGATAGTGAATTCTTGTTCTGTCCCATGCTACGCCAAACGTGAGACAGTAACTTTTGTCTCGTACTATCCAGTCCTGTTCTACGTACCAAAGGCAACCATAAAGAACTATTATATATCTTCTTCTTTTTTAATTTGATACTAATTATATTCATAAAATCAAAAGAAACAAAGAGATATATTAGATTACTTCTATGCCATATATAATTGATTGCCATGTTTATCTATACGAACAAAAAAAAAGTAAAAGTAATCGTAATCCTTTTTTGAAACTTCTGCGGATACATTACAACTTCGGATTCCATATTTTAATAATCGTATGCTAATGATGCTTTTGTTTGATTTCGTATTCTTAGATAAAACACGTATCACTTTATGGTTTTTTTCGAAGTTTATTAATTTTTAGGGAAATTAAAGTATATTTCATTTGAAAAGAAAGAACTATGGAGTTACTAATCCATATATAAATATAAAAATAAATAATTATATAACATCCATGTATCATCCTTTGTTGAGTCGGTTTTAACATTTTCCAGCCTAAACATGCATGTATTTAGATGCAGTTTACATTATCGGTTCAATTAACGCACTCATACTTACTCATCCTTGAATCTCCCATTAACTCAATTTTTTTATATTATATATTACATTTAATATCTTATCATTATGTATATCATATAAATATAAATAATATATGAACTAATATGCATTAAAAACACATTTTTCCCTTTTAAAAATTATACCATTTTAAATTATTCATCAATACCTTCGAATGAATCCAATATTAAATATTTTGAATTTAACTATATTATTAAGTGTCATAATATACACAAATTATTGTTTATACGTCTTACATTTTTATTTTTCATTTTACACCATTATGATATTAAAAATGAACTAAAACACATTATTTTATTTTATAAAAATATCATTATAATTATCTCATTAATGTTTTCAAAACAAGTTATTTATTAAAATTTTTAATTTAATAATATTATAAATATTATAAGTACGTATAGAGATTTTTTTCAAGAATGATATCTTGATATTTCTAAGACTTATACATCTTACACAAATCTCGATGAATCATGTATAATCATAAAAATTCAAAATTCAAGATGATGATAATAAAAAAAATTATTTTTATTATTACACATTTTATTCATATATTTAGTTGTTTAGTTTGATTTTCTATCACTTCATTTTTCATTTTTACATTTTTATCATATTAACATACATAATCAAGTTCACAATGAAAGATGAGTTCCCATTTAAACTTTCCTATATATTTATAGGATTAGGTTCAAATGTAAATCAATATTGGTTGTGAACGTGAGGATTACTAAAATCGCGTCACGTGACAATATTTACTCTGAATATCTTACATTATTCAGAATAAATAAAGTTTAGGCGCTTTATTCACTCTGAATAATGCATGATATTCAAATGAATATTGCTAAGGGACACAATTTTACTGGTCCTCACGTTACAATGAAAAATGAGTTTTCATTTGAACTTTCTTGTATATGTGTATCTCAAAAAGTACACAATTGAATGAGAAAGAGATGTGTTTTAGTTTCCATGTGGAATAATTAAGCATAAAAAATTAGTTAGCAAATTATCTAGTTTAGTGGATAGATATAAAATAATAATATAAATAAGTATTTTGGAATGGTATGAAGAGAAGGAAGTCGGACACGCAAAGAGGTGGTGGGAATGAAAAGAATTGAAGAAAGCTAACGTCCAAGTTTTATTAATAAAGAAATGATCATGAATTTGTTCCTTGTAAAACTTGTATATTTACGAAGGAATTGAACCTGCTTTTCAAACCTACTGAAAGTGAGACCTTCGACGTGACCTACTTCCCCTGCTACCCAGCCAACCCTTATCACAATAACTCCTAATAGCCTATACTATATATCTTCTCTTTTATATTATATATATTAAAAATATAGAGGAAAGTTCAAATGTGAACCACTTTTTGGTTGTGAACGTGAGAACAGCCGAGAGCGCGACACGTGGCGACTTTGAGTGTGGTCCCCCTCTTTAATTCAATGTCTTCCCATGAATCGCGCCTAGTCATCCGCCGTGGATCTGACATGGCGCCTAGTCATCCGCCACGTGTCGCGCTCTCGGTTGTCCTCACGTTCACAACCAAAAAGTGGTTCACATTTGAACCCATCCCTATATATATAACAGAGAGAAAGGTTACAATGAGAAGTGTTAAAAAATATGAAATAAAGAAGTGATCTCAACCGTCAAAGCCGCAATCTTTGACTAGTCAAAGTTCGCATGTACGTGCAAGATCGAGGGACATTTTCGTAAATTTTACAAATAGTTGATAGATAGATACATATATGAACGCATTCATTTATGAATTCGTGTTAGTTATATGAAGATTCAGATTCATATATGAATCTTCATATATGGACTATTTGTAAAATTTACGAAATTACCCCCTCCGTATCCTACACCCTGCACGAGAAATTATCGGTGCTTCGCGGTCATAACCGCATTTATTGATCTAATGAGCGGTGGAGATCACTTCTCTACTTTTCCATATTTTAGCACTTTTAATTTGAACCTAATATTGTGTGTGTAGACAAAAGTTTGGCTGCAAACTCAAGTTTCACTACGAACGTGAGGATAGCCGAGAACGTGTCATGTGGCATATGTATTCACTCTGAATAATCGTGTATTATTCAAAGTGAATAACACAACATTCAATGTTATTCAGAGTAAATAATATTAGATAACACTGAATGTTGTGTAATTCATCCTGAATAATACATGGTTATTTAGAGTGAAAATGAAAGCTCTCGGTTATCCTCATGTTCACAATCAAATTTGAGTTTCCATTTAAACCTGACCCATGTATGTATATCATTGTATATCTAATATATGTATACACATCATTGTATATCTAATATATGTCTACGTCTATATCATTGTATCTAATATCTGTGTATGTCATATAACTGTATATCTATGCATATCTATTAGTGTATCTAAGATATGTGTGTATACATTATATAGATATGTGACGTTGACCTCCCTCCAAGCTAGCTAGCTCTTAATCTTTAATTGCCAACCCTTATCACCTCCTTTTTTTATTTGAATTTATTTACGTTACAACATAGCCAAAGTGGAAAACATAAACACTTAACGTCACTTTGCCTATATATACAAACATACATATAAATACATACACATATACATAAATATATGTAATTCGACATGTATATGTATATGGCTCCGGACTTATAGAGCGACTATGCTAATATGCACACAGGTTCAAGTTTGAATCGCACTGCCTCCGCTAACCTTAGATGTTGAGTTAGCTCTGAAATACAACCGCACATATGATTCCTGGGGACGCATTTCATGTGGGGCCAATTGAAGTTGTCAGTAATTAACATTGTGCAATAAAGATCGGTCAACGCAACCCTTTTGGACGTGTTTAATTCACATGTGATTTATTATAGAATCACAAGTCACAACCGTTCTCATCTCATCGGCCTTTCTCGCACTTCTCATAGATTTATTATTTTCTACTGCTAGAAATTTTTCTTTTGGAAATCAGTGATGGATTTTCAATCAAATATATTAAGCATTTAAATGATTTACAAAATGATTTGATTTTCAATTAATTTTAAAAATCAGTCTGAAATATTTGGAACTATTTCAGATGTGATTTGGTGGTATAGTTTAGCTTTACATGTTGCCGCCAGATTAATTATCTTGTTTTTTCCATGTGTAACCGGTAGATATGAAAGCAGATTCTTAATCAGAATCTTATTAGTGATTTTAATGTTAATTATGGCTCAAGGGTATTACGGGTAATTATATACTCGATAACTAATTCTCTTTAATAGTATGGAGCTAGTGCATTGAATTATTTGAGAACCTTTTATTTTCTATACGTCTTTACTTTAAAGTGTAGCACACACCAGGGAGAGAGGCGGAACATTTTTTGAATGGTGGCACTATACAATAAAATTTTTGGTTGATTTTGAAAATTTTTTTCAATTTTTTGGTTCATTCAATTCTAAAAGATTTTTTAAGTTATTTTTTTGTTGATTTGGATTTTTTTTTGTTGAATTGAAAGAACTTTTGGGTTTTTTTGTTGATTTCGAGAGAATTTTTCGAGTTTTTAGTTGATTTTGAGAAAACTTCTGGTTTTTTGCTTGATTTCGAGAGAATTTTCGAGTTTTTTGGTTGATTTCGAGAGAACTTTTGGTTTTTTGGGTTGATTTCGAGAGAATTTTTAAGTTTCTGTTGTTGATTTTGAGAGATTTTTTTGGGTTTTTAGGTGCACCCCTTTCAGTGTTGAAAATAATACGGTGGCACCATCTAAAATAATACGGTTGCACCTAAACTAAAAAAAATTACCTCTCGGCGGACGAAAACCACGGTGGCACGTGCCACCGTGTTCCCCAAGCTAAATCCGTCCATGGCACACACGGTGGCACGTGCTATCATTTTGTTCCTCTGTCGTAATGTAAACTATTATAGGGTCGTAAAAAGTGTCATCGTATCAGTTTTATATGTGCCATCATTTATATTTTGAAACTAAAACAAGGACACAAGTGACCCAGAGTTGGTTAGTTCTTTTCTTATCAAATCCGAAGTCTCATGTTCAAGTTCTATTATGTTTTAGATTTATTATGTTTCTAAAACCTTGTAATAACAGGACTTGTAGACGAGAACTTACAATTGTAAAGCAAGGTATCAATATACTTGTTAAGAAAAAAAATATTAACTTTGTTAAGAAAAAAAATCTATATATTTGTTTCTTATAGTCAAAATGTATTATCTTTAAAAAGAATTCTAGGTCCGTCCCTGTCTTATGAAAAGGATAAACTTGATCGAGGAATAAGATCGGATGGTATTTGGCAACCACTTAGGTTGTTTTGTGTTATTTAGTTCATGATTCTTTAGACATTACTGATGTACATACTTAGACAAGGGAATTCCTAGCCACTAGACAACATTGCAAGGATTTAGAGGTACTTATTGGTGCATCACTAATGGATGAGTCAATCACAACGCTTGTAGTACAATAATTTAGCTCAGTTGGTAAAAGGATGGGTAAATTTCATCACGGAGGATTTTTCACTTAAAGATTCAATTCATCATGGAGAGTTTCTCACTAACACTATAGGTAGGTATTATCAAGATGTTAAATTTTATTATGTTAATTCAGTGGACATAAATAAACATTATAATGCGTTGTTTGATGAAAATCATGGACTTTTTGTAGAAATTTATAATTCATTCTCAGGATATGATCACAATTTTCATATAAATGACAAAGTGCAAAAGGGTGATACAAGTTAAGAGGGAGATGACATCGATACATACTAGATAAAGTGGGGAAAGGGGATGTACACATCAGGCGAAGAGAAATGATGGCTGGGAGAGAGAATATAAATGAGCGGGAGAGGCAGAATGGTTAAATGAACAAAATTTCCCCTTTGATTTTGGGCGGTGAGAGTATTGACGATGAGAGGACGACATTAGAAAGAGGGACTTAGAGTGTGCGTTTTTTTTGTATACCACATGTATTAGAAGTGTAAGTAACGCGTTTGAAAGACTACATGTATTAAATATTAATGACAACAAGACCACAATGTATTTCATAACGTGTGTGAGTGTTAATGTCTGTACATATACCCATTTGTATTTCATAATGTGTGTGTTAATGTTATGTATATACGTATGACATAATAATTATTGTTTATATTAAGTTTTTGTTTTGATCGACATAAACTAGTGGATATGCTCACTTTTTGAAAACATAGTTTTTTCTTCTTTTGGAAAGGGGATATTGGGAAAGGTAGTTGTAATACTCTTTTAAAAGTTTTTTCAATTATAACCTTGATTATTCTTAATTGTTATTTGTTGCCATTAATTATAAATAAATATTAATTGAATTATTAACTAATTATATTATACACTAATATTAATTATCAACTATTTAGAATTACTATTAATCACACCAATCTTTTAATATGTTGTCACTTTTTAATTGTTATTCAATGTATTTAGCTATCAGAAAAAAAATATAACGGTTCTAAAAATATTTCTATACATTACATACAAAATATATAAAATTTTACTTATTTTGTTTTATAGATAATAAAACCGTTTTAAAGTTACTTTAAAAATATTTAATTTAATTATCAATCATTTTTTTAATAAATATAAATTAATTGAATATGTGATTATTAATTAAATCTTTTTTCCATGAATATGTATTTAGAATATAAATAACATAACAAAAATTATAAGATTGTACATACAGAGCCATATTAGAAATCGATAGTCAAACCTAAGACTATATATTCTTGAAATTTAATATTAAATAAATTGTCACTATTTTAAAAGTCTTCATGGAAAAAGACTTTGTTTTTGCTATTTTGTATAACTATTATCATCTTAAATAATGTTTGTATTCGTCCCTACACATGTCCTCCTGTATTTGACTACTTTAGTTATCATGAGATAGTTTCATTTTCATAGTATATATTGAGTGCAATGGATTTTGACCATGATATATTTAGATCAATTATTTGGATAAAATTTTATGACCCTTCTAGGAGATAACTATAAGGAATATGAAGAAAAAAGAAACTATAAGGAATATTCTACACTATTCAACTCCTATAAATATGAATGTCTAATAGAATCCTCTTTTTGGATGTGTTTACTAATGATTTAATCATTTAATGTAAAAATAGGTCTATTCGTACATACAGTTTATATTGTTTACTTTCATGAACAAAATTGATCTACCCTAGTAAAAAAGATATTATAGTTTTTAACGGTGCGTTAATTTTGTTTCTTGTTTGCTATGGTACCACTGGTTTAAGAAAATCTATTGCTCCGTCGATATTTGAGATATATTACAAGTTGAGTATCATTACAATAATATACCCTTGAAATTGTTGGTGCGGCCAAGGCGGATGAGATATTTTTTCTTGAACAAAAAAACACTTACGTATTGGTTGAGATGAATGTAAATATAAACACTTCAAAGAAGATTGTTTGATATGTACCAGGTTGCTTTTCGAAGCTTTAAAGGAGGTGGGTTGTTTCTATGTTACTTTGTTAGTAAAACTAATTGAAAAGATATAACGAGCACCATCCTATTTGCTAACATGAATGACCCTTTACACTAAGGGGTCCTTTATCAAACTCTTACGATAAGGACATTATCCTCACTTACCTTATTGTATAAGATTTTTGCCGTCAAATCAATTGTTGATAGCTTATTAAACCCGGTAAGCACATAGCGGGTAAGAGTCATCTCCTCACTTCGGTAGTCTTGATCCAATGATCCTTGTTATGGCTCTTACCGGGTAAGATTTTAGGTAGTTTTCATTCCAATAGGTAAGTCCCCGTAAGGCAAATGAAAATCGGTAAGTGCATAACTCGGGTAAATGTTAAATAACACCTTCTAGTTCTTTGGTAGTATTCAAGAGGGGCAATTCTCAACAAGACGTTAAGGACCAAAATATGACAACTTCAATTATATTAGGCCAAAAATGTAGAAAAAGAATTCTCAAGGTTGTTTATCATCGAAGGACCGAATTTGTAATTCACTAGTATATTTATTTATTTATTTAATATTTCTGTGTATAAGATTGGATGCAAGGGAAAAGGTTATAAATAAACCAAAAAACCATGAAAAAATAGATTAAAAACATATATCAGTATATATATATATATTATATCAAATTCACGAGAAAAGATGATTGTTTTATTGTGTGTTTATTTCACTCTATTTTTGTTTATATTCCATATATTTTTTGATTAAAAAAATATTTAGGTTTGTTTTTAAATTTAAAAAACATTTTTGAAACTGTCCATGCAAATGCATTGATTAATTAATCTAACATTAACGAGGTTGTTTCCGGTTTTTCATTTTATTTATTGTTTTTCTGAACCTCACTCTATGATAATAGTTTTACATGTGTTCCACACATGGTATAATTAGAATGAAATCGTATTTCATCGAATTAGTTTACGTCATCCTTTTCTATGGTGCATATTTTACACTTGTTAACTATTTAATGGATTCATAAAATATAATAAATATACATTTCATCATATAAATCAATTAAAATAGTTAATACGTGAATTAAACAGTTCATGTATGAAGTATATTCATATTATATATATGAATCAGTAAAAATAATATTATATATACATATATATTAAACAGGTTCATATATGAACTATTGTTCAATATGATTCATAAATATTAAAGTGGATATACAGAGTTTATATATAAGTACATGTTAATTACATAGTTTATATTGACGATATCACAGAGTTCATATTAATTTTAAGGCACTTAAATCAATGGTTTTTAAAATGGTTGATTCTATGTTTGGTAACCTTTGCCGGGATCAACAGCTGCAAATGTGACTGGATGAAAGACTTAAGATCACATTCTAACCCCATTATATATTTGAGTGACTATGAGGGGCATTGTTAAGGACCATTTAATTTTAATTCATTTAAAGTCTATATAATGAGTAAAATTTGAACCTACAACCTTTGGTATAGAACATGGGATGTTATCCAACACACCAACATGGCTTTTGTTTTTATTAAGCTGCTAAACAAAATTTTAAGGTAGTTCCTGTAAAATTTTTAAGGTAGGTCTTGAAAAAAATTCTATATAACTTATAATAAAAATAAAAAAATTAGATAGGTCCCGAGACCTACCTAAGGCACACATAAATTCGCCCTTGTTCACAACGTCATCCTTTTTCTATGGTGCATATTTTTACACTTGTAACTATTTTTAACGAATTTATAAATAAGTTATGCGTTCATATTGAATGTAATTACATGTACGTTTAAATATGAAACTCTGTAATCCACATATTAACTATTTTTAACTGATTCATATATGAACTATATGTTCATATGTGATCATGTTTAATTCACGTATTAACTATTGTTAATTGATTTATATACGAACATGTATAATTTATATATCAAATCGAGTTCATATATTAACTTGTTTGCATTTATTTGTAAAAGTCACCAAACTACCCCTCTATCTTATACATATCTATCCGAAGAATATTCCGGTGTTTCACAGTCAAAGCTGCAAATGTTGACTGGATGAAAGACTACGATCACATCTCTACCCTCATTCTTTAGTATTTCTCATTTTGAGTCGGTCCTGTGTGGTGTACCGAACATTTCAGTTACAGGCCAATAATGCAACAAATATGCAAACCAATATTAGTCGTCCATAGGCTAATAAATATCTGATTTTATTTTTATTTTCTATTTTAAAGTCATGATCATAATGAATAAATATTATCATCTTTCATACATATCTCAATCTAATTAATGAATCGTAATAATTGTCCATAAATATATCTATTTCCCTCCAATATAATGAAATATATAGTTTATTAGAATTACTTGGTTTGCAAATCAAACAAGAACATAGTTAGAAAAAGAAAAACAAGAAGACAATCGAATTACATGTCATTGATTACCGCGACCCTATACAGCTCATGTGATTTATATATGCAATTTAAACATAAAATCATATGTGATTCGACAATGATCTCTTATTTAATTATCAATTGCCTAACTATACAAACACATAAAATTGGGTAGCCAAAACTTACATAAATAAAAAACCAGCTGAGGTGGTCAGTGGTGATGAGAGAATATGATAATACTTGCAAGATTTATCAAAGCTTAGCTTTGATCTAAAACACTTTATCAATATTAGGTAACAATTATTGTTAAACGCCAACAAATTCATTTCTTCTATAAAAACTTAGTTTTCAAATAAAGCAGGATTCATCGCTTCCATCTTATTTGTATCTTTTAAAAATATTCTTTAAGGTAAGAAATCATCTTCTAAACTAATGATAGACTGGTTAAAAGTTAGGCAACTACCTTGTACACTTATATTCATTTATTATTAAGAAAAAAATAGACGTCTGAAAGTTACACCTACTGAATCATAAAGTTTGCTCTTAAATTTGAAAGTTAACCTATTGATCTTAAAATTTGCCCTAAATATTTTGAAACGAAATTTATAACGTGCTTTAATCTTAAATTTTGCTTCTAGACGCCTATGGGCCCTACAAAAATTGTTGCCAAAAAATATTAACAATAAAGATGCAATTACAAAAGTCGAACTTACAACCTCAATTATGATTTATAAATAAATTACCACTACATCAAGAACGATGACTTGTTTATCTTTCGCCGATTTTGAAATTTTTTGCATGATTAATTTTCTTTGCATGTTGTTTTATCTTGTTTTCAAAGAAACGTATATTTAATTCTAGGGGATAGTACAACCAAAATGTATCCAACTATACCCAAAAATCTATTGTGTGTATCCACCTTTCAAAAATGCTATTTGATGTATCAAACTTTATTTTTTCTTCTATTGTGTGTATCAAATGACTTGTAACCTGTTTAACAGGTCACCTCCACCGTGCCGCCGCCAGGAACCACCGTCGTCGCTGCCGGAAACCACTGTCGCCGCCGGAAACCACCGAACCGCCGAGAACCACCACCATCAACCATCGAAGCTCCGAGAACCACCACCATCAACCATCGCACTCGCCGGCCAGCCTCGTCGCCGGCAACACCGCCGCTGTCACCACTTAACAGCACCGCCGATATCACCACTTAACCCCACCGCCGCTATCACCACTCAACACCACCGCCGTTGTCACCACTCAACACCACCGCCGCTCTCGCCGTTCAACACCATCGCCGCTGTCACCACTCAACACCACCATCGAACCGCCACCACCATCGAACCGCCACCACCATCGAACCGCCACCACCATCGACCCCACCACCACCATCGAACCGCCACCTCCATCGACCCCCCGCCACCACCATCGAGCCGCCACCACCATCGAGCCGCCACCACCACCATCGACCCCACCGCCACCACCATCGACCCCCCGCCACCACCATCGACCCCCACCACCACCATCGACCCACAGCCACCCAGAACCACCATCCCCACCGCCAAGAACCTCCCGTCGTCGTCACTAGCTGCCGGTAACCGGCTGGTGACCGGTTGTGCAGGTCACAATACACACAATAGAAGAAAAAATAAAGTTTGATACATCAAATAGCATTTTTGAAAGGTGGATACACACAATAGATTTTTGGGTATAGTTGGATACATTTTGGTGTACTATCCCCTTAATTCTAAGGCAAAGTTGACCCATTGAAAAAAAATGTATATTATATTACTTAAATAGATATAATTGACTTTTCCCAACCCAAAAAATGTTGACTTCTCCCTAGTCAAACCCCTAAACTATGGCTACTGATCATGTTTAAAGATGTCGTCGCTTAATACGAGATGGAGATATTTCAATTCTTAAACTCGTTTTAAAGGAATAAATAAAGTTAAACATAAACGATTTTAGATTTAAACACATCTATATCATGTTTTTTCTTTAAAATATATATCAATCATGAAACTATTATGAATATCTCATTGTTACTCTATAACATAATTTAGAAAAATGGTAAAACAGTCGACTATAAAAAAACAAAAAAAAACAAACTATTTGTCATTTAAAATTAACAATTTACACTTTTTATTCAAATATTAAATTTTTTAAAATAAAAATATTGTAAATCTTATTATTTTGTGGATAATTGGGATTGTTATTACTTGGAAGGCGAGTCATGTACACTACCCAACAAAACAATACATGATCCATTTTTTGCCAATTTGCCACGTCATCATGCTTTTCTTTCAATTACCTTATCATATTATTTTTATCTTGCCTTGTTGGAAAATAGGACTTTTTTCTTCCCTTTATACCCCTAAGGTTTTACAAAACTTCCAATACGCTCCCTCCAACTATCTAATATCTACTTTCGCCCCCTTTTTGTTGTCCCATCCCATCCACCATTCACTCTGCAATTTTCTGTTCCTAAATATCTATACTATTTTTATATCAAATATAATATAATAAATAAGATATTTTGTTTAAAATACATTCATTTTATCTTTTATTAAATGTGAATCGTATTCGCTTAATGAGAAGGAGTCATTGATTGATAACTAAATACCCAATTGAAATAATTACGACAAAGCAATGAATCTAAAACATAAATTATGAAGATTAATGATAATTAGTTGAATTTGGATATAGTTTCTAGAACTTCTCATATTTAAAACAAATAACTTATGTTTTTTAAACCAAAAACGATATAATGTTTCTAAAAGTATTTATGATGCTTTTTATATTTAATTGAGTAAATAAAATTTAATACGTTTGAATAACCATTCTTTCTATATTTATATAGATGAAAGTTTAAATAAAAACTCATTTTTCATTGTGAACATGAAGACCACTAATGCATGTGCATATGGGACACGTCGCGGCCTCTAAGGATATTTCTTAATTTTCCGGATATTTAAGGTTTTTCCTTAAACTTAACATTATATATATAGGGGTGGTTCAAATGTAAACCACTTTTTGGTTGTGAACGTGAGGACAACCGAGAGCGTGACACGTGGCGGATGACTAGGCGCCACGTCAAGTCCACGGCGGATGACTAGGCGCGATTCATGGGAGGACATTGAATTAAAGAGGGGGACCACACTTAAAGCCGCCACGTGTCGCGCTTTCGGTTGTCCTCACGTTCACAACCAAAAAGTGGTTCACATTTGAATTTTCCTCTATATATATATTTAAATTATATTCCTAATCAGAAAAATTTTTATAAAGTATTCAAATTTTATTAAATATCCATTTAATTCCATTTTTTAATAAATGAATTCCTTTATAGGACCCAATTTTTTAATAAATGAATTTCTTTGTAGGACCCAATTTTTTAATAAACCAACCGAAGTCTTCACATTTCTAAATTGTCATAACTAATTAAAAACATCAAATAATTCAATAATTTTTTTTACTTGAAAAACCACGATATGTTGTAATTACAAGTCCTTTGTTAAGGCGGCTTGGATATTTCAAAGTCTAAAAAAATGGGTCCTATAAAGACAATTAAATAAAGAAATGCATAGTGAGGGTGACCCATTGAATATTGTCAAAAAGTGATATGCAGCCCTTGCCCAACTTTTCTAAAACAAACAAAACTCAGTGGTAATAATGAAAAACAAACAAAGTTCAGGGTTGCAAAATGAAAATAATTCGGTAGTTACTGTTGGACTTAACGCCTATATAAACCAACCAAATGGACCATTTTCAAACTCATTCCACACCCACTCTTTCTAGTCACACAAAGCATAAAATCAAGATGAAGTTTCTCTTCTCGATTCTCGCATTATGTTTCCTCGGTATCATCGGCACTGAAGCCGCTGGTCGAAATCTGAAAGATGTCATAGAGCTTCCGAGTCAGCGGTTTCAGCAACCGTATCGAACTGGATACCATTTCCAACCACCAAGCAACTGGATGAACGGTATGAGCATTTGTTCTCACGCCAAGAATTTTTCCTAAAAAAGTTTTTCCAATATACTGATTTTTAAAATCATGGTACTTATTTACTCATAATTGCAAACAAACGCTTTTCTCGATGATGGAAAACGACAATATGTTGTACATGAATAGTCTTTTGCTAAAAGAAACAAATACGATGATCCAAAATTTTGATTGTTTACTTTTCATTATTATATTTGTTGTAGCTGATTTTGTTTTTCTTTGACATGAACCGAAATTGGATCGGATGGTTGGTGCTAATTTCCGCAGATCCCAATGGTGAGTTTGCGTTTCTTTAATACTTTATTTCTTTAGTATCGAATTTGATTGCTCGATTTTAAAGCAAGTTTTTTTTTATTAAAATGTTACTAGAATCGACAAAGAATCCTTCGTAAAATACAAGAAAAATTGACATGAAAAGTCCTAAAAATATTAAATAAATTAATAACCTTATTTTCTTAAAAAAAAAATAGAAAATAAAGAAAAAAAAAAGGTGCCCCACTAGGTACGCAAGAATGGTGGAAAACCCCATTCCCCACCGGCCTCTCCCACTTTTGATCTTGATGTTTTATAGAATATAAGCACCAAACTTTTTCTTTTCCAATTTTAGCTTTTTTTATTCCTATTTTGTATAATATTTTTTTAATCAATATTAACTAAATTTAAATATAAACATGTTTTTTTGTTGCTTTTAAATGTTCACTTTCAAAAACACACGATTTTTAATTTATTTATTAAAACCTACAAATATTTAAAAAATATTTTTCATTCATTTTTAATGAATAAATACATAACTACTTCCAAAAACATGTGTTTTTAATTTCAAATTGAGATTTTTTTCTGGATAAGGGGTATAATTGTCATTTTATAATTGCAGGACCAATGCTATACGAAGGAGTTTACCATTTTTTCTACCAATACAACCCGTACGCGGCAACTTTCGGTGACCTCATCTTGTGGGGCCACGCGGTCTCGTACGACCTCGTCAACTGGATCCATCTGGACCCGGCGATTTATCCGACCCACGAGGCAGACGCCAAGAGCTGCTGGTCGGGGTCGGCCACTATCCTCCCGGGAAACATTCCCATGATGCTCTACACGGGCAGCGACTCACAATCCCGCCAAGTCCAAGACCTGGCGTGGCCCAAAAACCTGTCTGACCCATTCCTGAGGGAATGGGTCAAATACGACCAGAACCCAATCATGACCCCGCCGGCTGGGGTCAAGGACGACTGCTTCCGTGACCCCAGCACGGCTTGGAAGGGTCCTGACGGAGTCTGGCGGATGGTCGTCGGCGCCGACCGTGACAACGACGGCATGGCGTTTTTGTACCAGAGCACGGATTTCAAGCATTGGACGCGCCACGACCAGCCGCTGTCGTCTGCCGAGGCCACAGGCACCTGGGAGTGCCCAGACTTCTTTCCAGTGCCGTTGAACAGCACCAACGGGCTCGACACATCGACGTTTAGCGGGGGCGTGATGCACGTGATGAAGGCGGGGTTCGGAGGGCACGACTGGTACACGATCGGGACTTACAGCCCCGATCGCGAGAACTTCTTGCCGCAAAACGGACTACGATTGTCCGGAAGCAAGTTGGATTCGAGGTACGATTACGGAAACTTCTACGCTTCAAAATCGTTCTTCGATGATTCCAAGAACCGGAGGGTTTTGTGGGGTTGGATCCCGGAATCTGATTCTCAAGAAGACGATATCGAAAAAGGATGGGCCGGGCTTCAGGTACGATTTTACCCCTTCCGTTTCCGGCCACCGTAAAACGCGTAAAACCGGCATCAATCTATATGAATTTATCTAACAATTTGAAGTGTTAATTTGCAGTCTTTTCCAAGGGCTGTTTGGATTGATAGAAGTGGAAAGCAGCTGATTCAATGGCCTGTGGAGGAGATTGAGACCCTTCGTCTGAATGAAGTTAAACTTGAAAACTTCAAGCTTGATTCAGCTACCCCTGTTTATGAAATACAGGGATTACTGCTTCTCAGGTTTGTACTCTATGCATTAGAAAGTTGTACATTTGCTTTTCAATGGGTTCCATCTATAAATTATTCAGTGTTTAACTTTTTCTGAATAGAGGAATAAAAGTTAAAGTTTTCAAGAGAAAGTAACATACAAAACAAGTACTAAGATTTAGAAGTTTTTCATATTATTAAATATTTAATAGATTTTGATATCCCAACAAAACTTCCAAATAAACTTTATAGAGTTAATTACATATTTGGTCCCTGTGGTTTACACGAAATTACGATGGAGGTCCCTAAACCCTAATTTTTTATGCCTACGGTCCCTGTGGTTTGATTTTCGTTACGATGGTGGTCCCTCGCCCTAACGTTTGTTAAAAATGCTTCGTTAAGTCTTCCACGTGCCCCTCACGTGAGGGTAAATTCGTCTTTTTCTATTTACATTTATTTTATCATTTTTTAAAAATCCCAAGGACCATATCTGTAACTAAAACAAACCTATCATCCTTCACTTCATTCATCTGATTTTTAAAAACCCAGATTATCCTCATCTTTAAAACAAACCCATCCATATTCATCTTCATCCTTAAGAACAATCTCACATGTTAAAATCCAAAAAAACCTACAGCATATCAACTGTGACAAGATGATACGGAAAGAAGTCGAAGAAACTGTTGCTGGACACCGAAAAGTCAAGGAGACCATCGCCGGTCATCTAAAACCGCCGCCGGCCACCGGAAAGTGGAAGAGACCATCATCGGCCATCTAAAACCGACGCCGGTCGTCTGAAATCGTCTCCGTCATCTGGAAAAAAACCATCGCCGGCCATGGAAATCGAAGAAAACCATCGCCGGCGGTTGCCGTCATCTGCAAATCTCGTCGTGACCCGTTGCCGGAGAACCGTCTAACCCAGATTCCGGCCATATCTGAAAAGTCGAAGGAGCATCGTTGCCGGCCAGATCTGGAACCTTTCAACCGTCTAACCTAGATGCATCCATGGTGCTCAATCTCCATGCCCAGATCTGGAAGACGAGATTCGTTAAGAGTCGATTTCTGTACGAGGTTTGGGTTTGGGTTTTTGGGGTTAGAATGGCTAGGGTTCTTGATAATGGTTCATCTGGGTTCTTGATTGTTTTTGATTCTGCTTTTTTGGGGAAAATATCACAACACACAAATGAACGAATAAATAAAGTTATAATTCCATAATTTGACTATCAATCAATCATCATTTTTCAACCTCCTTTCCTTTTTACTTAGAAAATATAGAATCTAAGCTTTTCACTCACTGGGTTCTTCTTCAAATATCCATGGATGAATTTAAGCTTTCATTAGTTTCATAAACATATATTAAACTGTAAGATATTGATTTTTTTTTCCCATGAAATTTGGGATTTGATTTAGATACTTGATAATGGTTTTTGATTTGTGGTTTTCAGTTTTGATTTAGTTTCAGATCAAAAAATTTGATTTAGGGTTATGGAAAAGGATAAAGTCTTTGATAGTGATTTTTAATAGAAAATGAATTTTGATTATAAATGGACGAAAATACCCCTGCCCTAACGGAGCTTTTTAACGAACGTTAGGGCAAGGGACCACCATCGTAACGAAATACAAACCACAGGGACCGTAGGCATGAAAATTAGGGTTCAGGGACCTCCATCGTAATTTCATGTAAACCACAGGGACCAAATATGTAATTAACTCAACTTTATACTTAGATTGTAGTAAACTCAAACTTCATATTGTTTAAGTGTTATTTTCTAATTTTTCTATGTTTAAAAAAAGTTTTGAAAATTCTATTGAAATAAAAATAATTTATTCTCAAATATTGATTTTCTATTGGAGGATAAGCTGAAGAAGTTTTTATGGTGCTAAAGTTTGACGTTTCTTCTTTTTTTAGGCGGATGTTGAAATTTCTTTTAAATTGGAAGGCTTGACCCCAGAAGATGCAGAGGATTTGGATTCGGTTGCGGCAGATCCACAAGCACTCTGTACCGAGAGAGGCGCATCAAGCAAGGGTGCATTCGGGCCATTTGGCGTGTTGGCTATGGCTTCTAAGGACCGCGAAGAGCAAACTGCTATCTTCTTCAGGGTGTTTTATGACCAAAAGATTAAACGATACTCGGTACTCATGTGTAGCGATCAAAGCAGGTGCGATATTCACCAAACTAGTAATTAAAGATCCATTGCATAAGATGTTTGTGGTCATAGAAAAAGGGTCTAGCTTTCAATAACTAATCTATTGTTTTGTGTTAAAAGGTCTACGGTTAGGAGCAACATCGACACAACTAGCTATGGTGCCTTTGTTGACATAGATCTTCAAAGCAACAATGAGATCCCACTTCGAAACTTGGTACGTTAAACGATAACCTGTCAATAAAGCATGATTTTAAATTTATAGTTATAGGTATAACTTTTTTTTACATAATTATATTACCGACCGACATGTCTGTTGCTAACTTTTGGTCTTTGTCGGTATAATTTACCGACCAAGTCACTTTCAACAACAAAATTCTATCAAAAGACATTAGTTTTTATGCATCTTTTATCTTTCTTATTTGATGTGTTCATTTAATTTCAATTTGCAAGTTTCGTTAAATCCTCGAAATCGTCATGTTTACATTTTTTATCCCTTGTTTCTTGGACATGTACAGATTGACCACTCAATTATTGAGAGCTTTGGAGCGGAAGGAAAGACAATTATTACAAGTCGAGTATACCCGAAATTTGCTTACAGTGAAGAGGCTCATCTTTTTGCTTTTAACAACGGGACTCAAAGCGTTACAATTTCGAAGATGAGTGCCTGGAGCATGAAAAATGCAGAATTTGTGATTGATCAGACCGTAAAAAGTGCAGTTTAAGAAGGCATATATATACCGGAAACTATTAGAGTATTCTTGTGGAAAAATATAGTAAAAGAAACATTGGAGGCCAAGCAGAGTTGGTTTAATAGCTCTTTTGTAAAGGCCATTCTTTGTCACTCTATTCCTTGTAAAAAATTTTGAAGTTTGTTGCCATTTTTTTTTCATTTATAAGTTATTAAGATGTAACAGTTTGTGCAAAGCACATGATGCCATTGTATCAAATTATTGTTTCATTAATATAATTACGATATTTGAGTAATTGTTTCGGTTTTATTTGAGACTTTAAACCAAATGATTTTGGGAAAATGCAATGTTATATGTTCATTGACAAATAATTTTTGCCAATGCGGTTAGAGCATTTTGGGAGCGTTTGGTGCACTGGACAGGGTGGGACAGGATAGGACAGGACAGCCCTGTCCTGCGTTTGGCGCGCCCCAACCTTGGACTAAGTAGAACACACTAGCACAAGGTATGGGACAAGTGTGTCCACCCTCCTACCCATGGAACTAAGTGGAACAAGGAACTTATTGACCAAAATACCCCTAAAATAAGAAACCTAATCTAATATCCCTTCTTTTTTCTTCAACCGCTTTCTCCCAAACTCCATCTCCTCTTCGATTTCACGACCTCAGATCTACCTCCCTCTCCGGCGACGTCCGGCGACCTGCGGCTACTACCTCCGGCGACGTCCGACGACCTCCGCCTCCCTCTCCGGCGACCTGCGACTGCTACCTCCGGCAACGTGCGGCGACCTCTGCCTCCCTCTACGGCGACGTCCGACGACCTGCGGCTGCTACCTCCGGCGACGTCCGACGTCTGGCGACCTCCGGCTCCCTCTCCGGCGACGTCCGACGACCTGCGGCTGCTACCTCCGGCGACGTCCGACGACCTGCGGCTGCTACCTCCGGCGACGTCCGACGACCTGCGGCTGCTACCTCCGGCGACGTCCGACGACCTGCGGCTGCTATCTCCGGCGACGTCCGACGTCTGGCAACCTTCGCCTCCCTCTCCGGCGACCTGCGGCTGCTACTTCCGGCGACGTCCGACATCCGGCGACAACTTATAGACGTTATCAATAAAACAGTATTATAAGGTTTTAAATTCTATGTTATTATGCATTTAAATTGATTGTTTATAAATAAAACAGTAAACAGCTCATCAGGGGTAAACTGGTCATTTTAACATGTTCTGGCTTGTCCTGTCCTATGCTATTCTATCTTACCAAACGCTGGACACCTGTCATGTCCTGTCCTGTTCTGTCCTGTCCTGTCCTATCCTGTCTGCGTACCAAACGCACCCTTTATGTATTGATTATTTATATGGGAGAAGAAAATCTTAAAAATATAAATAAACTTTGTTTTTTTTGTTACTTATGATTTGCTAAGTTATTGTATAGTACCAACCAATGTTAAAGTCTATTGACTATTGTTATCACTCTTTCCTTTGCTTTGACTACTTTGTTCTTTCATGCTACAACAATTTAATTGGCATCTAGTTTAAGTTGTGAACTATAAACTTATGAGCTTCTATTGATGTTATCTACTTGTGTTGGCTATTTTATCCATTTTTGCTTATGCTGGTATTTTAGATCACAAACCTTTAGAGGTCAACATGAAGAGATTGAATCATATTTTGAAATTTGGAGATCAATTGGGGTTAAGATCAATTTGGAAATTGTTAAAGAGTCCTACATCGGCTAGACTTGGACCAAATCTTCATTATATATGTTGGAACCCCCTTTTATCCTCAAGGACTCTTTTGGATATTACATCTAGGGGTTCCACATATTCTCACATGGTATCAGAGCTAAAGTCTACCACTCTAAGGACTGACACACCTAGGGCAATCTACTCTCCTAGCCATTCTCTATCCAGACCTCCAACCCTTAGAGTCACACATCAGCTAGACTTGGACCAAATCTTCATTATATATGTGGGAACCCCCTTCTCTCCTCAAGGGCTCTTTTGGAGATTACAATTAGGGGTTCCACATATTCTCACAGAGACCCATACGGCTTGAGAGATCAACAGCTTTTGAGAGATCAACAACTTTTGAGAGGTGAGATCTGGAGGCGTTGAGTTTATGCAAAAGGGGTTAAGCGTTTAGGTTATCACTTATAATTTCAGAGGATGGTTTGGGCTTTTCAGCTCTTAATTTGAAAAAAAAAATCAATTAGTCTGAAAAAGCAAACATTTGATTGATTCGAACTTAAGAGAGCATTAAGAGATGATCATTTTTTTAAACAAGCAAGCTGTAAACATCCTAAGAGGATATATTTAAAAAACTTAAGTTTATTGGACCAAACTATAAAACGTCACATATATAAAAGCGTTACAATAGGTTTATCGGACGCTTTTTGGGTGTTCAAACAAGTTGTTTAGGACACTTTTGAAAAAAAATATATCGTATTAGCTATTTTATAGGACATTCTTGTGAAGTATTCTAAAACCATCGTTTTTTATAAAATCAATTTTGTTGTAAAGATAAAAACAAAATTTATCTAAAATATAACGAGCAAAATTGAAAGAAAAAAATCATCAATTAGCTATCTGGAGTAGCTTTTCAGAGAGCTTGCTTATGACTTATCAAATGAGATTCATGTTCAAAAAATATAACCTAGCTTATGATAGTCGACCATAACTTAAGAAATCGATGGTTCTTAATGTGACTAACGTTTATCGAGCGTTTTCTAGCATGTGATTATGGGTTTGAGTATCGTTAAGCTAAAAAGTTACAAAATAATATAACGACAAATGCTAGTTTCGTCTACCAAGGTCGGAGATCACCTACGAAAGATCCTTTGTCCTAACTTTTGGGACCACCTATGATATCGAAGAGAATTTTGTCCAAGAGATGACGAACACAAGTGGGACATAAAAGATCATAAGAGATTAGGAAGGAATCACAAAGTTAATTTTACAAAGGAATTGATGGTACCCATCTAATTGAATATGATCCATTAAAATTAGATAACAAGCTTATCTACTAATAACAATTTGGGGTTCAACAATGATTTTCTCAAGATAAGCAATATTGCACGACAAGTTATTTTGAGGGTGTATTAATGCTTTCAAGAAATGTAAATTTGTCCCTTTCAATGGATGTTTTCCAAAAGTTGCTTGCGGAGAACATAACATACATCAATGAAAGGCTAGGTGGTTGATCGTCTAGCTTATTGAACAACTTTTACGCTTTAAGGGAGTGTTTGAATTGTATATAAGAAATCAGATGAACTAAAATGACAAATTCTTTTAATCATTTTTTATTCATATCTTGTGCGATAAATAAAAAGAAATTAGTGGCATATTCTAATGATTCAAAGTTTCTAACATCTAACTAAACTATATTCAAACAATATTATTTATAATATTAGTATTATTGAAATTAATATTTATTAAAATTGTTAGTATTATGTTAAACAAGAACTTTAACTAAAAGAATAAAGAATAATTTGCTAATTTATTTATTATTGCCTCCTAAATTCAAATTAAAAAACAAATCATATAAATTAAATAAATAGAATTAAAGTTATTTCAATATTTAAATATCGAGTAAATAGAAAATAAATAACTCAAAATTACGTTAGATATAAAAAACTAACAAATAAACATTCAAAAGGTAAAAAGGTTAAATATCACGTTAAAAAACTGCATATTAAAATATGTCATGCCATCGACTTAACGTAACATGAGATACAAGTTTAGAGCCATGATGCATATGATAATTGTTGTCGTGATATATGATCAAACCAAATTTAAATTTGGTTGACATGATGTTTGAATTTCCTTTATAATTGCAAACCAAAAACATATTAAGTGTTGATAAAACAATCAAACACCTAGTAACCCTGCTTCATACAAGACTTAAAAAATAATTAGGTCGAAGAGATAAATACACATATTACGTATAAACTATTATTCAAACAAAACATAATATTAGAAACAAGATGATTACGTAATATAAAGAATTTTGTAGCTTTTTTTCAAATAAGATAAAATATAACAAAAACATACTAACAAATAACTCTAAAATAAAGAAGTACATCAAGTTAATGAAATAAAAAATCAAAATTTAATAATTTCGTAAAATAATCATTGGAAAAAAAATTAATTTGATTATATAAGATCTATATCTATGTATCATTTGTTATAAATTAAAACATATATGAAGAATTACTACAATTAAAAAAAGATGCAACGTTACAGAAATATTTATCTTTAAAAACATACGCATAAATAGTTTATATAATATAAATCACTAGTAATCTTGATTTGACCAAATATGTTCAACCAAGTAAGAGCAGAGTTAATGATGAAACTTCATTTGAACGTATCTTGGAATTTCTTTGAAGATATTCTTAGAATTTATAGGTGGAACCTTGAAATATTTGTGTCAAGTTATCTACCTCTTCATCGATACAATTATCATCATGTCATTTTCATCATCAAAAGAGTTGTTTTGACAACACGTAAATACATTGTAGATATTATATAATATTAATATACGATTCATCATTTAATTTGGATTTACATGTAGAAATTTTTAAAATATTTAAAATAATCTACATATAATAAATTAATGAAAGAAAAATTGGTATTATAATTGAAAAAAATATAACTTTGATAAGATAAAGAGTGCTAGTTATTATAAGCCATTCGAGCATAAATACTTTTATATATTACCCATTCTATTTTATAAATTATCATAATAACCTAAATAGGTATCCCGATGCTTATCAAGCGGCTTGAGTGTTTACGAACAAAATTTTTATATTTGGCTTCGAGCGGCTTTATTGTTATTTTTTCATATAGCGGCAGTTGCATGAATATGAAACACTATACAATCGATTAAATATTTTAGCAGTGAGGGTCGCGTGTTTCCTAATTTGGGCCACTCATGTTTTACTCCCTTACGATCAATTTGTATAGCATTGTTATAAAACATTAATGTTATCAATGTAAATGGTGCAATCTCATAATAATCATAGTCGATATCTATTAATAACATTTTTATATAAATGGTTTTTATTCGAAAAAACGAAGAGGCTATTAGTTGTCGCCGGGATACTGAGGTGGGTGATTTGATGAATTTTTTGAATATTGGTAATGAAATTTGTTCTCCATCTACAAAAATTATATAAAAAAATATTAAAAAGAATCGTTCTGTTTAACTATTTACGTTAATAAAAATCTTGACAACCAAAAATGCATCCCACATGAAGGTCATTTATGAAAACTTAAAAAAAACCTCGTTGTAAGAACTTCTTGTGTAACCTTTATTAACATTTTTTATATAAAAATAGATTTTAGTTGAGAACTTATTGTAAAACCCAAAAAGGATAAGATTAAATGGCATGATGTGTTCATAGTGAATAAACTAATTATAATACTTTTTTTTTGATATTTTAATAAATTTGGTTTCTATGATCAACAAATTGCAAAAAAAGTTAGAAAAGAGTTCATAAGATGGAAAATTTACGTAAAAATACCTAAATCTGATTTTATCAACAATTATTTTAATATTTCATCAATGAGTAATTTCATGAAAACTTAATAAAATATGAATGTTGTTTTATTAAGGTTCACAATTACAGTTTAAACAAAATCTCTAAAAGGGTTTACAAATCTTTTCAAAAAAAAAAATCCAAATGGTAGAGCGATATATAGTAACATGGTTGAATAAAAAAAGTTTGAATTGTATTTGTAGATATACTTTACAAACATTATTAAAGTATATGAAATTCAATTTAAAACATAAATATATGTAATATAAAGTTTAATTATTAGTTAAATTTATGTTAAAACATGGATAAAATAGCAACTTTGTACATAAAAAAATATCATCGATTATTATAAATACATCAACTATATATAAAATTAATAAGTAATCCATAGCTGAAAGTAATTCAAAACCAGAAACTAAATCGTATATACAGTATGGCATAGAAAATATGTAAAGTATAAACTATATTGCAAAAGCTTTAAACTATAAGATTTCATACAACGCACAAGGGTCATGTGCTTTAAACCATAAGATTTGATACAACGCACAAGGGTCATGTGACTTGTAACTTCGAATTGTATTTTAGACGCTCATAGTTTACATACTAATAGATAAAATATTTGTTTATTGGATTCAATGTATAGGTCAATTTCATAAATTGGATTAGAAAAATAAATTAACACTGAAAACTACAAAAAGTGAAAAGTGAAAAAGGAAGTAAAAGTAAAAAGTGGACCTATGATGTTTTGGGTAGTTACAACTCAAACCGACCAAAAGTAACAATCGGTTTTATCAAAGACTTTTGTGATCGTTTATATGCGGACCTAGGGTTGTAATAAATTTAAAGGAATGTGTACTATAGTGAAACTAATTTTTCTATTATTTTTATCTTGAAAACTGATAAACCGAGACCTAAAAAAAGTTTAGGTTAAGGGAACTAGTGACCACATTTAGACAAAAGGTTGATAACGACAATCCTTACTGGTCCTAAATCGTCTGTCAATTCCATAATGTGGAGGCTATACCGACTTATCACGGTGGTGGCTATGGAAGCGTCCCGGGCTTTGAACCATGACCATTCGAAATTTTGGACAAGCATTACTCCCACCCATTACCAACTAAGCTACGTGTTATTGGCAACTAGTGTCCACATTTGTCTTACAACATAAATGAAAGCAGGCTGGTTACTTTCATTTCTATCCAAAATGACAAGTTTTAATTTGTGTTCCCAAAAAGAGAAGTTTGGAATTATGTGTTCTTGAAATAAATGTTCACATTTATGGTACCCCAAATTACAAATGGAAGTAACGTTCATACAATCATCCATGAAATTAACATGTTAACATATTATAAGCATATATAAGTACTTAGAGATCATTGACTATTGATTTAGAAAATATTCACCAGGAAATTCAAGTCATAATGCAAAAAATAGAAGGAATACAAATTTATCATTTATGTGTTGTTTTGTCATAATTAATCTTTCTCATAATTTGTTAAGTTGGAATCTCAAACCCTACATGGCATGACTTCGTAGCGTTATGATTTATGATTGATTATGTGATTGCAATTGATCTACTTCAAACATAACTAGGATACATGAGGTTTTCATCGGGAACCTTTCTAGTGCATCTTTCCTGTACATATAATCCATGTAGATGTCATGCCGATGCATAATTAGTGATGTGGATCGCATGTAAATCATTCTCCAAAATTAGCTCTTATGAAATCAAATAAACTACGTCTAAAAGGACATGTACTTTCATTTAGATGAAGGTAAGTAAATATACACGCTATAACTCCTTAGTTAACTAACATTGTATCTCTATGGTGATCTAGGAAATATGCCAAACAACAAGAGTTATGGTTTATGTTCATATGTGGAATACTTCTGGATAAACTCATGAAGTAATTCAATACAATGAATGTCACGTACAAGGCATGGAATCCAATGAAGGGGTTACAAAATAAGGCATCTGTTCACGTGCACAATGGAGTTCTCCAATATCATTTTCCAAAGATGTGCAATCAAGAACTTATGTCGAGCTCTCGCAATGCTCAATAGCCAAATCACAATAGCAAAGGGATTATCCTAAGAAGAATGTGCCTAATACAATGCTTGCTGAGTTGAGATTGGGCAACAAGAATCCAGAAAGATGATTAACAATTTTGTATTTATTATCTTGGCAATGATTGTTAAAAGAAATGAAATTTCATGCAATGGTGGAGCGGTTTAGTGTCGAAGAAAAACCAATCTAATGAATCTATACGGGAAATTTTAGCATCAGGGACAATAACAATGCACTACATAAAGCTAATACATTTATGAGAGATAAACTACAAATGTATGAGAAGGCACATAAGCTCTTAAAGCGACAAGTCACAACGAGGATGTTGTAAACTAGATGCCTTGACATACACAATGCAGACATCACAAGTCACAACTAGGGTATTCTCTATAATGTACTAGTTATCTTAGTATGATGTAGAACATTTCATAACATTTATAGAAGTTAGGACATGTTTATAACAACATAAAAAGTTTTAGTGTCTAAATAGTTCCTTGTAAGACAAAAATTCCTATGAAAGGATGGGGATCTCTTAATTTATATCCCATCAAGGTACGGTGAAAACTTAATAAAGTACAAATTGAAACATTTAGTTATGTCTTGATGTTATGACTTGACCGTAACTTAAAATGCAATCTTAAACTATAACTAACACAAACAACGTATAAATGAAAACTCATGAATTGGTTATGAGGTTTGGCGAACTTACCTATATATGTATGGCCATGTCGAACGTAATCGATATATCCACTACAATAAATAAGAGTTGCAAGATATCAATGATCTTAATTTTTACTTATGAGGTTTGCCTCGTCTTCAAATCAATCCTCCTATGTATCTGTTGAAACAAACGTTGTTCTGAGGCTATTGTCACACAAGAGTTGCAGCTTGACAACATAGTTGCATAAAGTAGATCATCACAAACATGCACGCATTAATACTAAACCCTATCAAATCTCTTATCTATCTTCTTGGTATCATCCCATTGAAATCCCCTCTATTTATACCAAGCTTAAATTGTTCTTTGAATGATATCTCTCCCTCAAAGCAAGTTGTGATATTGGAGTATAAATACTTCTTAGATCTTGAATCCCAAACCTTATCCAATATGGTTGTTTTCCATATGATAAGTCATACTATTCATACCACATAAAATAATATGGTCTATACAATACTAAATAAAATATTCTCAATATTAACAATACATACATTTATCATAGTAACTTAATCAATTTTTTATTATTATTTTTGCTTATGAACAGTAAATTTATAATACTTTAATCAATTTAGTTTTAAAAATTACATTTTAAGCCCTTGAACTTTTAACATTTATTCATTTTATACCTTTTAGTTTCCTATATTTCATTTCACGTTTTAGCCATATATCGTATACCGACTAAAATATGTTAAAAAAATGCGTTTCAATTTAAACAAATTACGTCATTATAATCGTATCGTCGATATGTTCGAAATGAGCCTAATATTGAATATTTTTGATCTAATTACCTTATTTTATACCATATATATTACGATTATATATTTTATTATAATAAGTTCGAATTGTAAAAGTTGCGGTTTAGCCCCTTAGACTTATAATATTGATTCGTTTTATACTTATAAATTTTCTATATTTCCTTTGTGTTTTAGTTGTACGTTGTATATTCGTCAAGATATGTTTAAAAAAATACGTTTTAATTTTAACAAGTTACATCATTATAATTGTGTCGTCGATACATTCGAAAAGTCTTAATAATAATAATAAAATAGTTGAGCGGTTAAAAAGGTCTTAATCAAACTTTTATTATATATAGTACGATTATATATGTATTCAAAAATAGTTGAGCGGTTAAAAATGTCTTAATCAAACTTTTATTATAATAAAATAATAATAATTCATATTATTATCAGAATAAGCTACATTTTTCTCTCCACCAAGACTATATGTAGTACCATTATATATGTATTAAAAGATAGTTGACAGGTTAAAGCCATCACTTAATCAAACATTTAAAATAACAACAACAACAACAACAATAAGTGTTCTCAATCAGATTATACTCCATTCTTCATATTTAAATTACATATTCAGAATCTTGGCTACGAATCCTTCCTGGAGGTAAACATTTCACTCTATTTTATTATGTTTATATATCATCTAAAACTTTTTTCCTTTTCTCTAAGATTAATCCTCGATTATTAAAGAAACTATCAATACAATTACATATTTGGAATCCTCGCTACGAAACCTTGCTAGAGGTATAAATTTCATTGTCTTCTATTATGTTTATAAACTTATCATAGTGTTTAAACCATTTTTTTAATATTTATTTTCTAAAATAATAATTAAACCATGACCAATGCCCCTATCAGGAAACGAATTGCAATAGCTAAATGATGGTGTGCAGTGTTAGTTTAGTTGTGAAAGTTACATTTTACCCCGTTAGACTTATAATATTTATTCATTTTATATCTTTTAGTTTTCTATATTTCATTTCACGTTTTAACCACATATCGTATATTGGCAAAGATATGTTAAAAAATGTGTTTCAATTTAAACAAATTACGCTATTATAATCGTATCGTCGATACCTTCGAAATGAGCCTAATATTAAATATATTTTGATATAATTATCTTATTGTATACCATATATATTATGATTATATATTACCCAAAAATAGTAAAAGGGCTAAAAACATCATTTAATCAAACTCATTAATCAAAATTTTATTATAATAATAAAAAAATAATTCTATTATTCGAATTGTAAAAGTTACGGTTTATCCCCTTTGGTTAATGACACTTATTAATAATCATCTCAATAACTTTAAATCGTCTACAACTTCAAAATTTGGTTATAAAAATGTTATATACATAATAACCCGCGGCGAAGCGCGGGTATCAAAACCTTGTTATATACATATAATATAATGTCAAATAAATATTTTAAATTCCAATGCCGATATAAATTGTTCCTCATAAATGCGAACTCTCGATACTAAAGTCACAAGAAGCTATAAAATAAGCTAACAAAACTAGGATACATACTCATGGTGCTAGAAGTACAAAACCTAACGTCCACTTTAAGCTACCAAATATAAATACAAGTTAGTAAGTTATAATTCAGCTAAATCATGTTTCAACAAATCACCAATTGAAGAAGAATAACAAACACACAATCAACTTAGGCATCACATCATCATAAGCCATTGACACAATTGTGGAGATCAAACTTTTTGTAATGACATACACACCAAGGCTCTATCATAAGCTAGTTTATAAGCTAATCCATCCAAACATGTACCATAAACTAGTTTTTGAAACGCTATTTTGAGTAGATTTTTGAAAGATTTTTGTAGCTTTTCCAATTATACCTCTATTAATATTAATTATTAAATTCAAAGATAACATTTTTGGTCATTTTACATACTCATAAGCTAGTGTTTGCCAAACATAATTCGTTCATAAGCTAGCTTATCAGCTACTAGCTAGCTTATCAACTAACAGCTAGTTTGCTAAACATAGCCCCAAGTTATCAGCTAATTTGCCAAACATAACCCAAGTCACGTTAAAATGAAAAATCCAATTTGGGAATAGAGACAAGTTGTTTGTTGATTTGTAAATAGTTTAGTTGCAACAAGTACTATTATCAGTGTTCTTTAAAGTCATATGATAAAACAGGAAAATGTTGTTTTTTACTTTATTGCAAAAAAATAACCATATTTACAAGTCAACAAACCCTTTTTTAATGACAACGTTTATAATGTTATATTACATTAAGGCCATCCACAGTGGTACCACCCATAACCACCTGCATAGACTGCCACCTCAGCGCCACATCAGCTTTACCACTACCTTACCATTACCATACCATTCACCCACATCCGTACCACTCATACCACCTGTATGATTTTTTAAATAAAATACTATAAATTTAAATACTATAAATTTAAATAATATAAATTTAAATACTATAAATTAAAAATAAAATTACATTAATATTAAAATTTCATTCAAATTAAAAAAAAAAACTAATTAAAAATAAAAAATACAATAAAACTAATTATGATGCATAGAATCCCACAAATGTTGAGATAAATCGGCGCGAAGGTTGGTGTGTCTCTCTCGGTTTTTTACGAAGTTGACGTTGTTTGCTCGTTCTTCTTCCGAGATCGTTGTCTCGACTTCGCTCGGTAAAACCGCCGTAGGATCAAAAGGATAATGTGAAAACCCTTCGTCTTCACGAATCATGTTGTGTAAAATTATACACGTGTACATGATTTCTTGTAATTTCCTTCGTGACCATACCCGTGCCGGTCTAGCAACGACGTGCCATTTACTTTTAAGCGTGGCGAATGTCCGTTCGATGTCTTTTCTTGCCGATTCTTGACGTGTCGTGAACTGCACCCGTGGCACTTCCACAGGGTACCTAAATGCTTTCAAGAAGATGAGAGGTTTAAGAGAAGTTTAAGAGAATTAGAGGTGAATAGGAGAAGTTTAGAGGTGAAAGAATGAGAAAAATTTGTTGGGGTTTGGAGGTATATATATAGATAAAAAGGAAAAAAAAATTAAAAAATATATATATATATATATAAATATAACCGTTGTATAACGGTTATATTTAAAAAAAAACAAAAAAAAAAATTTTAATCGTTTAAACCAACGGCATACCCTCACCGTTGGCTGCCCTCACCGTTCGTATACCGGCATACCGCGGCGGTGTTACCGCCGGTATGCCGGCTGCACCGTTGTGCAAACCGTCCCAATGCGGATGGCCTAAGATGGAAAAAGAAAATACTCTTTTTGCTTTATTTGAAATATAAAATCAAAAGCATGTCTCACGAATAATAGGTGGCAACCTTATCCAGATCCTACGTGTCAATGACTCGATGTACCTAACTAAAATATTTTATATTATTAAAAGATACAAAAATATTTGATGTATAATCTAACTAGATTCTTGAATAATAATTGAAATTTAAAAACATGCACGAGAAATTATAAATCACCAATAATTTAATTATATTGTTTACTAGTTGTAAACATAAAAGAAAAACTACATTTGCTTTAAATAACACACTTGTTTTTTTTGTTAATATCCTATTAAAAGAGTAAAAATACAACATGCAAACCACAAAATTGTGACGTACTGGTTAAGGCCTGTGGGAGAAGTGGCTAGTTAACCCTTCTACCCCAGGTTCGAATCCAGACGCTTCCAGATTGTGGCCACTGGGGCTTAACTCAGGGCAGCATGCTTTAGCTGTCGGTGAACCTTGCTGGGATTAGTCGGGCAAAGCCTCGGATACCCTTCCAAAAAAAATATATATATATATATATATATATATATACAACATGCATGCACACCTTCTTGACTGTATCGGACATCCACAGATAGCCTACTAATCCGTCGTTGTTTCGACCCAGCTTACGATAGACCTAGAGCCAACCACAGTCTCCTAGACCAACAAAAAGACTGGATACTCTTCATAACCTCAAATTGACTCTCCTTAGAATTGAACCCGAGTGGACTGAGATCTCATCCACAGTTTCCAAGGTTGTTACCGCCGTTAGAAAGACCAAATGAGCTATATGAGTTGTCCAATTAAAAGATTTTGAAAAGCTAAAAATGATAAAAATATTATATTCATTAACGTCCATTCGAAATCGGAATGGTTACAAATACATTGGACAAGAAATTCAAATATTTGACTAAATTTGTTGGTGACGACTGACGAGGGACAAATACGTCTTTTCATGTTTTGTTTGTTACACCGCGTCACCGCCCCAATATTAAGATTTCATTGTCATACAAATGGGAATACGTCATTGGCCCACGTGTACCTAGAAAATGGCATATTAATTAATGTGACAAGTGGTCTTATCTCATGGGATGCTTTCCATCTACCACCCAATTGGCTACTCATTTTCTCTTTAAAATCTAGAGCATTGTCAATTTCAGTAAAAGGGTCCTTCCTTTTGTAAAATTTGTTGTAAAAAGGTTGATTCCGAAAAATCCTACCGATCTAGTATGGGTTGTCGATATTGAGATATTCATTGTATGGATCATTTCTAACTTACTCAGCGATTGTGGTTATGGGAGCATTCGTGCACGAGCCAAGGCTCGAACCTAGATCTTTTGATATTTGTTACAAACTTACCGTCCACTCATTGTCAACTGAAAAAAAAAGATCATGTACCATTATTCCAATAAAAGTATTTATTTGAAAAACTTTCTAATACAACAAAAAAGAAAAAAAAGATCATGTATCATCATCAAATAAAGGAAGTAGTGTGTATATTATATATAAGAGAACCAAATCAAAAGTTGGCCAACTTGTTAGAAGCGAATGGTTTGAAGATCATATATTATTATATGTAATAGATATGTTTAATCATGTATGATCAAACAATCTAAAAAGCACGCAAATGACCTGGGGAGTACGACCAAAGTCATGAAATAAGGTTGTCTGTTATGTGTCGATCAAACACACATGTGGTTTAGTCATGTAAAATTAAATATACATATCATGTGTAATTACATATGACCTTGGAATTTCTCACAATTAAATTAATCACCTTCTTACTTAGATTGAATGTCGTATTATTTATCATTAATAATGTATGAGTACTCAGTCTAAGATTAAATGAGTTACGTGACATGTCCTTATATATATATATATATATTTTGTGATTTAAAAAAGATGTGTCATTTTAAGATAAATGCATGGATTTTGATACATAATCTTATCCAAAATTATCTCTTACGAAGACAAGTATACTTACATATGAAGCAACGAAGTAATCAATTTGGTCTCTTATAGCAATTGATTTATATTTGTTTTATTAACAAAAACGTTTAAAAATCAAACTATGCCCAAAGACTTGCAATTTTGTCTTATGGAATTTAAGAAACATATTTCTGATATGCACTTTAAAAATCAATAGTTTCAGAAAATTAACTATATATTTTGTAAAATATATAATTTTAGGGAAAAAAAGATTATAAAAAAATAACGTCAAAATATGAAGGAAAAAAAATTAAATAGAACTTTTAAAAGTATATTATATAAATTACAATAGAATAAGAGTACGTTCATTTTAAAGCAATTTTTGATTAATCATAGCCTAATAAATATATAATTAAAATATTTTTAGAGATGTTTTTTTAAACAGGAATTTGGCCAAAATGACCTAATACATTGAAAAATTGACCTCTTAACCATTTATTTCCCATTTTTATCAAAATAATCATCCAATTTGTGATATTAAATCCATAATCACGGATTTGGACCAATTTTGCCAGAAATTTTCAACACATGGGGTCAATCTGTGATATCGAAATCTGTGACCACGGATTTGGACACGTATCGTTACCTGATTGAGTATAATTCAAAAATAGGTCAAATGAGTCAAAATCACGGATTCGTGACTCCGTGATATAGCCAAAATCACGAATTCTTGACTCCACGATAATCTTCGAGTTCGTGATATCATGGATTGACCTCCAAATGTTGAAAACTTCTTATAAAAATGGTATAAATCCGTAATCTTTGTTATCACGGAGTTGATAGCTGTTTTCATAAAAACGGGAGAGAAACGACTACAAGGAGGCATACTTTAGCTCTCGATAAAAATTATGGATGTAGCCTGCGCAAACCCACATGAACCTTATAAAAAAAACATGTATATGGACCATTTTGGTCAAATTCTCTTCTTTTTTAACTCACCTTTTAAATATGTAATGGAAAAGGTCGACGTGAAGGTTAAATTAGGTGGCAAGTAGAATCCAAATAATCCACGTCATGCCATGTGGACATGAGTAATTTAATCCACCTCATCGATATTATCCATTGGAATAGTAGTGGCATCACACAATAGAATAATGCTGACCACCCCTTTTTATATCCGACAATATCATAAAAATCTTAGGTACATGTACTACCACCTATCACATAAGTCTTAAATTTTAATAAACTAAAAGCATTTCATCAATTATTACAAGTACAACATATGATGTCTGAATTAATATGAGATTTGTTTTTCAAGCTAAAATGTTTAAGAAGAAATTTGTAGGAAATGTTGAAATATGGAATTAATATTCTAGAACAAAAAAGATGCAAGGTTTTCAATCTTAGCTGATACAACTGAAGATAGTGTTTGGTTCATTGAAATTCAATAAAATTTGAAAGAATTGTAATGGTTACCTATTAACCAAATTTAGTTCATTCATATGATTTATTCATTGGGTTTTCGTAAGGAATTCAAATTTCATATATACTGAAATGTAATTACTTGGATTGTAGTAAGAAATTCCAATTCATTCATTGAGAAAAACTACTATCGTTGTCAACAGTGTTGTGGCGGATTGGTTATCGTTCGGGGGTTCATAACGTCCTAATCGAGTTCGAGCCTTCCCGTGCACATGCCTGGAGACATTTAAGTGGGTCCATGTTTAGCCTCCAAAAATTGTCGGGGATTAGTCGGGCTTTGGCCCGGACACCTTTCAAAAAAAAAAAAAAACTAGTATCGTTTTAAATTTAATCCATTCCATTTCATCCCACCACGATGGTTGTCATTGCTTTCACTCCACATTCACCATTGTCAATTCCATTATCTTGGTTACCATTGTTGCTACCCCAACACAATTTTACCTCCCCACCCCCACCCCCCAAATCGTATTATCACCACCTTGCTGCCATCATTAGGTCATCCTTAACCGTACCACTCATACCACCCATACCAGCTGCCAGCTCAACGCTACATCAGCTTTACCACCACCTTACCACCATCATACCATTCCATCTTTACCCGTACCAATTCCATACCATTCTAATTAGTTAGTTAAAAAAAATAAAAGAAGAGAGAAAGAAGAGAGAGATAGAGAGAAAGGAGAGAAAAGGGGGTGGGGTGGGGTGGCTTTCTACAACCGGCAAGGCAGTGTCGTCCCCTTCCCATACCGGTTCCATATCGAGTACCCTCGACGGTGTTGCTGAGGGTACCAGCCGGTACCGAATGCTTGCCGTCACCCGTTAAGGATGGCCTTACCATGTCTATAATCACTGCCATCACCACCATCATCATCATAGGCATTGCCACCCACTACTACTACACCAATGCCACTACCACTAGCATCAACACCACTATCCCCTCTTTCCAACCATTACTAATTACTTAGGATATGTTTATTCAAAAATTATAGTTTCTTTTGTTTTTTCGGTATTTTATATTCACACAGTAAAGCTTTGTATTTTAAAGACAAGATGAATTAACATAGAACGTATTTTGCTTTGGTTTTCATTTTCCTACTTTCATAAGATCAATATCAGAAAATATTATTATATTATTGTGTATTCAAGAAAATTATAAAAAATTACTATTCATTTTATGAATAAAAAAGTGTTACAACTTTTTAAACCAAAATTATTAATCAAACTCCAACATTCAAAAGTAAGTTTCTATAAAGTAAGAACTAAATCAAAATAATATGCATTTTAATGCAATTTTCCTCTTATATTTAAGGAGAAGCTAAATAATTGACTTGGTATATACATCCAAAAAGTGAATTGCATCATGTACACATACATCAACATCAAATACCACTTTTACATTCTCAGTGTATTCATTTAAATTCCCGATGCATTTAGTCGCTTTGCAAATTCGTGTATATAGCAACCCCATATTTAAAGGGTTTTGTTGGGTTTATGTCTTTTTTTAACAAATATCCTGATTTTGATCTTTATAGTTATTATGAAATCATTAAAATTTGTCAAAAAGAACAAGTGGCCATAAACTTTTTCTTATGAAATTCCACGTCATGCCAAGTGTATAAATTAATCCACGTCATCGCTATTATCCATTTGCACAGTCGACTGATAGTCATAAATTGCTCGACCTATTGTTTTTTGTGTTTGTCACATAATATTGCCGACAAAATTATGGATACCCCGAATAATTTTGTAATTTAAATCGAATAAAGTAAATATTTTTATTCATATGTTATGTTAAAGTACATACTTAAAATCAAATATCTAAAAAATATCTGGTTTTAGTATCTGAGATACTAACGTGACGGAGATATAGTTGTTATATAAAATGATTACCATATAATATAAATTAACTTATAAAGTATGATAAACACTAATTATAAGAATAAAAATAAGAGAAGTTAATTATTTAGCCAATTTATAAAACTTTCAATGTTTTTTAACTACTTCTTTTTCTTAGAAAACTCAAAATAACCATTAATTCTCCAAAATAAAATCCTCATACTGTGAAATTTCATATTCAGGCTAAAGTTCACCAGAAGTTGAAAATATGCTAACAAGAAAATCCCCAAAAATTGAAATCCGCCAAAAAAAAAAAATCTGTGAAATGACGGATTTCTTAAAAAAAGATTCAAACTTAGTCCCTAAATGATTTGCATAGTTAGCCCCTGAAAAATAAAAAATTAGAATTTTGGTCCTTATCGGCTATTTGGGGATTTTATTTTGAGAGATTGATGGCTATTTTGAATTTTTTTGGGGAAAAATGGTTTGGAGGTGTTAAGAGTTTTATAAAATGACTAAAATAATTAGTCTATCAAAATACTAAATGACTGTGAGTTTCAACGATTTATATAAAAGCCCTTTATACTTTATCATTATTAACAATTAAAATTGAAATTTAAGCTTCTAATCACAACAATATATTTGAGAGTGGTAAACGTTTTTCCCATTATGTTGGAATAGTTTTGCGGCAACATATAGTAGCCACTATATGCCTACAATGATCCAACTATGTTGTTTACGGGTTTACATGAGATGTAGAAATTTGATGAATTTTAAAACTAGATTATTTAAACTAAAAATTCCCGACTATACTCTTAAATATCTGTTTTGAAATCATGAGCTTCAAATAAAAGTATAATTCGGAAATTTTGTTAATAAAACAAAATAAAAACAAATATATTAACACCAATAAAACAAAATAAAAACAAATATATTAACACCAGCTAATTGTGGAATGTCTGGTAATGATTGTTAATAAATAAAATGGAATTTTGAAATATCTTGTTATAATGAAGTTATACAGGTTAATTAATAAATACCTGAATATCTTTTATAAACAAATTAACATAAAAAATGCTACATTTTTTTATTATAATGGATAAGGTATCTTTTATTATTGTAAAGCAACATTAATCAAGTGCCTTTTTGGGAACATGAAATCATTTTTGATTCTAAAAGATATTGAGGTCAAAAGTTATGATTGAATGGCTAGGACCTTTCTAGTTGTTTTCCGTGATTTAATAAAATATATAATTTATAATTTTATAATCATAGTATTCTAAAAGATATTGAGGTCATAGTATTGTTTTCGATTATGGATTTTACATACCACATGATACACGCCGTTATGGAAAAACATAGGAAAGCTCCTCCATAAAGTTACGAAGTTTCATCATTTAGATCTCATAATAAATATATCAATCAGAAAACGATGGACAAATTCAAAATCCATTGTCTCTGCCCATCAAAGGGTAATGAAATTGTTATGTTGTTGATTTTATGTTTATAAATATGTAAATATTGTTGGCCATTATATGATGCAATGCATGTGTGTGTAATATATAAATCAATAACACACACATACACTACTCGGTGCAATGCAACATGGCAACATGCAATGGTCATCAATATACAAAGTCATACACACAAAAACAATAGCATCTCAATCTCATAAAACCCGTTGGGAAAGGGGAAGGTCACCTTTTCTTGGATGGGGATAGTGGATTGCAGATCTGCTTATCCTTTTGGATTGATAGAGACCCAATGCGTTATAAATTGAAAACCATAGAGATGTAAATCATAGTTATTTCAAAACATGGACTTTGATACGTTATAACATATAAATCAAATGGATTAAACATGCAATTCACTCTAGGAAATGGTAACAATATCTCATCCTATATATTAGTGTGTGTATACATGAAAATTTCACCATATGTCATGATAATCGACCATTTTCTCTATCTAGATGTTTTGGGTAGATTTAGATTGTTCTCTTTTTGGCACATGGTTTAAGAGTTAAAGAGGGTATTGAATGAGATAATTGAATTACTTAGAACAAAAAGGAACGGCATAACAGGTATTTGCAAAGTGTAGTAGTATAGTATTGATATTAAACACTTTATAATAGTCTAAGCTTATTGTAAAAAGAAGACACGATCGGGGGACATAGACCAAAACCTAGAATGACAAAACATAAAACATATTACCTAAAATTATGTCTTTTACGTTTTTTGAAGCAACAATATCAATCACTTGTCAAAATTGCAACATTGAGTCAAAAATGACTCGGCCTTGATCATGTGATATTTTGAGCCTTATTATACATATAAAACTAAAGTTTATAAAGGCCAACACGGATGCATTATTAAGGGAGTTTGTTATTATCTTAAGGTCCAACAATCGAGATTTAAAACCTAAATGTTTACGTATATTTCGATAATTCTACATCAAATCAAATGAATCTCGTATATTTCACTTAAAATAAGATATATAAATAAGAATAAATTATATACACAAATATTTTATCTATAACAAGTCATAAGCGTTTTTTTTTTTTTTTTTATAAAATTGCGGCTTATAGCATTTGTGATTTTAGGTAGCACCAATAAATTGTAATTGTCAAATAAAATAACTCACGTTACAAAAAGGTGAAAGAATATACATATTTGGCCACTTTAAATTAGGGTATTTTACCCATGGAAAAAATAAATTTTGCCTTCTCAAAGTTTTTTCTAAGCCCAGTTGCCACCTATTCCCATTGGCCATGGCCACTGCCATCTATGGGCCAGGGCCTGCCATGATGGAGGATATAAGTATCTTCTAAAGAAACAATTTAAAGAAAACAAAAACACATACAGAGAGAAAACAAGAAACAAGTAAACAAGAAAAGAAAACTAAACAGAGATAAATCATTTTTGTTTCATGGAAATAAGTAAGGTAACAAGTAACATACTATACTGAAAAAGAATTCTTTTATCCTATTAGAGACCCCATCAGTCAATGACGTATTAGCTCATTTAGTAATGGATGGAAGCAAGTTTACACAAAAAGGCCAAAAAAGAAAAGGAAGAATTAGTTTATTGGACACTTTTGAACGTTTTAGTTAGTTTTTTAGAAGACTTAAAAATTGAGTTTGATGTTAGATTTTTCACAATACATGTTGTGAAGTATCCTATGAATACATCTTTTTGTATAACACTTATTTTATATGAAATTTTCCATAGATTATATTATATTAATTGAATTAATAGGACATTTTATTCCTAAATGTCATAAGAACTTGTTAATAGGTCCAAAAACATCCTATGAATTTATTGCAACATTTTTACATAAGACACATAATTGTTTTGATCATATAAACTTAAATCTTATAATAAATCTATTAATACAATTAAATATTTTTTGCATCTTATAAGTACAATTTTATTGTAGTAAAAAATATTAGTTTTGACTTGATAAATCTCGAATCCTACATAGAGTAAAGGTAATATAAGATTTTTTTTTTTTTTTTTTTTTTGGGGGGGGGGGGGGGGGGGGGGGGGGGGGGCTTGCCCATTCAATTTTGTATAGGAAAAAAATCAATTTTTAAACCTCAAATTTAAGGTGACAAAATTTCAAAAGTTTTCGTTTTAAGAGAATCAGAGGCAACCAAAAAATAAAAAGGGACAAAAACAGAGTTAATTTTATTTTGGTTTCTTAACATGAAATTTTTTATCAAATCATTAGTCGATAACATAATTGGGAGTAACGATGGATTACATTCCTATCTATATGGGTTTGATTCATGGGGTGAGTATATGGCGATACCTTGAGCATGGGTTGAGTTTGGGGTCGGTGGTTGCCGAGGATTAGTCGGATCTCCGTATGGATCCCGGATACATGGTCGACTTCGTGTCGAAACGTGTGTGTGAGTTAACTGCCGTTAAAAAATATATAAAACTTTTGAAAGCTAGATTTCAAAGTTAAAACAAAATTTGACTTACGGGATGTTTACCAATTCTTTATCGGTTAACCACTTATCGACAACATATTCACATTTAACTACCTTTTGGTGTAACATCTTTAAAGTTTTAAAACGGATTACTGGTAAACATTTTAAACCCGATAAACGTTTACCAGATAACAACCATTTTTCCACACTTATCGTGGTAAGAGTCTCGGTTATTGACTCTTACTGGGTCAGTTTCTAAGTTCTCACCTAGCTCAATTAATAAAATATATAACATTAATAAGCGCTTACCTTGATAAACACTTAGTAAACAACCCCTTAAATTTATTTTAGTTATATAAAAAAAGGAAAAAAATAATGATATATCTATGCCCAATTAGTTCACAAGAATATATTCAACCTTGGTTAGAAAAATAATCAACAAAAAGCTTATTTACAGTAAATAATAATAATTTTTGTAGAATTTGAAACATCAAAGTGGGCGTGCCGGAGTGGTTATCGGGCATGACTAGAAATCATGTGGGCTCTGCCCGCGCAGGTTCGAATCCTGCCGCTCACGTTTTTATTTTCCAAAGATAGTTTCACTGAATAACGTTAATGGTCCCTGTAAGTTACATTAATGGTCCCTATACTTTGTTTAATCTTAAAAACAATCTTCCGTAACTTTCAATTTTCTAGCACTTAACGTTCCCTGAATGTAACACCGTCATCCACGGTTTTTGTTAAAACTCTTTTTTTAGTGAAAAATATTTTATATATCTATCTAATTGAAATTAAAAAGTTAAAAAAAATTAAAGTACACATTAAAAAAAAGAGTGTTTCGGGAAGTTCAGTTAAAGTACACATTTTTCGGCTACAGTTTTTGGTTCGGAGGTGTAGATTAACAGGGGATTGTTTCGGGAAGTTCTGTTACTTGTAAACTTTCTACTCCGCGTTGTTGCCCGATATGGGCTGTTTTAGTTCATTCATTGTCGCTTTGTTTTTTGCATAGTTTTCATTGTAATCGGATTTCGTTGTATTGATTGAGATTTGGTTTAATAAAAGGTGTTATTGTGCCGTTCAAAAAAAAAATCATAAACACAGAATAACATGAAAGATAACATATGGTTCTTGGAGTAAAAAGAAGAAAAATGTTAATGTAGCATAACTTTCTATATTTTGGGACAATGAAAGTTTTCTTTATATCAACAATATTAACCTTATCGTCTTTAGTAACCTTTTTGTAACTGCGAGTTGATAATTGGTTATGCTAGAGGAAGGGACCATAACCATTTTGTATTAGCATCTAATTTCATACCACCCTCCTCAAGAACAATCAAAACAATAACACATGTAGCATCAGGATACCAACTTAAACCACCTTATAAACAACACTTAAATGCAAATTGGGTATAAACTAAAGGGTTTAGTTCCCCAAAATGTATTCAACTTGTCACCTTTTGCTATTGTATGTATCCAACTTTAAAAATTACCATTTAATACATTAAACTACCAAAACTTACCATTTCATGCATCGTCACCTGCTATCAAAGGTTACCAGCAGGTCACCCTCTCCGGCGACTTTTCCGGCCATCCGGTCATCTTCTCCGGCGAGATTCCAGCGACTGCACTATTTCCGGCGACCCATTTTTCCCGGCGACCTCAACCATTTTTCCCGACGATTGTTTTTTCCGGTTTTTTGAATGGCGCCGGCTACGACAGTGGCGGTGGCGCTTGTTGCTGCTCCGACAATGGTGGTTGTTTTCGCCATTGTTGTCTCCGGCGATGGCGACATTGGTGCTCCGACCGGTGACGACAATGGTGGTTGTTTTCCGGGTGTTTTCTCTCCGATCGGTGCTCTTTCTCGAGGTCTCGAACACATCGGTGCTCCTCCGTGGGGGATCGAAGTGGTGGTCGGTACTCCTCCGGGAGCTGCTGTGGCGGTGAGACAATGATTTCTCGACGATCGAGATGAACTTCTTGAGGTGGTGGATGTATTCGGACCCCGGGACACCGGAAAAAACGATCGTCGGGAAAAATGGTTGAGGTCGCCGGAAAAAATGGGTCGCCGGAAATAGTGCAGTCGCCAGAATCTTGCCGGAGAAGATGACCGGAGATGATGACCGGCTACCTGCTAAACAAGTTTCATGATGGATGAAATGGTAACTTTTGGTAGTTTAATGTATTAAATGGTAATTTTTAAAGTTGGATACATACAATAGCAAAAGATGACAAGTTGGATACATTTTGGGGAACTAAACCCTAAACTAAACTAACAAAACAATATTTATGATATTGCCTTTATCGATATTTTTTTGGTTGGGATTTAACCAGGCCTTGACAAAAAGAGTTAGCCTGATTAATCTTAAGGGTATGGGCGTTTTTGAATCGAGTCCGATTCAAGTTTTCGACATATAATTTTTTGTGTATATTTAATTGTTACTATATATCAACTTTCTCATTGAAATTTGCAAGTACACTCGTATATAAAGGCTATAAGGCCACACCGACCAAGGTCATCGTATATTTTTTACGACTCAATTATATCGCCATTAAAACAATCAAAGTTCAATATACTTTCTGCATGCTTAAAATTCAATGAAAATAATTCAACATCTATATGTAATTACCATTTATGCCACCGATCTCGTGTATCTGTATATCAAATAAACGAGTATATATACATTGCAAATATACGAAGACTCCTCGAGCAATTCAATTCCAGGGAACAATAACAACAAGTTCTTAGCTTTCTCTGCCGTTTACATAAAGGTAATTTTTTTTGTTGATTTGATTTTTCATGTTGTGTCAATGTTTTAAAACGCAATTTTTAAGTGGGCCCAACGTGGTGACCACCAGGTCATGGGTCAACCGGTTTAAACACCATGTCACCCCCGCTTCAAGAATTTCCTTTTATTTTTTGTTTCCAAGAATCTTCCTTGCGTTCAAAGGAATTTTGAAAAGTGGAAAACCCAAGGAAAAGTTCGAGAATCGATCGAATAGGGTTTGCCTGGGAGGAACCGATCGAATAATTGGACAAGTTGATTTCGAAGTAATCGGTTTAGTTTTGAGAATAAAGGTACCTATATTTAATTGTTTCATTTGGAGAAAGGTAACATTTAAGTGTACATACCATAAAAATAAATTGGGGTTTCTTCAATTGATAATCTATAAACAATAGTTTTTTTTACTTGTTGAGATTGCTCAACTTGGTTTTAAGACTTAGCATGAAAAAAAGATAATATCAAAACGTGTGATATGGAAATGGTTTACCAAAGATGGAAAGGGCAAAAGTGGTGAATATTAAAAGAATATTTGTAAAATTTACTTTTATGTTTTAAAAAAAAAAGTAATTCATTTAACCTTTAAATATAAAATTAAAAAAAAAGTAATTCGTTTAACCTTTAAATATAAAATTAAAAAAAGGTAATTCGTTTAACCTTTAAATATAAAATTAAAAAAAAAAGTAATTCATTTAACCTTTAAATATAAAATAAAAAAAAGTAATTCATTTAACCTTTAAATATAAAATTAAAAAAAAGTAATTCATTTAACCTTTAAATATAAAATTAAAAAAAATAAAAAATGATTTAATAGAGCCAAAGTTACTGTATCAGAAGATCTAAATCTGGGGTGACCCGGGTTCAAGCCCAGGGGGGAACATTTGAGTTCCTTGAGGAGTACCATACCCCTAGTGGTCAGTCAAAGGCTGGCCACGCCCCTGTTACCAGCAAGGTTCAAAAAGGCGTGAGGCGTGGCGTGGCGGCAAGGCCAAGCCTTAAGCTTTACGAGATATGGCGATGACGCGGCGTTTTCCAAGGCGTGACATACGGCGGCAAATTTGTATGTCATATATAGAATTATACATATACATATATGTTTTATATAAATTATTTTAATCAAATAATGGAATTCAAATTGTATATGTATAATTCTATATATGACATATTGATTATTATTATAAAAGTAGTTCTTGATTGAATATGTAGGATAAAACATACGAAGGTAACTTTATAACTTCATTTTGATCGTGAAACCATAACATTTATAAATTCGTGGTACTATGAGTGATGAGATTAGATAAATTTATAAAAACGAGAAAATTAAAGTTAAATATGTAACAATACAAAAGATAAAAAATAACAAAAAAAATAAAAAAAAATCAAAAAAAAATTAAAAAGAAATCACGTCTTACAAAAAACGCGCGTCGCGGCGCGATATGGCGCGCCTTGAGGCGCCATGGCGTGAGCCACGCCTTACAGAAACGCTATGGGACATTTCGTAACGGCGGAGACGCGTCTTGCGCCATATCGCGCCATGGCGCGCCTTTTTGAACACTGGTTACCGGTCATAGACTGAAGTAGGGAACAGACTTAGTGAAAGCTAGGTTGCAGGCAAGGCGGACTAGGGGGATGCCCAATTGGATTCCCGATACCGCCTGAGGGGCATGCGTGCGTGAGTGTGTTTCGTGGTAGTTCGTTCGTAAGGTTCGAGTGCCGCTATGCCTTTAAAAAAAAGAAGATCTAAAACAATCTTTTTATATTTACCATTTTAAAAACACAAAATCTCTTTTTATATGGAATTATGGATTGATTGGATACAGACAGGTCTTCTCTAGTCTTACTTTTACAAAATATGAATCGGTAATTAAGCTAGCTAGAGCGTACGTTTTGACTCAAACTCTTTAGGCTGTGCGCAGCGGGAGGGTTGGGTTCAGCGGGTAGAGGCTGGCGGGCAAGGCGGGTACGGCGGCAATTGGTGCGCAGATTAGGATGCCCGGCGGGCTGAGGGTAGGGCGGCACCATGAAGCCGCTTAAACCATTTCTTTCTTTCTTTTTTTTTCTCTCAAAATCAACCCTCAATTTCTTTTTCCCCCCAAAATCAACCCTCAATTTCTTTTTTTTTTCCTCTCAAAATCAACCCTCAATTTTTTTATGTTGTATATATATATATATATATATATATATATTTGACATCATCCACTCCAATAAATATAAAACTTATGACCCAAATGGAGGAAAACATTAAGTTTTACACCACCCCGAATGGCCATCTCCGGGTTAAACGACTCAAGGATATTATGAAACGAAAAACCGAGATCAAAGCCAAATATGGCTTGTAGTTTTTAGTTTATTTAATGTTTTAGTTTATTTTATTTAATTATGTAATGTTTAATTTTAATTTTTAGTTAATTAATTATGAATCTTATTATGAATTAATTACATGTTTTATTTAATTATATTATTTATTTATATAAAATAAATTAAATAAATAATATGAATAAATTAAATAAATAAAATAAATTAAAAAGTGAGAGGGTTGGGAGGGTTGGGTGTGTGTTGTAGAGGGTTATGGGAGGGTAAAGAGATGGTTGACCAAAAGCTGATGTGGCAGCTGATGTGGCATTCAAAAAGTGAGTGGGTTGATTGGGTTCAGTGGGTTGGGTGCAGGTACCCTTAGGCATTCGTTCAATACGTGGGACGGGTAAGGACAATGGGGACATTTCTCTGGTTCAGTCCAGCCCAGTCCATGTCCCGTACAGTCCTATCATACTCTATTGTCCTGTCCAGTTTTTTCTCGTCCAGTCCTGTCTAGTTCTGTCTGCGTACGTACCAAACGCTACCTTAATGTACTGTCTTAGATCCAAATATACATTCAAATATGTTGGTTGGTTGGATGGTGTTAGAATATGTGGAACCCCTAGATTAATCTCCAAAAGAGCCCTTGAGGAGAGAAGGGGGGTTCCAACATATATAGTGAAGATTTGGTCCAAGTCTAGCCGATGTGGGACACTAACACGCCCCCTCCAACGAGGCTAGATGGAGGGCTGAGAAGGGCGGAGCGGCGAGGAGAGTGCTGACGTGTCAGTCCCTAGAGTGGTAGACCTTGGCTCTGATACCATGTGAGAATATGTGGAACCCCATGATTAATCTCCAAAAGAGCCCTTAAGGAGAGAAGGGGGGTTCCAACATATATAGTGAAGATTTGGTCCAAGTCTAGCCGATGTGGGACACTAACAGATGGTATTAGAAGCTAGTGCAACTATATGTAACAAAAACAGATTGTTTATGGTGGAATTAATGAATATGAAAGCAAACACCTTTTGAGTTTCATTTGTTGGTTATATATGCTTGCTTAAATGATTTATTGTGGATTTTTGGTTGTTGTAATGATGACGATGTTTTGCAAATGTTTGTGTTTTTGGTTTGTTTGTTTTTATCAGAATGGATTTGGATCCGTTACCTGATGATGTTGTCCAACACATTCTCTCTAAGTTGAGCAACGTCAAAGATGTCGCATCTTGTAGTTGTGTCTCCAAGAAGTGGAAAGACTTGACGAGTTACCGTAACAGCCTTTGCTTCCCCTGTGACATCTTCAAAAACCTAAAACGCCCTCAAACTCCCGACTCTATCGTCATCCACATGGTTTCATCCGTTTCTCGGCTGGAACACCTCGTACTCACCTGCCCCTTGACCATCAAAGGCCAGTCTTCAGTCGTGGGATCTTCGTTGAAAAATCTCGAGCTCCTTGTGGATCAGCGTCGACCCAGCAAGGCCCGTAGAATACTTGAATGCATTAATCAAGCTGCAAGGAACTTGGAGTACTTAAAACTTTGGCGTGTGAAGATGACACTTACCCCAAAATTGGACGTGTTTCAAAAACTGCATCATCTTAAGATATATGAAGCGATTATGGAGGATACGGTGTTTATGGAGGCTCTTCGTGCCACTCCTCACCTTACTCGACTTGAAGTTGTTGCTTGTAAAGGTTTGTCGAGCGTTCGGATTGAGCTTCTTGAGCTTTTGTACTGCCGACTTTATATATGCCCTACGGTCGATTGCTCCATCACGCTTAGAACCCCAAAGCTCCAACGCCTCAAGCTTAGAGGCTGGGCTCGGATTAGAGTTCACGACACGAATCGCTTAAAGACCTTCTCCATCAACGACGACTCTTCACGTGTAGCTCCCATGGTGGAGTTGGGGCATAACCTCAGGGCGCTCGAGTTCTTATCTATTACAGGTTACGAATGGCATTGGGAAGTCATGAAGAAAATGCTTCAACTTGCAACCAAAATGAAACATCTTTATTTGGAGACGGGCTTCACCATCGAAGGCCTGGCTTCATGGCTGCTAGTCGTGGGATCTACGTTGAAAAAGCTCGAGCTCCGTGTGGCTCATGCTCCCACCAAGGTGCGCATGATACTTGAATGCATTAATAAAGCCACCGCAAGGAACTTGGTGTACTTAAAACTTTGGCGTGTGATGATGACACGTACCCCAAAATTGGGCGTGTTTCACAAACTGCGTGATCTTAGCATATCTGAAGTGGTGATGGAGGATTCGGTGTTGATGGAGGCTCTCCGTGCGACTCCTCACCTTATTCGACTTGAACTTGTTGGTTGTAAAGGTTTGTCGAGCGTTCGGATCGAGCTTCTTAAGCTTCGGCACTGCCAACTTCATACATGCCATACGGCTGGTTGCTCTGTCACACTTAGAGCCCCAAAGCTCCAACACCTCGATCTTAGAGGGTGGGCTTGGATTAGAGTTGACGACACGAATTGCTTAAAGACCTTCTCCATCTGTTCATGTGTAGCTCCCATGGTGGAGTTGGGGGATAACCTCTTGGCGCTTGAGTCGTTATCTTTCGAAGCTTATGAATGTCATTTGGAAGTCGTAACCAAAATGCTTCGGCATGCAACCCAAGTGAAACATCTTTCTTTGGATATGGGAATCACCCCAGGATCTTTTTTACCAGAGACTGATAATTTTCTTGACTTGTTAAAAACGCATCCAAACTTGAATTCTTGCGCATCCGTGATGGGACGATCGATGCTCTATGCAACAACCACATAAAGAATGTGGTGGGTATACTAGTTACTTTTAGAAGCTAATTGCTTACTAGCTATATAACACAAAATAATTAAAGGAATCTAGCTTGATTGATTGATTCTTGTGGCAGGTGGATTCGAGTTTCGTCATTCCTTGCCTTAAAGAGGTTGTTATCTCCGTGGCTTTACGTTCAAATGTTGAAAAGGTGACGTGGGTGGTCGATTCGTTACTGAAATATGGGAACAACAAGTTAAAGAAGATCAGTATGATTGTCAAGGCCTGTATCAATGATGATGATCTTTACGATTTTTTCCATCTTGATGATGATCTTTACGAATTTTGCCGTCAGATACCCAGGTTTAGATCTCAATCCGATCAAACTTTATTTCCATTCTACTTATTAAGCATCCATTCTGACATCTACTCTCTACTCTACAGGCATTTTCAGGATTCTACAACAGAGTGTCACGTCATTCGTAAATTTTCTATTCATGCATAAATGCCAAATGCTTCATGGACCAAGGATCGATCGTGTCAGAAAAAACAGTTAAACCCAATCCATGCCTCATGCTTATAACATTGTTCAAGTATTCTCTTAATTTAAACATTAGATTTTTTTTAAAAAAAATTTATATATATATATATATTTAATGTTTATGATGGAAATGTTTTTATGACATCTTCTAATTAATAGTCTGACTTCGTAAGTAGTTGCTGAATAATTAAGGGTTAAGTACATGGGGATGTATCGAACTTGTCACATTTTATCATTGCATGTACTAAACTTTAAAACTTACCGATTAATGTACCGAACTTGCTAAACTTGTCATTGTATGTATCTAACTTTATCAAAAACCTATCATTTAATGTATCCAACTTGTCACGAAAGTGTATCCAACTTGTCATTGGATATATACAATGGCAATTTTAGCAAGTTCGATACATTTATCGGTAAGTTTTAAAGTTCAATACATACAATGATAAAACGTGACAAGTTCGATACACTCCCATGTACTTAACCCAATAATTAAATATGGTTTCTTGGAAATTTATGACAATAAAATCAGGATTCTGAATTGTTAAAAGAGACCCAAGATACAAAATCATTAAGAAGATTTTGGAACAATTAAGAGGCAATCCTTTTTATTTGCCAAACAAGATTTACCTCTTAGCGGTTCAGAGACCCAAATTTCTTTCGGTGTATGTTTTCATCCCGGAAACTAAAAGGTCCACTTAAGATTTAAACTCACAAAACTAAGCAAAGCTGCAGTTTTATAATAGAATAAATATTCTAATTGTTAAATAAAGTATTATAATACCAAACCAAACCACCATATATACGACTAATACTTTACTGTTTACATCCCATTTGACCTTGTCGAAGGTCGTATATCAGTATTTTTACTTTCTTGATTTCTACGGTCATATATATACTATCAGTATTCTAATAAGAAGTGTTTTAATTATGTTAGCATATATAGAGGTTAATCACACAAACCACACCACCTAGTACTCTTCTCTCATTCATCATCATCAGAGGAATCTTCTCCCAAATCGGGTTCCCAGGGGTAGTAGTCGTAGTTGATCTCCTTGTCCGGATCATTGGTTTCCGGTTCCGAATCCGTTTCCCCGTAGGTCGCATAAGAGCGGTAGTAGTCGTAGTCGATCTCCTTGTCCGGATCATCGGTGGGAGGAGATTCCGGTTCCGTTTCCGGAGATGAGTCGAGATTGGTGTACAGAAACAATCCCTTAGTAGCATCCCTCTTGACAGCAGCCACCATGTTGTAGATATCGATTTGCACCTTGAACAACTCGACCTTCTCTCCTTCTTTGACGCGTTTGTGGATGAGAAAGTACTCATCAAGAAGGTCTCTGAGACTGGATCTCACCCCACGGTATGTTTGATAACCACCGCCAAACAAAATCAGGGCTTCGCGATGCGCGGTGGGATATTCGTCGTGTTTGTACCGGTATTCCATGACGTCACTAAGGAGCGAGTGTTGATCTGCAAAGGCATTAGCCTGCTGAGGACTTGGAGGGTTATGGTTCAACACCGGGCGAAGTCTAGCGGCAGGAGGACGGACCGGGCGCTTGCGTGGTCGTGAGGATCCTAAGTTTATTCCATAAAAGAAGAATTATGTTAAGAGATCGAGATAGATGGGCAACGTAAGAAATTAAGGGCAGCTGTTGGGGTTACCAGCAGGCATTGGACTTTTTCCCTTTGATTCTACGGCTGTTTTCGGATCAGTAGACTCCACCGTCTGCATTGGGCTTTTTCGCTTTGATTCTACGGATGTTTTCTGATCCGACATCTGCATTGGACTTTTTCCCTTTGATTCTACGGCTGTTTTCTGAGACTCCGACGTCTGCATTGGACCTTTTCCCTTTGAATCTGCGGCTGTTTTCCGAGACTCCGACATCTGCATAGGATAGGATTAGCAGTTTAATGATATAGACTATACATACAATCTGGGAGGACATATAATACATGATGATTGATTGAATTAAACACAATTGATTATATTTTTTATGTAACCCCTAATTAAAAGCATACATATAGCAAGAAGATTTAAACATGTCCATCCATCCATCCATATCCAGATATGATAATTAATTATTAAGTAGAAAGAAAGGATTAATTGAGGCAATCAGAAAACCAAATATGTAATTAAACATAAAGAAAACAGACTAGAATTAAGGATTCATTTCTGCATGCTATATAATATATCATGCACATAGGATTAAGATAAAGAGCTAATTATCCTTTTGGGGTGGTATGGTATGGTATTGGTTTGGCCCTAGTAATTAAGAGTTTTTGTCTACTACAAAAGATATATAGCTGATTTTCTGGAGATTTTAGAAGAGAATGATGAATTGAATTGAATTGAAGGGGTTTTGATTAGGCTATAACGTAACGAGACGACATGGCCGAGGATCAGCTAGCAGGGGCTATATTATACGTTACAGTTACAGGGCCGATCGATGATCTGTTAATTGGTTCCAAATTAATTAGCTGGACTTTTGGAGTATAACAACTTAAATAAAAAAACAATAACGTAGCTACAATTCTCGATTCCAACTACAGATTATACAACTACTATACGTACTCTAAAGCTGTTGTTGGTCATCAACTAAAAGATGCAATTAGTAGCTTGTTTATAAAACTCTATTACATTAATATATAATTGTTGGAGCTAGTTTGTTAGTCATGGTTACTTAATATTAATTTGTTCCTTCTTTTTTAAATTAATTATATATTCTTATATCTTCCCTCCTATGAAATATATATTATATATATATATAGGCTTAATTTGATAGTTAGTTATCTTTGAATCTTTTGTTTTGTTAGTCAGTCACTACTTGTATTTTAAATAAGATCCTTTCTTTGGTGGCATGAAGAATAAGATGAGAACACCATTACTCTGTGAGTTCCTTCCTTTTTTATATTATTACTCTATATGTATCTGAGTGTGTGTGTGTGTGTGTGTTTTCTCTCTCATTTTCTTAAATTTCTAGCTAGCCTACAAACAAACAAGGTCTGATATCTCAAAAAAACCCAAGGGAAATTTTATCACAAAATTAAAAATAGGGGGGATTTCAAACATTTGAAATAAGAAACAAGAAATCCAGAAAAGAAACAAGAAACATTTGAAATAAGAAACAAAAATATATATTTTTGAAATAAGAAAGAAGTAAATCGATTTGATAATACATACCTTCTTCAATGGAGACTGATTTTTGGGATTGATTCTTTAATCTGACTTCTTTGGTATTGTAGCTGTTCAAAAAATAAAAAATATAAGATGATTTGATCACAAAATTAAAATTAGGGATGAAAAATATATCCAGAAACATTTGAAATAATTAGAAAGAAATGGATACCTTGGAAACTGATTTTTGGGATTGATTCTTCAATGGAGGAGAGTAAGTTGTAGGAAGAACAAGTAGTAAGTAGTAAGTAGTAGGAAGAACAACTGAACAAGTGCCTTGGGTTGGGGTTGTTGCTACTCTTTTATTCTTCTTTGGAATACAACATGTTTCCAAAATTGGTATTACTTAATACTTACACCCAACCAGTTCTTTTTATTGTCTTTTTTTCCAGAAAAAGAAAACCAATACTTATCCAATTATTAATTACCAGATAACAACGTTTATTATTGTTGGACAAATTGTAAATACAGATCACATAAAATATATATGTATGTATTAATCATGACTTTGTTCACAATGAAAAATATGTTATTGGTTGAGTTTATTTTTACTAGCTAATTTTCATATTACATAAAATGGGTTTTGTATTTTCATATTACACATTTTCACGGCGGTGAGGAAAGCGTCGGTGAGGGAGGGAGAAACAATGACGGTGAGACTGAGAGGTGGTGGACTTGAGATCGAGGACAACACTAGGGTATTGGACTGGAATTCACGTATAACGAAACACGATGGAATTAATAGATCGAACCGAGGAAGTAAGAATCCAAACGCAACTTCATTAATTCTTGTTTTACAACTTTCAAAATACTTGGGATGTTCCACATTTATGGAGGGATTTCAAAAGATACATTTTTAATGATAATTCAGTTGATGTTTGTGATCATATATTAAAACTATGTTCTATGTACTATTTTTAATATATGTTGGATTTGTGGGGTTCGATCGAGTACAAGTGCGGGGTTGTTGCTTCTGTACTTTTTCTTTCTTTTGGAATAAAGCATGTTTCCATAATTGGTATTATACTAATACTTACACTCTTTTAGTGTGTTTTTCCAGAAAAAGAAGTCTATTTTTATCTATTTTATTTATTACTAGTACTAAATAACGTTTATAGTTGGACAAGTAATATATTGGTGTATTTTCTTGGCCACCAAGTTGTAATTAATACAGATAGATCGATAAAATATATAAGTATGTACACATGACTTTGTTTTAATTTCACAACTTATAAACCAACTTTATTTGCTCAAATTTAAAACCATGAGTAAATCTAAATTCCTTCCTTCCACCAAAACTCCAACCTATTTTGTCTAATTCCGGTTCCAATTCCAATTAATTCCATGTCTTGATTTTTAACGCTCTATGACTGTTTGGGATTTCTATAGTCTGTCTATTTTATTCTATCTAATTTTGATAACTTATAGAGTTAGTATGCCGTAACACCACACTAATGGGTTGCTTATCGACGAAATTCACCTTCTTTTACTTTATCCTATAACTACGTGGTCATAATAAACATGGATTGTTCGTAAGCATTAAAAACCTCAGAAAAAACTTACCTGCTAAGACTAGATCTTGCTTCTCGTCTCTTGTCTGACATTGGTAAACGCCCCTAATCACATTGAATTCATTTCATTTGTTGTAGCATAAGAAACATCACCGATTCTTGTATGATAAGCAAAAGTTTTATGCCAACTATTTCAAAATGTATCTAAGCTAGAATGATGATATAGAAACACATACTGTTGGGCATATATAAGAACCTCCATGATTCAATGTATGGGCGGGCATCCATAAACTCTTATGCATTGACCCAAGCCCAAGCCCATACGTAACTAGGGTTGTAAACGAGTCAAACTTTTAACGAGTAACTCGAGCCGAAGCTGGAGCTCGTCTCGGTCGAGTCGAACTTTATTTAAACGAGCCGAGATCGAGCTTTTAAGAGTTCACCTCCATTTCTTATCGAGCTTTTCGAGCCTTGTATAGTATATATATTATATACACTATAGTTTTTACTAATGTTTTGGTTTCTAAATGAACTTGACTCTATGTGTATATATATGTGTGTGTGCGTGTGTGTGTGTGTGTGTGTAGCCAATGGTAATTTGTTTATGGTTTCGGGGATTTCGTGTTCGGTATGTCGGTCAAGGTTGGTTTTGAGTTAACCGGGTGACTGCCCTTAAAATTAAATGGCTTGCAAGTTTTTGGTTAAGGTGGTCACATTCGTTCTTATATTTGTGGTTAGATTTCTTATATCTCCGTTATAATTTCTAGCATCTTGCTAGGCTTTTAATATATTGCCGTTAAAAAAACATTTATAAGTTGAAGGATATATAACATGTACAAGGATATCACAAAATTTTATAAATGTTATTTTGTATCAAATCATCTCTTCTTTCTATTCCCCAAGAGATATATATATACAAGGACATAACAATAAACAAGGAAAGGATACACACAATATTACAATAAATATAAAAGATATATCCTGCTAACAGCCCCCCACAGTTGGAGCAGGAGGAGGTCGGATGCTCAAGCTGTCTCGGAAATCAAGGAAGAGTTGTCGAGGAAGGCCCTTGGTGAAAATGTCCGCGTATTGATAAGCGGACGGAACATGGAGAACTCGGACGTGTCCCAACGCAACCTTTTCACGAACGAAATGAATATCCAGTTCAATGTGTTTGGTCCGTTGGTGCTGGACGGGATTGCCGGAGAGATAAACGGCCGACACATTATCACAATAAACCAGAGTCGAGCGGCGCAACGGTGTATGAAGCTCGAGTAATAAGTTGCGTAACCAACAAGATTCTGCAACGGCGTTCGCTACCCACGGTATTCAGCTTCAGCACTCGAACGGGAGAGGGTTGGTTGGCGTTTTGCCGACCAAGAAATGAGGTTATCGCCTAAGAAAACACAATAGCCTGATGTGGAACGACGTGTATCCGGGCAACCACCCCAGTCAGCGTCAGTGTAAGCTACAAGCTGATTGGGGGATGAGTGATATAACTGTAGGCCGAGATGAAGAGTACCTTGAAGATAACGCAAAATACGTTTCAAGGCATTATAGTGGGGTTCCCGTGGAGCATGCATAAACAAACAGATTTGCTGAACTGCGTAGGCGATGTCCGGGCGAGTGAATGTTAAGTATTGGAGAGCGCCGGCAAGGCTTCGATAAGCTGTAGAATCGCTTAACAACTGTCCAGCCGTGGAACTTAATTTGGAATTGGTATCGACGGGTGTGGCGATGGGTTTGCAATTTTCCATATGAGCTCGCTTTAAAATAGATTCGGCATATTTCCGTTTATGATTCGGCATAGCGCCGGCAAGGCTTCGATCAGCTGTAAGGCTTCGATCAGCATAGCGCTTTAAAATAGATTCGGCATAGCGCCGGCAAGGCTTCGATCAGCTGTAGAATCGCTTAACAACTGTCCAGCCGTGGAACTTAATTTGGAATTCGGCAATTTTCCATATGAGCTCGCTTTAAGATCAGGAGAGATTGTTGCAAGAATCCATTGTTTGACAATAGCATCGAGGCGGTTCCACGTAGCTTTGTCAATATCGGTGGGGGTGGGGGTTTTGGGATCGATATGATCAAGAACATCATAAGCACACAGATGAATGTGAAAAAGTTCGACCCATGAAGCATAACGGTCATCGGTTTGATTTAGAGTGAGGGGGATAGAGTTCTTGATGTTATTAACACCAAATGCGGGATGAAAAGTGGACTTGGGGGTGGTGCGATCGTCGCCAGCCATTTGCAGAGGGAAGAAGAAGAGGGATGACAAACAGGGAGGGAAAAAAAATTAGGGCCGGCTAGGAGAAGGAGAAAAGCCGATCTCTATTGCTCTGATACCATGTTATTTTGTATCAAATCATCTCTTCTTTCTATTCCCCAAGAGATATATATATACAAGGACATAACAATAAACAAGGAAAGGATACACACAATATTACAATAAATATAAAAGATATAAAAGATATATCCTGCTAACAATAAACACTTTTTTTTTGCCTTACCCATCAAAGTTAAAATGGAAGAATTAGGAAGAAAGCTTCTGACATAATTAACCATCCAAAATTATACTTGTAATAAAACATTATCTCTCTAATCACAAATATCATTCCACCAGAAATTGTATTTCCACTTCACGAAAAGAAAGGTTGTTTTATAAACATTATTAACTCAGTAAAATAATATTTAACATTAATATATATATATATACGGTTTTAATTTATTGATAAAATATATAAGCTGGTCCCACACATATAACAATATTTTAGTTCTATGTTTATAAATCCAACATTTTAGGTTTGGTTTATATATAAAAACAAATATGTTATTGGTTGAGAATTACTATGGGCCTAATAAACTCAACATCTTGGATAATTGAGTTTGCCTAAATTTCTCATTTAATCATATGCCTTAGGCCCCTACTTATATCTCGTGCATAAAATGGTCTCGAAATGTGCAACTTTTTTCATATTTGGTTTCTCGGATGCTTTAGAAAACGTGGTCTCTAACTAGGGCATGATTAAATGAGTTTCATCTAATGCTAGGGACTAATTAGGAGTTTATTTTTACTAATTTTGATATTACATAAAATAGGGTTTATTTTGATGTTACACATTTTCAATGAGTGGTGGCACGTGGCGTTTAATCATGGATCGCTTGGGACAAAGTGTTAACGAATAAAGAAAAAGGGAAATCTCTATCCTACGGTGGGGGTGTGGGGGAAGATAAAGATTGCCGCTATAAACAAAACCATAAATGGTTTTAATCTTGACCTCAACTGTTGTTTTGTTAAGCACGTAGGAAATGGCCAGAGGACGTACAAACTTTTGGACCGAGCAATGGTGTGGAAGCGCTAACAGGTTTCCTAGACTCGCTGCACTTGACAAGGATAGCAATTGCTAGGTAGTGGACAGGTTACATCAGTCGGTGAACGGAGTGGAATATGATTGGTGCTGGAGAAGACTTGTTGTGACTGATAAAGAGCCTTATTAACCTTTTGAAAATTTTGAAAACACGATTTTGATAACAAAGGGGTGAAAAGGTAATCACATTGTCGTATAATTTACAAGGTGTCAACCTATACCAAATTGTTCAAATATAACTTTAGCCAGCCTCTGTATTCGGCTTAACAAAGCAACTTTAGCATCTTCTTATTGCTCCAATCTTGATTGCAACTTCATTTGATCGTCTTCAAGCTTTACACATAATTAATAGATAGCCAAAAGGAACTGGATAAATAATAGGACATCCCCATATTTCAAGAAAAAGAGAGGGGATACAACTTTTCCAAGAAATACACAATTGATATGATGTTTATAAAAATTTTGATCACAGTTAATTGTACTAAACTGTGATTCTTTATAAATTTGGCAAGTTATGCCAACTTAAAAGAATTACTCAACTATAAGCAAATACTTGCATAGTCATCATAAAGTGGCCCAAGCATCATGGAAAAGACAAAGATAGAAGAAGTTCCTTATAGTAGTAGCAAGTAGCTTAGCATACGCTTTAGTCCGATGTTTAAGCCCATGCCACTTACATTTGAGAAGTTCATTTCAATAATACTATTAGTTATTTCATGATTTTTGCTCATTTTAAATGTGAATTACTTAAAGGATACCTTTCACTTGAGCAAGAATAAATTGACACTAATCACTATGACCTTATCTTTCAAGAAAAGAAATCATACAGTTTAATAGAATATTCTAATGGTTGGAAGTACCTTTTCATAAGAGGAACAATATCATCTCCTTCAGTATCGTTAAGTTGAGGAGCTACTACAATGCCACTCTTCAAGTGTTCTAGCTCCAACTCTAGTTATCGAATTTCATTTTGGTACTTCTTGATAAGGGATTTCTCGTCAATGATTTGCATAATCATAGGCTTACATTAAAATAATATCAAAGAAAGATTACTCAAAAGCATAAAGGATTTGATGCGCACACCTCATTTTGTGTTGCCTGAGTTTCAATGTATTTTGCACAAAGGGGAAATTTTAACGTATTATATGTCTCCTCTGAATTGCTTGTTAAGGGAGTAACAATGCAAATAAGCTAAAAGTGGAAACAAATAATCATATTTCATGATCAGATAATATTATGATTCAATAGGACAATGCTATGCTTCATCGTTGTGTACTTATAAAACATGGTTTCATTCGAATGATGTGACGCTTCCATGTCCACTTTATGCAGATTGAAGGAGCCTAGTCAATTTTGAGTTCCTGTATGGATAATAATTTTGGGACGGAGGTAGTAATTAATTAGCTACTCACACACATTGACATCAATCCTTTTTGCATTTTAATGCGTGAAAGAGTAGTGCATATAATATATTCCATTTCGTTACTTTTATTACTATTTATCTTAAAGATTCGTTAACCGTATAATTAACTTTGATTTGAATTGTATAGCTTGTTCCAGGATTCTACAACAGAGTGTCATGTGATTCGTAAGGTACATGACATAATGCCAAATGCATAATTTGATCAAAAATTTGTTGGAGATGGAATATTGTGAGTCCCCAAATATGCATAATTCGACCCTAGATCATGTTCCCAACTCGGAATAATGGTTCCGGACTCATCACCTTTAAACCTAACCCTATATAGATAAATATGAAATAAATTATAGTAGTTTGTCAATGGAACTTAAATCCAAAATATAAAATGAAATGATTACAACTAACAGCCGTTAATATAGGAAGAAAATCAACAAACTACATAGACTAAAAATGCAATTTACTCTACTTACCATTATTGTGGTTATCAGGTGGGTGAACTAATTAATCTAGTTAGGGATTTAATAGCATGTAGATATTTGTTTAAAAAATTCATATGTGAATCTCTTCTTTTTGTTTAAGAAATTCATCGAATCTGAACCTAATCACCAATACATTGTGAATATTTTTCGATCAATGGTTTGTTAGGAGAACTAAAACATTAAAACCTTTTGCATTTAGTTTTTAATTGAGGCTCTGTTGATTTATTTGAAAATCGTTATGGTTATTCTTTTTCTTGCAGATCGATCACGATGATATCCGTTTATATTCGCAGAAAAACATGTGAAGATTCTTCACCATCGTCATCAATATCATTCCCGGTAAATTTATGAGTTAAACCGAATTTTAAGAGATTTGGTTTTGTTGTAATTCATTGATGGAAAAAAGTTTGAGATTTAATGTTGCAAATTAGTGTTTTAATTTGCCGTTTTATGTGTTATTGATTCCATTTGTTTACCAGAAAATGGATTTGGATTCGTTACCAGATTGTGTTGTCCAACACATTCTCTCGAAGCTAAGCAATGCCGACGATGTGGCATCTTGTAATTGTGTCTGCAAGAAGTGGAAACACTCGATGAGTTACCGTAAGAGCCTTTGCTTCCCCCGTGGCGTCTTCGAAAACCTGACTGGCGCTCAAACTCCGGACTCTATTGTGATGCAGATGGTGTCATCAGCATCTCAACTGGAGAAGCTCGTAGTTTGCTGCCCGTTTACGGACGCAGGCTTGGCTTCATGGCTGTTAGCTGTGGGATCTTCGTTGAAAAAACTCGAGCTCCGTTTTACGGCTAACAAGCACTGTCGGGCTGAAGTTGAATGCCTTGGAGCTGCAAGGAATTTGACGTCCTTACGTCTTTTGCGTGTGGTAATCACACGTTCTCCAAAATGGGATGTTTTTCAGAAACTGCAGAAACTTGAAATTTATGAAACGGAGATGGAGGATTCTGGCTTTATGGAGGCTCTACGTGCAACTCCTAACCTTACTCGACTTGTCGTTAGTCACTGTCGGGGTTTGTCGACCATTTGTATTGAGCTTCTTGAGCTTCAACACTGTAAGTTTGATGTTTACGGGATCAATGATCGTTCACTCACACTTAAAGCTCCAAAGATCGAATTCCTTAAGGTTGGTGGGTGTAATTGCATTAGGGTCGATACCGTGAATTGCCTAAAGACTCTTTCCATCAATACCTGGCATTATAATGTTGCCAAGGTGGAGTTGGGGGATAACCTCATGGCGCTTGAGTCGTTATGTGTTAAAGGTGATAAATGGGGTACCGACTTAATGTCCAAAATTCTTCAACTTGCTACCCAAGTGAAGCATCTTCGTGTGGAAGCTGCTGTCCCCTTTCCAGAAATCGATTTTGTCGATTTCTTTAAAAGCCATCCAAAACTCAAGTCTTTTTACATCTGTGGTGGAATAATTGATGCTCTATGCAACAACCACATGACTAGTATAAAAAATGTAGGTACTTTTTAAAAAAGCTAATTACTATTTCCTTAATGGGTTGAGTTCCCCTGAGAAGTTGAGGTTGTTGCAGGTGGATTCGAGTTTCGTGATTCCTTGCCTGGAAGAGGTTGTGATCTCTCTTAGTGAGAAACACACATTGAATGCGAAAAATAAAAGTAGAATGATCGAGTCGTTGCTAAAATATGGGAATAAGTTAAAGAATATCAACATCAACGTCTGGACTAGTCCAAGTAAGGATGATTGTGCTGTTGACTTTTCCAAGGATATACACAGGTCTGAATCTTGATCCATGTTTTATTTATTTATTACGTTATGATTTATCTAAATTGTAATTGTACAACTTTGATTTTTGACATCTATATAGGTTGTTGCAGAATTCTACAACAGAGTATAATGTGATTTATAAGGTACATTACATAATGCCAAATGTATTTAACATTATTCAAGTATTCTTTTGAAATAAAACGTTTTAGGTCTTGAACGTTGCATAAGTTGATCTTATAATCCTTGTTTAATGCAGCCGTGAACTTTTAAAGAGATGTACAAATATAGATCTAGACTTTGTTGGAGGTGCATGAAGAGCCTTCTCCAAGGCCGAATCTTACGTCACTCCATGGATTTCAAGTTCCAACGGTTCATGAAAAACACATAGTCCAGCCAAAGTATTAAGGACCTCAAGTTCGTTGCAACTCCAATAGTTTTTTTTAAAAACTTAATTACTTGCTAAACAATTAATTAAACAATCTTGATAAGTCTTCTTTCTTTCTATGTGGATTTGAGTTTGGTGATTCCCTGTCGTGAAAAGGTTGTTAACTAGGAATGGTAATGCTATCATGTTGGATTCGTGTTCAATCTACTTACTAAAAGGTTGAAAATCTCAATCTAACTCAATCTAACATGTTAAATAAATGGCCAGGTTGAATCTAAGTTGACTTATTAATTTAAAATTTAAAATAAAATAAAAATGATTAGACTATTTAGTTTTATGACAAATATACAAAATAACTTGTTCAAAGTGAAGTTTTATAGAATACAAACATGCACAAATGCAAACAAATTGTTTAAATTTTGAATAAAATACAACCACAAATGCAATTAAAATGCTTAAAGTTTAAGTATAACACAACCACAAATACAAATAAATTGTTTAAAAATTAAATAAAACGCATGAGAGTGAAAGACTAGAGGGTGACTATTGGAGTGTACGTTAGAGTGTTGTTAATTTTGTTTACATGAAAATTCATATATGAAGTGAATTAGACGATTAATGAAGTGAATGTATGAAAGTTAAATCCTAAAAAAAGTAATAATACTTATGTCACCAACACAAGTTCAATAGTCACCCTCTAGTCTTAACATAACCCAAATAAATGGGTTAGACAGGTTGGCTCACATCGCTGTGTATTGTAGATAAAAGTGCGGCAGTCTCAAGTAAGTAATTAGCTTTATAATAGGGACTGTGTTTATTTAAAAAAAAAACAAAACAAAAAAACAAAACAAAAGTTTAAATGAACCATATGATGTTTTATGTAAACTTTGTATAATATATTTAACTTCGGCCCCTAATTGGGTAATAAGATCCGTGTTCCGTCACTGTACGACAACACTGGTTTACTAGGAATAAACCGAGATTGTCTCCGAGGTGTTACCGGTTTCGTTGGCTCCCGCGTTTCCAAGTGACCATGCACTTTATCGGTGCCATTTAACGAGTGATTCCCGAGCAGAAAATAAGCAGCAGGTTGGTCGTGGTGGTTTGCATTATATCATAAATATGAATTAACAAAAACTACAGACTACAGTAATTTGTTAAAGGAAATTAAATTGAAAATAGGAAATGAACAAATATAAAATGAAATAATCATAACTAACTGCGCGCCCTTAATAGAAGGGATTAAAGGAAGAAAACAAATTAAGACCAAAAATGCAATCTATTTTAATTAGAAACCTTCATCTACTTATAGGGTTTATATATATTTTCCTGGCTGATCACTTTTTCGTTCCATTATCGTGGTGCTCTATCAGGTATGTGAAATCCTAATCTAGAATTGGGATTTTTAATACATGTGAGTATGATTTGAGTATCCTTAATTATTGATGAAATTAATGGAGTATCCTTAATATTATATATATATATATATATAGAGTCTCCTTATTTTGGAAAATGAAAACTCCATCAATCCAAGTAAACGGGTTTTCTAAAATTTTCTATGAAAATTGAATATGAAAACCCAACTCCATTTTCTGAAAACATTTTCTATGAAAACGAAAACAATTTTCCACAAGTAAACGCACCCTTATTGTTTCATTTGTTGGATGTTATGATGTTGGAAAATAGTGTTCTGAGTTGCATCTTTTTGTGTTAATCTGTTTGTTTAATTACCAGAACGGATATGGATTCGTTACCGGATGGTGTTGTCCGACACATTCTCTCGAGGGTAAGCAATGCCAAGGATGTCGCATTTTGTAACTATGTCTCCAACAAGTGGAAACATAAGAGCCTCTGCTTTCCTAGTGGCATCTTCGAAAACCTAACCGGCCCTCAAACTCCCGACTCAATTGTGATGAAGATGGTGTCATCAGTTTCTCAACTGGAAGAGCTCGTAGTTTCCTGTCCTTTTACCGACACAGGCCTGGCTGCATGGCTGTTAGTCGTGGGATCTTCGCTAAAAAAACTTGAGCTCCATTTTACGGCTGACGGGTCCCCTCGGACTGGACTTGAATGCCTTGGAGCTGCAAAGAATTTGAGGTCCTTATGTCTTTGGCGTGCGGTAATCACACGTTCTCCGAAATGGGACTTCTTTCAGAAACTGGAGAAACTTTATTGAAATTCATGGAGCGAGGTTGGAGGATTCTGGCTTCACGGAGGCTCTTCGTGGGACTCCTAACCTTACTCGACTTGTGGTTACTCGTTGTCGTGGTTTGTTTACTGTTTGCATCGAGCTTCTTGAGCTTGGGCATTGCGAGTATCATGTTGAAAACTCGTCCAGCCCGTCACTCACACTTAAAGCTCCAAAGATCCAACACCTTAAGGTTGACGGGTGTAATTGTATTAGAGTCGAAAATGCGAGTTGTCTAAAGACTCTTTCCATAGATACGGGGGGATCTAATGTTACCATGGTGGAGTTGGGGGATAACCTCATGGCGCTTGAGTCGTTATGTTTTAGAGATTATGGATCGCCTAGTGACGTAATATCCAAAATTCTTCAACTTGCTACCCAAGTGAAGCATCTTCAGGTTGGTGATTTCTGGATCAATCATGAAGTTGTCCCCTTTCCAGAAATCGATTTTGTTGACTTCTTCAAAAGCCATCCGAAACTCGAATCTCTTGACATCAGAGGTGGAATCATTGATGCTATATGCAACAACCACATGACTAGTATAAAGAACGTGGCTATTTCTTCTAAAAGCAAGTTATATACTGGATTGGCTTCCGCTAAAAAGTTGAGGGTAACGTGAGAAGTTGAGGTTTACATGAGAAGCGTGAGAAGTGGTTATCAACACCGTAGGATAAGATGCACCGGATCAATTTCCAACTAAACCGCAATTCATGGGAGGGAATGAGATTAAAAGGGATCAATGGTTCAGATTCACTTCTCACACTTCTCACCGTTAAATTAATATTTCACCCGGTCCATAACCTTACATGCTAATCAACTAGAGTTCGTTTGGTTTGTACAAATGGAATGGAATGGATTTGATTGAATTTCATGTCGGGATTCGGATTTGGATTTTGGAGGATTTGGAATCATATTATGTGTTTGGTTCTTAAGATTTGGAATGGATTTGAATTTCATTATTTAGAAAAATAAATCCTAAAAAAAAACTACCATTAGTTTATTTTATTGATTATTAGAAAACAAATGCTTTTAACACAGTTTTAAACATTATTATATGCAAATTCTAAGAAATCCTTTGAAATCCTAGCCATCCCCGAGGGAATTTTTAAAATCCTATGTCTAGAATTTCAAATCTGAACAATCCTGCAAACCAAACGTCGGATCCCCCAAATCCAGTACAAACCAACCATGCAAACCAAACAAACCCCTTAAGGAATCTTTTTTTATTGAAGGGTGTCCGGGCCAAAGTTCGACCAATCCCCGACAATTTCAAGGGCTAAACATGGCCCCACTTAAATGTCCCTAGGAATCTTGATTCATTCATTCTTGTTGTAGGTGGATTCGAGTTTCCTGATTCCTTGCCTTGAAGAGGTTACTACTGCTCTAACAGAGAAACAAACATCGAATGCTAAAAAGAAGAGTAGAATGATTGAGTCGTTGTTGAAATATGGGAACAAGTTAAAGAATATCAACATCAAAATCAGTACTCATAACATGGATGATGATGGTGCTTTTGATTTTTCCAAGGAAATACAAAGGTTAAAATCTCTATTTGTTTTTCTTATAGTTTATTAATTTACAATTTATCTTCACTAATTGTAACCGTACAACATTCGACTTTTGACATCTATGCGGTGGTATATATAGGCTATTGCAGAATTCTACTACGGAGTCTCGTGTGATTCGTATCTAAGGTACATTAATGCTCTTAACATTATTCAAGTATTCTTTTGAAATAAAAAATTTATAGGTCTTAAACATTGCATAAGGCTATGCGCACCGTTGCTGTGGGTTCACGGCGGGTATGCCCGCCGACTTCAAGATGAACCGGCGGGTTGGGTGCTTCACTTACAAAACCGGCGGGTTGGCGGGCTTGGCGGTTGCCTAAAGCCGATGAAGCCGTGTGTGTGGTGTGTGTGTTGTGTGTGTATTGTGTGTGAGGGTTGAGAGGGTTGGGTGTGTGTTGTAGAGGGTTATGGGAGGGTAAAGAGAGGGTTGACCAAAAGCTGATGTGGCAGCTGATGTGGCATTAAAAAAGTGAGTGGGTTGAGTGGGTTGATTGGGTTGGGTGCAGGTAGCCTAAGTGATCTTTTAATTCTTGTTTAATGCAACACCAATGATGATATTTTATACGAGATATGCAAGTATAGATCTAGACTTTGTTGGAAATGGATGTGAATATCTTGTTTGGGAGAATTGGAATAATTTTGGGCAGAAAAATGGAATTATCTGTTCATTATTTTCTCCATTTTGAGGAGAAATGGTGAGAGTTTGGAGTTGGACTTATTCAATTTCAAACCCTAGCCGACTTCGTCTCAATGTCACTCACATATCACATCCGATGACCACGTGCGTCGGCGACCACCACCTTCGACGACCACTTGCATCGGTGACGATCGCCAATTACCGACGTCGGCGACGACCGCCAAGGACCGCCGACCACCTGCGTCGATGATGACCTCCTCCTTTGTCAAGCAGTTTTTTTGGAAGTTTTTGTAATTAATCAAACACTTACGGTAAAATATATGTTTAGTTGGATGTTGTTTTTCTGCTAGGATGAAAGATGACATTGTCTAAAAATTGTTTGGCAATAGATTTCAAACTTATAACAAATAAGACAAACAACAGAACTTGCATTTGATAAGATTCGTCTCATCACTGCTATGGAAGATCCAAAGGTTTTTAAACAACAGCTCATAAAAGCATGTGACTAGTGTTAACTGTCGGATCTTGAAGGAGTTGGAGATGAGGATGTGTTGGATCTCATAACTGGTTACCTATTAAACAGGTAATTGAAACCTCTAATTATATGTAAAGTTTGGTTTAGACTTTAAAATGATAACTTTTAAAGTTGGTTTTTTATCCATTTAAATGTAATTTTCCCTATTTTTTTTTGTTATTCTTCAAATCCTTTACGATTACTTGACTTATACAAGCTAAATTAAACATCCTTAAATCAAAAAAAATCTGGTTGAAGTTATTATTAATTTGTGGTGGGTATAACACATAGCCGGCCGGTTATAATTTTGTAGTATACCTATCCTAAGTGCTAACCAATTGGTTACTTATTAATGGTTACATCTAACTTTATATATTTTATTTATTATATTCGATGAAACTCGACTAACTTGATGGTTACATCTAACTTACGTGCCTGGCAGGGCCGTGCATTGGGGTGTGCGAAATGGTTCCACGGCACAGGGCCTCCGATCGTTAGGGGCCCCGAGATATATTTTGCTTTTTAATATATAATAAAATATAAGTATAAAAGATTGAAATCAAAAAACCTATACAAATTGCAGTGCGAGACACGCTGCTGAAGTTGGGAAGACCCAGGTTCGATTCCCTTGGGCCTAATTTTTTTTTCTCAATTTTGTACATGTAATATAAAACCTAAAGTTTATTAACTAGACTTAAGATCATGTGAGACCAAGCTGTTACCGTGAGACCGTGTGAGACCAATACCTAACGTATGAAACTTCACAAAAAAACACCGTGAATGTACATAAAACACGAATACGCAGACCTAAAATTCACTTTCGATGCAAAAAAAATTCAAAAACAAGCTAAAAAACGAAACCTTCACAGCTCAAGTTCTGTGAAGGTTACATATATATAATGCAAACCTTCACAAAAAAACTGCTGTGAAGGTTTCGTTTTTTAACCTTTTTTTGGAATTTTTTTTTTCGATAGTGTTTTTTAGTATGTTATAACGATGAATGTTCAATTTTTTTTACCTTCACAAATGTTTTGATGTGAAGTTTCAAGTAAAATATGTTGGTCTCACGGTCTCACCAAAAAGGCTTGGTCTCACCGGAACTTAACTCTTATTAACTATTCAATATTATTCTTCTTCTTTTAAATTAAAGATATAAGTTCTTTATTTTAAATTCTTTTATAGAATCATAATTTTTCTTAATCTTTTATGTATAATTTTCAATTTGTTTTTTGTTTACTATCTTTTTAGGTTTTCTTCAATTTTAAAGTTAATGATAATAAACCAAATTCTTTTTGACATGTATGTTTTTAGTTATTACTAATAATGATGACTAATATTATAAATACCCTAATTTAAAATTTTTAAATATTTACATGTCAAATAAATATGAATAATTTATTTAGATAAAAAAGTTGCAATGATCGATTTATCATCTAATAGGCGTCTAAGTTTAAAGTGATTGAAAATTAATGGAATGTAATTCCTTGCCAAAAGATTACAATTACAAGAGAATATATACAAAAACTCCTCCATGATTCTAGCCTATCAACATTAATCTTACGCACTAATTTAGGAGCTAATATAGGAAGGAAATAAATACATAATATTTACATATATATTCTAACACTCCCCCACAGTCGAAACGGGAGGTGGAAGTACGTTGAGACTGTTTCGGAAATCATCAAAAAGAACCACAGGAAGACCCTTGGTAAAAATGTCTGCAATCTGATAACGTGATGGAACATGACAAACGCGTACTTGTCCCCGAGCTACTTTTTCGCGAACGAAATGAACATCCATCTCAACATGCTTTGTACGCTGATGTTGAACAAGATTTCCAGAAAGATATATGGCACTTACGTTATCACAATACACCAAAGTAGCTTTGGAGACTGGACAATGTAGTTCTAACAGTAGGTTGCGTAGCCAACAAGATTCGGACACGACATTAGCTACCCCACGGTATTCAGCTTCCGCATTTGATCTCGATAAAGTAGCTTGTTGTTTTGCTGACCAAGAAACCAAATTGTCTCCCATATAAACGCAATAACCAGAGGTCGAGCGTCGTGTATCAGGGCATCCACCCCAATTAGCGTCTGTATAAGAAACAAGACTTGATGTTGTTGAAGGATATAAATGTAACCCATGATCAAGAGTACCCTGGATGTAGCGCACAATACGTTTGAGTGCATGCATGTGTTCATCGCGTGGATCATGCATGAACAAACAAACTTGTTGGACTGCATAAGTAATGTCAGGTCTTGCAAACGTGAGATACTCAGGAGCTCCGGCAAGACTACGGTAAAGAGTCGGATCAACATATGGTGCAGATGCATTAGCACACAACTTCGGTTTAGTGTCAACCGGGGTTGAAGAAGGTTTACAAGACGACATCCTAGCTCGATCAACAATTTCCATTGTATATTTCCGTTGAGATAAAAACAGACCACCCTTATGACGAGTGACCGCAATCCCTAGGAAATAACTTAATGGACCCAAATCTTTCATAGCAAATTCAGAACTAAGAAGAGATATAATAGATTTGCATAGTTCATGAGATGAAGCGGTCAGGATAATATCATCAACATATAAAAAGAGATAAGCCATTGCATTACCTTGACGGTAAATAAAGAGTGAATGGTCACACTTGCTATGAGAGAACCCAATAGAGGAAACATAATCTGCAAATCATCGGTACCAAGCTCGAGGCGCCTGCTTGAGTCCGTACCAAGCAGACATGATTGGGATGATCTCGATCCCGGAACCCCAAAGGTTGATGCATGTAGACCATTTCATTGAGTGCACCATGTAAGAAAGCATTTTTAACGTCCAACTGGTGAATCGGCCAATCTTTAGAAAGAGATAAGCTTAGGACAGTACGAATAGTAGCCGGTTTATAACCGGACTGAAGGTTTCACCACAGTCTACGCCAACCTGTTGAGTTTTGCCGTCACCTACAAGACGGGGTTTATGCGTCCCAAACGAACCATCAGATTTTTTTTATGAGTAAAAATCCACATAGAACGGATAATATTAACACCCGACGGACGGGGAACTAACTCCCACGTATTATTAGCAATTAAAGCATTAAACTCATCGGTCATGGCCGTTTTCCAATTGGGGTCTTGAAGAGCCAACACAGGGTTTCGGGGCAATGGGGATTTTTTTACAATGCGTATGGAGGTTAAATGGCGTTTTTGGTTTGAAAATCCCATGTTGGCTGCGAGTTATAGGCCGAAGTGTTGAAATAGGAATATGTTGTGAGGTAGAATTAGGGAGAGGGTCAGTTTGTGGAAGCGTGGAGGGGGGCAGATTACTGTTCGGACTATGCACAGGAGAAGAAGTAGTCGATTGATGGAGGGGGTTGCTGTTTTGGCTATCGTTTGTGCTATCCTATGGCCCATTGTTTGGGCTAGGGTGAGGTGTAGAAGAGGAGGAATTGGCCCAATGGTCCAAGACATATGGTGATGGGCTTGAATCCAAAAAAGTATACGACGCAGGAGGACCGTCGTTTATCTTGGAAAAAGGAAATTAAGTTTCGTCAAAGATGACATGACGATTTATAATGATTTTACTAGATGACAAATCGTAGCATTTATAACCACGATGATTAGACGGATAACCTAAAAACACACACGAAGTGGAACGAGGTTGTAATTTATTGAGAGAGGTGGAGGGAAATAAAGGATAACATAAACATCCAAAAACTCTTAGGTGAGAGTATGTTGGATCTTTCTGGTAAAGCATTTTTAATGGAGTTTTATAGGCTAAATTTTTTACTTGGAAGAATATTTAGGAGATAAGTGGTCATTTGTAAAGCATGATGCCAAAACGTAGGAGGGATTGATGCATGCGCAAGTAGTGTACGGACCATGTTATTAATAGTTCGAATTTTTCTCTCGGCCTTCCCATTTTGTGGAGAGGTGTAAGGACATGAGAGACGAAATCACAAACCATTAGTTTTACATAATTCCCAAAATGACGAATTATCAAATTCTCGACCATTATCACACTGTATGGTCTTGATGTCCCGCTCAAATTGAGTACGGATAAAAGCTCGAAAATTAAGGAATGTCGCAAAAACTTGAGATTTTTGAGATAAAGGAAAAGCCCATAAAAAATTCGAGTAATCATCGAATAAAAGCATATAATAACGGTGCCCCGAAGAGCACAAAACGGGTGAGGTCAATAGATCACAATGGATTACATCAAAAGGCATCAAAGTACGAGAATTTGAAGCAACAAACGGTAATTTAGTATGTTTACCAAGAGAACAAGCACGACAAACATTCAAATTCCGTGACTGATTACACTTGATAAAATCATTTAGCCTGAGGGAGTCAACAATCGTCGCACCCGGATGACCCAAACGATCATGCCACAAGGAAGAGGATAAAACAACAAAAGTTGATGGTGGAGTTGTAGTATTGGTGGTAGTGTTGATGGGATAAAG